>MU005611.1:54931-129231 GCA_010405425.1 Lentithecium fluviatile CBS 122367 | reverse complement strand
AATTATTAGAATAAAACGAAAACTATTAACGGCCTATTATCTATAAATAGATAGATAAACTAAATAAATAAACAGAACTATAAAAACCTACCTAAAAATATACAGTAATAAACTATAAAATAATTAGGTATTACTACTACTAATAGCTTAATTAGCGTATAATAATAAAAAATTAGAAGTAATAGAACGAATACCGTTCTATACGAACTATAGAAGACATCTATATCTCTTTAAAAGAACCTTACTAATAAAAGTATAAACTAAAACAGCAGTTAATAACGCTAAGAACATATATAAAGCATATAAAGAAATAAAGAGAAATATGCAAGAGGCATAATAAAAAAGCATTTAGTATAATAACTAAAAATAAAAAATAGCACCTTAGCTAAAGAAGAGGGATAGAGTATATCTACTTATAAAAAACCTTCGCATAACACAACTAAGCAAGGGACTAGACTATATAAAAGTTAAACTGTTTTTAGTTCTTAAATAAATTAGCCTAGTAAACTATAAACTCTAACTTCTAAGCGATGTAAAGGTCTACCTAGTATTTTATATATCTACCTTAGAACTAGCAGATCCTAAGACGCTGCTATAAATAATATTTTATTACTAGAAAGATAAAGATAATAAGTATAAAGTTAAAGCACTACGTAGGTACTATAAGGTAGACTAATAAGACTTCTAGAATAGTAACTTTTACTAGAAATAGCTAGTAAAGTAGAAAGGCTATTCTAAGTTAGAAAATATATAGGAACCTAAAGCTAACCTGTAAAACTATTAGTAACTACTTAAAGAAGTAAGACTAAGGTTTAACGCCTACTACTATATAGAATAAACATAGCTATAAAGCTAAAATAGAAATAGATAAGAGTAACGCACCCTAGAAAGGTCTTAAGAATAAACTAGTATCTATAACGTTATAGCCTACTACCGCGTTATTTAGAGCTAATAGAGTAGACTATATTATTAGTAAAAACTTTATACTAATAGAAGTAGCTAAATAGTCTACCTTAGTATTTACTACCTTACCCTTAGCCTTAAGCTCTAATATAAGGTATACAGCCTTCTTTATAGCACGCTTCTTAGCCTACGCTAGAATCTTCTTATTCTATAATAACTAGAATATTACCTCTGCTAATAGTTTCTTATCTATATCTACCTTCGCTTAATATTCCTCTCTAGTCTAATTAAGCGATAACTAAGATATATTAACGTATAGCTTTCCTACGCGAACGCACTTAGTATACTTTAAATAAGAATTTAGTATAATGTAGTAACTTAAGTTTTTAAAAAAACACCTATTATAAGGAACGTTAGTAATAGTATTAGTAGTAAGAATTTTATAAAAGAGATAGAGTTAACGTTTATAAGAATTAGAAGATATAATAACTGCGAGATACTTATAAGGCAGGTAGGGTAAACTGCTTATAAACTAACCTTATAGAATATTAAGTAATTAAGAATAATTATATAAAGAAGAGGGATAATATTATAACTAGTAGGTTAAATAAGTAATAGGAATAATAATTAGTCGCGTACCTAGACGCTAATAGAAGGTACTAAGATATAAATACTAATTATTATTATATTACGTAACTAATAGCCGCGCTAAGGGCTAGCGATAGCTTTAGTAGGAACTATTATAACTATTAATAGTTTTGTAACTAACTATTAACACTAGAGCTATATGTATATAGGAACAGCAGAAACCCTTATAGTTCCTAGTGTTTAACTTAGTTAATAATCTATTATTTAGATTCTATTAAGCATTATTAATTTAATAGTTTTATAACTTTAATACTAACTATCCCGTTATTTACTTACGTGATTAATAAGCCTCCTCCTTATCGTTACTCCTGCCTAAGAACTAACTTACCCTTATAGGACTAGCTACCCCGTAAGGACGTAACAAAGATATAGCACGCAGTATTAGTTTCTAATACTAGGCGTGGTATAGAATAATATATATACTAATACGAAGGTATGTGTAGGCCTCGCCTTAGCGAGGGCACGTGCGAGGTAGTAAATACTAATGTAGGCGTGACAGCGTCGCTCTTACGTAGTATTAAGAAATTAATAATTAGCTAAGGCGTCTTTATTTAGGCGTGTTACGCCTTAGTAGAGTCTTAATAGAGTTAAGTAATTAATACTAAACTTTTTTATAATCTTAGCGTAGCAAACTTTTTTACTAGGCTTTAGTGCGTTAATTACTATAAGAGCTGCGTTAATAGCTGCTATATTAGTAGAGTTATAGTGTGTTAAAGATGTCGCGATTTTTGTCGCGAATCGTGCACGCGCTGATGACGTGCACGCGCTGATTAAGCACGTTATCTTCGTCACAATCCCGCTTGACTTTCTGAAACTCTTCCACCCCACTGCACAAGTTTATTATATTCTTCATCAACAACACACCTTTCTTATCCCTTATGGCGCCTTTGAAGGAAGAGCTTCAATATTACGCCTTCAAATATAATACAGCCTACAAGTGGTTGGGAATCCTGGCTTGCCCATTTGCATGTTGCATTACCTTGCCCTTGGGGTGCTACCTTGCGCCGCCGAGCGGTGGCTGGTGTGGGAACGGAAAAATGGCTGCCCGGCGACATCATCACGCGGCAATGTCCGCCGTTCACTTCGAGCATCGAGGGCGCAAGATCAATCGCCGAAACAGCCTTTCGGTCGGCAAGCCGGTCAAAGTCTGGGCAAGACTGTTTAGGAAAAAGACCTCGAGTCAGTCTGAGTCGCCCTTGTTCTCAAAATTGCCGCCCGAGCTTCGTTTTGCCATCTTCGAACTCGCCTTGGTCGATACGGGAGCTGTGCACATGCATATGGGATACACTCACCGTTCTGGCTGGACCCTCTACGAAGATTCGAGATTCATGCGGATTCAGGCAATGTCCTGTGATCTCAATGTCGAGACACCATTACAACTTGAAAAAGAGGATCACGCTCTTCTCAATGACTATTCGAGCACCACCCTGCTACGTACCTGTCGGCTTATCTACACCGAAGCCCTGCCCATTCTGTACTCCAATAATCAGTTTGTCTTCGGCCACGTCAACATGTTCACCACCTTCACGCGTAACATTCCGAAATCCCATCTTCAATACTTGCGATCCATCCGCTTCTTCCAAGTCAGACATCCCCTTAAGCGGTACCAAAATAACAATAAACTCATGGGAAATTGGACGGAGATCATTGGAACCTTGAATAATTTGAAGTCAATCCATCTGGTCTTCGAACCTCGATGGGACGCCAACACTCTGGAACAGGCGCAGGAAAGCATAGACATGCTGAGAAGCGCAACATCCACCCAATGTAGGGTACATGTCTATGAACTCAAGCAGGGTATATTGGTCTCTCAAAGAGTGGAACAAGGAACCAGAAAGCCAGGAAGTGCCTCTGCCCACCAAGGAGTGACCGATGGCTCGCACATCCGACAGACCACGCCAAAACCTGGACCCGTCTACTCCCGGCGGCCATCGCCCCGGAAATCCATCAGCCCATAAATCAACAAGCGCTGAGCCTGGTTCATGTTCGGCAATAATCTAGGCATGCCTCATACGGCAACCCGGCACCACTGATTGGCGATCATCTACCCCACCCCCGCAAAGCTTGACATGGCGCTATCCCGCTAGCTCTTACGCGCGACAACACTCCCATCGGTCATACGGACGCCATTCCATCCCACGCATCCCGGATCCGACCCCCGCCTCAGCGTCATGGGGCAGGCAGTCATTTTCCTGGCGCGGACATCAGGAACGGTGCCGCGCAGCCTGTCCTCAAGAGGCGACCCGCCTCCGCCTTGTGGATACCACGCCTGCACGCCCACATCAACCTTACTACTGGATCCACTACAGTGCGGAAAGAGACCACTCGATTACGAACCTCTTCCGGACTATTAGAAGGAGTGCGTGCAGATATGGCTGCGCTCGAAGCCGCCTTTGTGAACACCATCATCACAGGAGAAAGAGAACAAGACTCTAGATCAGGATCAGGAACGTCGACACCAACATGCGCGCCGCAAGATACTATGGCAAAGAGGATATCCGAATTGAAGATGTGGAGGTTCAGAAGTGTGGAGAGGGCCAAGTCAGGGTATGCATCAATCTTCATTCAGATATCGCAAGACACTGTTCAGTCTCGTCCTCAACGCCACACACGCCAACACTCTCAAGAAGTAACCATCACTGACGCGCAGCCAGGTCGCCCCCGCCTACGTCGGCATCTGCGGCACAGATCTCCACGAATACCTCGGCGGTCCAACCTTCGCCCCCACGAAACCACACCCCATAACCCACTCCACCATTCCCATAACCCTAGGCCATGAATTCTCCGGCATCGTATCCGAAGTCGGCCTCAACGTAACCGCCTTCTCGCCCGGCCAGCACGTTGTCGTCCAGCCTACCATCTACTGCGGCTCCTGCGCCGCATGCACCGCCGGTGTCGAAAACGTGTGCTATAAGGGCGGCTTTATCGGGCTGTCAGGCGGCGGCGGCGGGCTGAGCGATTCGGTCGTTGTGCCGGAGGGTGCGCTTCTGAAACTACCCAAGAGTATACCGCTGGATGTGGGGGCGCTGGTGGAGCCGTTGAGTGTGGCGTGGCATGCGATTTCCGCGGCACCACTCGCCCGCGACTCGACCGTGCTCGTGCTAGGCGGCGGACCCATCGGCCTCGCCGTCGTCCAATGCCTCGTCGCGCTCAAAACCCGCAATATCATCATGAGCGAAGTATCGACGTCGCGCCAACGCTTCGCCCGCGACTTCGGCGCTCACCACGTGTTGTCCCCCAAGACGCACGACCTCGTCGCCGAGTCGCGGGAAATCAGTGGCGCCGACGGGCCAGATATTGTATTTGATTGTGCAGGCGTACCCGCTAGTATCACGACGGCGTGCCAGGCGGTAAGGGCGCGCGGGACGGTTGTTAATGTGGCCATTTGGGAGAAAGAGGTTCCGTTTCAGCCGAATATGTTGGTGTTTCGGGAGGCGAAGTATACAGCTGTTTTGGGGTACCAGAGGAAGGATTTTCAGGCTGTTGTTGATGCGCTGGCTAATGGTGAGTACATGCGCGTTGTCTGGGATAGATGGGGGAGCTAATGCTGTGAATAGGAAGTTTGAAGCCCGAAAAGATGATTACGAGTAAGATCAAGTTGGAGGATCTGGTTGAGGGCGGGATCAAGGCGTTGATTAATGATAAGGAGAGTCATGTTAAGATTTTGGTGGAGGTTGGTGGGAAGTAATAGTGCGCCAATTGAACTACCATCCAACAAAATCGCTGGAAACAAGATATCCCGTCGTGCACCTCACCCATTCCCTGATTCGATCTACAACACGCCCCTCTTCACAAATTGTATCGGAATCTCCACCGTCTTCGCCCTCAGATACTCACAACAATTCTTCCCTAACGTATCATACGTCGAGCATGCATCAAACCCCCTATCCAGGTGATCATGCAGCAAAAAGTGCACAGCGCGAATATTCGGCATCTCAAACCTATCGATCGGCTTCCCCTTATACTCCTCCGGGCCCAGCAGCTCCTTGATCTTATCGATCGTAAGCAGACTGCGTAACCACTCATACTCGTCGTCGTGGCGCACGAATAGTCCGACATTGCAGTCTGAGCACTTGTCTCCCGAGCGGCCCAGCACAATCGAGCCGAGCGGGAGGCGCACGGTGGGACCGAAGCTGTCGAGTGGGACAGGGTTGGCGGTTTCGTACGAGGGCTGCTGGCGGTCGTACTCGCGGAATGAGGGGGCGAGTGGAATGTCGATAACTTTCTTGTTGTCCTTGAAGTCGTCTGATTCGGTGCCCTCCCAGAGGCAGTGTACGCGCTGCTGGAGTGCGGATTGAGGAAGGAGCGAGGGGTGGTACTCGTAGTAGGGCTTACCCTCTGCCTGTCGCACGTCGTTGCCGAGGGATGCGCCGGGGCAGCTCATGAGGAAGTTGACCATGGAAATACGGAAAAAGCCCTGAGGATTACGCATATTAAGCAGCTCGCGGTCCTTCGACTGAGCGAAGACGCGGAAGTCAACAGTAGCGACATCCTGGTTGCGCGCGTCAATCGGAGACGCGCCATTCTGCATGAACTTGAGTAGAGTGAATTTCTTCACCATTTCCTCGCCGAACTCGTAGCGGATCTGGTCCTCTATCCATTTGCATTTTTCCTCAATGTGCAGGCCGCAGAGGTAGATGTGGTACTCAGCTTGCCAACCAGCGAAGCCGGTGAGCCCGACCTTGGTGGTGGGGGGTGGGGGCAGGCCTTTGACACCTGAGACTTTGACTTGGTCCTCGCCTATCTGCTCGAATTTGATGTCTTCGATCTGGGCGGTGACGTCGCAGTTGTAGTACAGAGGACCCTGGATCTCGTAGAGGAGCTGAGAGGTGCAGGATGCGACTGTCATTTGACCGCCGGTGTTCTTCTCTTTGTACATGACGCCCTCGCCCTTGTGGTCGATGGCGCAAATTGGGAAGCCCACATTTATGTGCTTGCCGGCGGCGAGCATGGCGCGGAAGTCGGAGCAATAGCCTCCGGAGACATATGCGGCACATTCGAGAAGATGGCCTGGTTTCGTTAGCAGGATGAACTAGAAAGTCGCGAATATGGTACGTACCGATGATGAGAGATCCAGCAAGCTCGTCGAACTGGTCGTTCGTCCACTCGTGCCACCAGCTATTTCTGTCAGCGAAGCTCATCGCCAGCATGCAAAACTCACGCAGCAGCCCCAATGATAGGCGAGGCATCTGAGACACGACCAGCAATGACGACGTCGGCACCCTCGGCGAGCGCTCTGGCGATTCCCATGCCACCAAGGTAGCATTGAGCACAAACAGGCTCGAGGCCCCACTCCTCAACGGATTTGTTGTGCATAAGACTCCTGAACCCCTCGCCCTTGTTCAGCATGCCCTTGACGGTGCCGGTAACATCGTCGCCCTCAATCCAGGCAACCTTGAGATTGTAGCCCATCTCTTTGACTTTCTTGTCCACAACCTGCGCAAGAAGTTCGGTGTCGGATGCTCCAGCATTGACGGCGAGCTTGATGCCCTTGGTGGCCAGATCCGGAACAGCAGGAAGGAAGCAGTCAAGGAAGTTCTCGGCGAACATGGCGTAGTTGAGCTTCTCCTCAAGCGTGCGTGCCTGCATCATCTGCTCCATGTTCTTTATCTTGCCGGTGCCGTGGATGGTCATGGTGAGCTCGGAGAGCCAGTCCCCAACGATGACATCGCACTCATCGTTCTTTGCTAGGGAAGCAATAGCGCGGACACGGTCTGAGAAACCGCCAGAGGCACCAGCAACCCGTACGGGGCGGCGTGTTGCGGGGGCCATGACGAAGACGGGGATTTGGGTAACGGAAACCGTGGAGTGCCAATTGAGGGAAGAGACGGCTTGCTACTCCAGAAATCAGAGCAGCAGCGGCGGAGTGAATATATATATATATATATATCCATATCGGCATACGTTCCCACCGGACGTATCCCGATGTACGGAATCGTGTTGGCGGTTGTGCATTTCCGCCAAAGTTCAGCACCCGTTCCACCTGAAGTGTGGAGAGGGGATGCACCCCACAGTCGGAATGGAACAGACGCTAGCTATGCTAGGGTGGTATGAGGTTTTGGTGTGCTGCCGAGCATACCCGACGCGTCTGAGGGGGGAACCGTCACGTGCATGATGCAAATGGATGCACTCGCCGCAGTCGCGGAGTCTCGGTTGGACCGACATGGGGTAGGTCGGAGACACGCTGATCGGAGGCAGAGACCCGGAACTGAGGACTACATGTCGTCGCTGCCATCGGGCTACATTTCCAGTGAGCGACAGCAGTCCACGCCTAGAGGGCACCTAGGCAGTGATCGGAAGCCACGATTTCCATGGTGCCTTGTCGGTTTTTTGGCGTTCGGTCGGAGACACGAGCTCCAAGATGACTTGCGGTAGAAGAAACGGGCCGCCAGGTAGTCCTCCTCGCTCGTCGTCGTAGTCGTGGGAGTGAACGGTTCGTAGGTTGAGCGAGTCGGCACGAAGCAGGTGACCGCGCGTTCAAATGTTGACCTCGGGCGCGGGAGTTGCCAAGTGTGGCCCGCGCGGTCGCGCCTTCCCCCGCGTCCCGTTGCAGGCGTCAACAATCAACAAGCAGCATTTGAATCCTCACACGCTTTGCAACACTCGCCATGGACGTCGAAATGTCCTCGTGCGATGACGATGCTCCCCCACCATCTTATCCTGCTCGGCACATGACACTGGGCTTCGATTCTGATGACGTTGCCGCGCTCATCAACTCAATTAACTCCAGCCAGCACCCACGAACCTCGACGCTGCCTCACCTTCCCGCCGAAGTCCTCTTTCAAATCCTCGAATTTGTGCCCGTTGATCACGTCCTGACCTGGAGACTGGTCTGTCGCGGCTTCCGCGATGCCATCGATGGGCCAGTGCAGTATGAACATCTGAAGAGGGCCGAATTGATAGGTTATCTGGGGCCACGGGCCCAGTATCCCTTGGACCAGCTGGGCGATTCTTGCTATGAGCAGATCAACTTTATCCGAGCACACTTCGAACGGGTCGACGATTCGCTTGCTACACACGAGTCCGAGCCGCCGCCCCAGGCAAAGCGGCATGTCGACCAAGCCATCTTCACCATCGATGACGCATGGTACCGCGAGTTTTCTCGCCTAGAGCAGAATACCACACAAGACGGCATCATAAGGCCTGCCTGGCAGAGTCTCCTAGATGACCTCCAGCTGCTCGGCGACGTGGAGGGTTGCGGCACACTCAAGTGGTGCCTCAGGTTGGACAAAGCGGTGCTGGATCTAGACTTCTCGCCAGAGTCGCTGAGGAATTATATTGCTATCGACTTGGCCAGCAGAAAAATCTTGCTCCAATGGAAAGATGTATTCTGGAACTTTTTGAAGACGGAAGCCATGCTTCGAGAACTGATGGAGGAGGCGAGTGCACGCTGTGACTTATCATCACTCGGCCGGGGAGATCTAACAAGCTACAGAAAAACGACTCCTCCTTGACGTACAGTCTGCAAGAACATTGCCTGAGAGAGGTGCGTCGTCAACGCATCCGCGCGGACCTAGATCTAGACAAGAAAGATCATCGCCTCTTGAGCTGGAGGCTGAGCGTGTTGCCCCCTCTCTTTGGTCGATCGCGCTACAACAATGCCCCGAGGTTGGGAACCTCGGTGGCATTGAGCGGTTTCGAGAACCTCGAAGACGACGCGATCCAAATACTCACCCTGCTACGTAAAGAGGCCAGCATGAGCAGGGATGAAATTACCTCTCTCGAGCAATTACGCAAGGATCGGTTGGAGATGGAGCGAGATCTGGAGGCAATGAGCACAGCATTCGGAGACTGGAGAAGCAAACTATTCGGCGTTAGTGCTGGGCTAGCCCGATCCAGCACGCTCCCCAAGCTTCCGCCAAAATTAGCTGCCTGGAGCGATGAGCTGAAGGCACGAGAGGAAGCGCGTGTCAAGACTTGGCAGACTCAACGGAGAGCGATAGGGCAGCTGGCGTTGGTGCTAAACGGATCCATTGAGGCCATGTCGCTGCCTGAAGATGCATTTGATGACTGTGAAAGCGATTTATGAACAACATATCCCGTCTAGCTCGCATCTCCGTCAGCATCTTCCTTTGAACCGCGTTCTTCCACCCGAGGCTTGAACCGATCCATTTTCTCGTCGGCCCAATGCGGTCGCTTGTCAAACGCGAACTGCAAGATTTCGGGCCGCTGGTAATGCCCCGCTGCATCGATCCACACCTTTACAGCACCCATTTGCGAAAAGTCAATCTCGCCCTGTACGAGTTTTTCTTCACCGCCGGTATGAGGCCCGGCAAGGTATGCGCAAAAGGGGTGCAGAATCGACGACCAGCCACCCCCAGCCTTCACGAGATTCTGCTCACCCAGGTTCTCCTTCATCCAATCCAAGCACACCTCATCGATGTAGTTCGACGCTGTGATGACGAAGACCTGGGCAGTCAGAGCATGCGTCTTCATGAGAGCTTCGATCTGCGCATCAGCCACCGCTTCGAAACCCGCCATCGTGGAGAGCGCAGGCCAAGCGCCGGCATGAATGTGCTGATTTTGCGTGAGCAGAGCCTGTCTTGCCCCATTCATGGTATGCTCCCAACATGCTAGGCCACCCAAATTGTAGCCCAAGGACAAGGGCCAATTACGCAATGTGCTGCCGTTGCCTTGTGCCCAAACCATGCGCTCGACGTATGTCGGCTGCAGCTTCCGGTGCACGCCGAGGATGGTCCCATCACTGTCGATAATGACTTGCGAGTTAAACAGGGTGTGACCATCTGCAACGCGCTCCGAGACCCCCAGATTGATGGCTACGCCTGTGCGTCGGCACACATCCTGAAGACCACTCATATCCTCGCCATTGGGCTCAACGACGACGCTTTCTTCAGCGTAGGTGGCAAGCGCGCCAACTTGCTTGAGTGGAGGGTAGCATTCGATCCAGTACTGTGGGAACGATCAGCACAAAAATTCCGAAACGACAAATGCTACAGGGGTCCCACAGGATAACCAGGCACAAATGTTTCAGGGAAAACAAGCAACTTGATATCGTCTTGCGCCGCTTGCTCGATGAGCTGGATGCATTTCTTAAGCGTAGCCTTCTTGTCCATGAAGACAGGCGCTGCATGCGCTGCGGCCGCCTTGAACTTTGTCACCTTCGGCGCCATGGTCTGTGTTTTCGGAAGAGTTGGAAAAGTGGAGTGGAAGTGAAAATTCAAATCGGAATTCGTACCAAGGGAGATGTTCAAGGAGAAAAGGAACCCCGCCAAATTGCACGAGAACGAGATGCATCACGCTGGCATTTACGGCTCGGCTATTCGCTAGCTAATTTCACGGACACGAAGCGGACAAGCACCTTATCCCGCATTCAGTCTTGGCCCGCCTGTCATGAGCCTAGCGTACCCGCCTAGGAGTTCCAAAAAGAGACATTTTCCCTGCGAGCCCCAGCTTGATCTAACGATCATGCCCATGAATTCTGCGGCATTCTCCTCCGGAAGAGCCCGCAGCCAATGAAAGCCCAGTGCTTTTGGGCATCATGCGATGCAGCCCCTGGCACTCGGAGCTTTTATGGGCCCAGCTCCTGCATAGCGTCGAAGGCCCGCTTTCGGGCCGTTGGCAGGAGTTGAAGAAGTGTCGCTCCCTCACGTTGTTCATCTACGATGACTCTGTTTCCGCGCTCCCGAATCGCTGAGCAAGGCTGGACCTCAAACGATTGACAGATCGACCATGGCCGACTATTTCTCTAACCCTCCAGCAGGCCTTGACCTGCACGAGTCTCGGACAGCTTCGAACAATGCTATTGGTATCGTTTTATTTGTTCTTTCCGCTATTTTCGTGGCGCTGCGCCTCTTCACGCGGATCAAATACCACCAAGCAAGTCTAGGACTAGACGACCATCTCATGAACCTCGGACTGGTACGAAGATCATTTCGTCTGCGGAAATCCATTGACTGGAACAGGCTCTCAATGCGGGAAATCTGGCTTGCTGCATAGCGGGTAAGCCACTGCCTAGCGTTACCCTTACGATCGCTTCGCTAACTCGAGCGCCCTAGGCGGATTCTTCGGTCTGGGGAAGCACATCTACACTTTGGGTCCATATGAAATGCAACAGATCAGCATTGTATGTTCTTGAAAATGTCTCTTCAAGGCTCGGCACTGACGTCCGAAGATCACCTTTGCATACGTCTTTATCTACGCATGGAGCGTATGCGTGATCAAATTCTCCATCCTCGCTCTATACCGGCGCATCTTTGGCATGTCCTGGTTAGGGTGGTGGTGTGTCTTCCTCACGACGGGCTATCTAATCACCAATCACATCGTGTTGCCACTATACACCAAGCCACTGTCGTACTATTGGAGCCAATGGTATGGAGCTAAAGGTGTTGTTCAAGTTGATGAAGCGAAGGTCAGCTCACTGAAATATGTTTCTCTCGCAAACTAATTAGACCAGTTCTATCTCGGCATTGGTATCATCAACCTCTTCGGCGACATTTGCATCCTCTCCGTTCCCATCCAAAGCGTTCTGAAACTACAAATGGAATGGACACAGAAAGTCGCTGTACTATTCATGTTCTTGCTCGGGAGCTTCGTCTGCTTCGCGTCTCTCTACCGCATCATCACCATTGTCCGATTGACACAAACGACGGACATCAGCTGGGCGAAAAGCGATGTCTTCATTTGGTCATCCGTCGAACCATCCATCGGCATCATCTCTGGCTGCCTACCCACTCTCCGACCACTTCTCATGCACGCCCTTGAAGCCTGCGGCTATGATCCTTCGCCACAGTCTCGCTCGAGTCGTGGGACCGGATCGCACACTCTTAGCCCCCTCGAGACAATCTCGAAAAAGGCTACCCGCAAAGTGAACAAGAGAGATGTGCTGGACGAGACACAGTTCACTCAGCTTGGTGACGAAGGGGAATCGGACTTGGCAGTGGATAGGGATCGGTCGAAACTGAAGCCGGCCTTTTGGAGACCGGAGGACGATGAGGTGAGGCTGACGACCGTGGTAGTGGCGAGGGATGCGCGGTCTGGTAAATCGGACCAGGAGAGCATGTCGAGTGTGGAGCCTGGGAATGGGAATGGGATTACGGTGCATGTGGCGAAGGAATTTGAATGGGATGAGCGGACGCGTGGATGATTTTGCAATCTAAGTGGGAAGACTAGCGGAATTAGTCGGATAGTGGGGTTAGAGGGAGAAGATACCTAGAAGGTTCACTTTTTCGCGGAGTCATTAGGAGTTCTTATCGATACTAAAAGCCGTCTACAGATTGCGGGCTAGAGGGCGTTAGGAGGCTACATCACTAGAGAATTGCAATCGCTGGTCTTCTGTTTTCTCTCCATGTTCCTGCTCTATTCTCGCGGGGCCGATATCCGGGAAAGGAGGTTCTCGAAAAGGCAGGCAGATGTCTGGAGGAATGTGAAGAGGGCATCATGTCGGCAAGATTTACACCCAAGATGCCACAAGTGCTTGTAGACATTTTATGGGTTGATTTATTCTTCTGCGGGTCAACGAGAAAGGGTTCACATCTCATCGTGATCATGTACTGAGCGTCAACTGGGCGGCTAGCTGCCGTCGTCCCCAGTTGGGAAGCCCTTGGATAACGTTTTTGTCGAACGCTTATTCGTGTGGTGCGACGGTCAAGAGCCCGGGCGGAGAATAGTGCAGGCTTGATGGTGGTTACAGAAGCTTAGAGAAGCTTCAATGGGTCTAGAATTCGCTAGCATATCGCCACGCACGGACCAGTTTTACGGTGGCGGGCTGGTGTCTCTTTCTTCCCTGACGGGGGCCTCGCACGCTTCACAACCAGCTCGAGAACAGGATTCAAAAATCGACGAAGTGCGCAATGGCAATCTCGAGAAACACTACTGCACGCCTCGTCGCGTCCTCGCAACAACACACGCACACCGGGCTCCGAGCGTCGACCTGAGGCACTCACTAGCCCCGCCAAGCGTCCTGAAACCCGTCCAGGGCCTTCTTCGAAACCCACCATGACCATTTGTAAACTCTCCACCGCAGATCCACCGATCCGTCCGTCTCTAGATGCCTGTTCTGTGCCTTAGCACGCGTTGATCGCAAGCATTTCACTAGCGTTGCCGAGTTAAAACAAGCACTCCCGCCAGGAGCTCACACGCCAAGCCGCGATTGTCACCACCCTTGAAACTGCAAGTGCGGTCACCCTGCGGTGTCAAGACGGGCATTAAAATGGAAGCCGGTGCCCAGATGTTTGAGAGAAGCAGTGGATGGACAAAATCGTCCCCGATTTTTTGCACTTGGTCCCCGATTTTTTACTGAAGATGCCATTTATGAATCCGAAAAGCATGTCGACTCTGGGCCACACTTTTAGGTGAGCTGCAGTGACCACCTCACCGAGGACTCTTTGAACTAATTCATTCAGAAATTTCGATCAGACGATACTCACCGTCAAGGTCGGCAAAGGCGAATACCCGGAGTCCTTCAGTTGCCATCGAGAGCTTCTGAGAAGATGCTCGACATACTTTGACCGAGTTCTGCAACAAGAAGGCTCCTCGCCATACAAAGGAGATGCTTCCTTGGAGCTTGCGGATACTAGTCCCGATGTTTTCGACGCATTCATGTTGTGGCTGTAAACAACCCTGGTGTCATCCGTTACAGACACACGCTAATTGGAGCTTTAAAGTTACACGGGTTTTATTCCGCATCATCTCATCGAGGGAGGTAAGGAAACGCAACCACCCAAGCACTCTATCGACTTGAATGGCGCCTCGAACGGCATATCTACACCTCCGGCCGAGCCGAAAGACGGTATGGATGATGTGGACACGGCATCTTGGGGTATCAGTCTTGACAATGACGACACTGCCGTGGAAGCTCAACCCACCGAACCAACCCCGCCCATCTCCGAAAACGGAGCAGAAAAGGTTCCAGGTGATGGTGAAAGCGAGAAGAGTGCACCAGCACCTCCAATTCGCCTTACCGCCGCTGAGAAGCCTGAAGCGCCCAAAGAGACACTTTGCCCTTGCTGCTCACGGCCGTATAAGTGGCGGGGTCTAGAAGGGTTCCTGGAGCGACGCTTCATTAACTTGTACATCTTCGCCCACCGCTATGAAATCCCCAAGCTGCGGCGGGCTGTCATCCTTGCCTGGCAGACGAACGACGAGATCCTTCAATCCATGCCCGACCATAGCAACGTCATCGATGCATACGAGAGCCTCCCAACCGATTCGCCGCTTTGCAGATACTTCTTGGACATGTACACCGTATACTGGAACCCCGACAAAGACAACGAACGTATGTCTGCACTCCGATCGCAGCTGCCGCAGCCCTTCCTCTTTGAGCTGGTTACCACTCTAGCTAAAGGCGAGAGACCGAAGGCCGAGAAGGACTGGTGCGAGTGGCACGAACATGAGGACGAAGCTGCTAAGAAGGCTTGTCAAGAAGAGATGATGAAAGACCCCGCTGCCGCGAAGGCGATCAAGAGGTTGAGGGATACAAAGGGCTGGAAGGGTCTCGTGTTGAAGAAGGGGAAGAGGTAAACCTGAGAAACAGTGCAGGTTGGATGAAGTGGTAATCTCATTATACTCATATACTCATGGATGGCTCGGCGTTGAGAAGATCGAAAAGGTTGTGCAGGCTTCAGCCCACGCTAGATCAATTGTATACCCCATGCTTTACGATGGCCTTCGCTCCCTCTGCTCCCTTGACCGCGCTTAACCCCATCCGAGATGTTGTCGCTTGTTCACAATCGTACCACTATCAGACGCGATGTCGCGTAGCGTCGATGGCGTCAATTATTCGAGGACGCGCTTTGGTGCCGACGTCCAATAACAAGAGAGGAAGTCCTCTTCATCCTGGCTCGCGAAGTCGATCTGATACGTTCAGGTAGCTATGGTGGGTTGGTGGGGTATCTTTGCGTCATGTTGCCGAAGATGGCGTTATGAGGAACTTTGATGGCGAACATCTCGAACATACCGGAGAGATTCGATGAACCTTTGGTATATATTGGATCCTTACGTTCCCAATTTTATCGCATAAAAAAACTGTGGTTCAGAACAGCTTCCCATCGATTGATTTAACTTTTCAGAAATTGGGGGGTTTTGTTATCGGCAGCAGCATGGCGACCGGTATCCTCTCCGACGACAACGTCTCCAAGCAAGACTCGCGATCAAGCGTCCATACCCCGAAACCATTCCAGCCCACTGGCATCCTAGACAAGTTCGACTACGAAGAAGTAACCCCGATCATCGGCCGCGAATTCCCAACCCTCAAAATCGTCGATGATTTGCTCAATGCGGACAACGCAGACGAGCTCCTTCGCGAGCTAGCAATCACCGGTACGCCTCTCCTCCTCCTGAATCTCATTCCCTACTAACCACCGTCAGTCTCCCGCCGCGGTGTCGTCTTCTTCCGCGCCCAAAACAACCTTACCAACGACCTGCAAAAGATCCTGGTCAACCGCCTCGGCCAGCTCACAGGCAAGCCCCTAAGCTCCACGCTGCACATCCACCCGGTGTACAACCAAACATCCGAATTTGGCGCCCGCGATGACGAGATTTCCACCATATCATCCTCCGCACGAAAGCAGATTTTTGCAAACGCCCTGGCAGAAGACAAGCGCAAATACGACGCCGCCCAATGGCACTCAGACATCCAATTTGAGCCGCACCCCGCCGATTACACATCCCTGCGCCTCGTTCAACTTCCCAAGGACGAGCGCGGCGTGCCGACAGGCGGAGACACGTTGTGGGCCTCCGGCTACGAGATTTACGACCGGTTCAGCCCTGCCTATCGGAAGTTCTTGGAATCGCTCACTGCAGTGTTCAGCGGCGATGGTTTTCTCAAGGCTGCGGCGGCGAACCCAGAGAAGATACGTATACACGAGGGGCCGCGCGGGAGTCCGGAGAATGTGGGGAGGGAGTTAGCAAGTGTCCATCCGGTTGTGAGGACGAATCCGGTCACCGGGTGGAAGAGCGTTTTTGCGTTGGGGCCGTTTCCGAAGCGCGTCAATGAGCTGTACTCTGATGAGAGTGAGGAGTTGTTGAAGAAGATTTTGGGGGTTGTAACGGCGAATCATGATTTGCAGGTCAGGTTCAAGTGGAAGAGCGAGAAGTAGGTATCCTATTTCTAAGGTTAGATTGGATTAAATGCTGACGAGTGGACAGTGATTTGGCAATTTGGGATAATCGGAGTGTGTTTCATACCGCGACGTTTGATTATGATCATCTTGGGGAGAGGTTTGGACATAGGGCTGTGGGGATAGGGGAGAGGTATGTTGATGATGGTGGTGGGTGATGTGGGGATGATGCTGATGCGAGGCAGGCCGTACTTTGACGTGAACAGCAAGTCGAGGACTCAAGCACTGGCGGAAGAAGCTCAAGCGAAAGCTAATGTGGCCACATCGAAAGCGGGCGAGGTCAACAAAAAGGAGATAGCTTCTAGCGGGCTGGATGAAAAGGAGGTGCCGGCGCCGGAATTGGACTCGGTGGTGCAGGAGGAAGTGGCTTCTGACGAGGCAAACGAGAAAGCAGAGATGACATCCAAGGCGGACGCGCCTGTCCAAGACCAAGCGCAAATCGTCTCCAAGGAAGACGATGAGAAGGCTAAGCTGCCTGTACGTAAGGTAGATTCGCCAGTCCCGGAGGAGCAGGTTGTTTCTGAGGAAGCAAGCAAGACGGATTTGCCCGTGCGTAAGGTCGATTCGCCTGTGCAGGAGGACCAGGTCATCGGTGTATCTGGATAAAGAGAGGACGAGCCAAGAGGATTGCGGCTTATATATCGCTAGTCTTCTTTTTTATCTACATTATTACCACCGAGATCATCCTCGCTTTGTGTTGTACAGAAGATCGAGGCCGTGGGGGATTATGGTGAAGGTAAAACAAAAGAGAACCGAAAGCTAGACTAGGACGCCAAATCACTGCCCTTCCCCCTGGCTCCAATTGTACTTGTCGCTGCGCAGCGACCCTCTGCATATATATCAGCCTGCCGCACTGAAGTAGGATCTGCCTCCGAGGTTTCCCAACCTCCTTCTCACACCGTCCTCGTACTGGCAACCGTCGTCGGTACCCTCTGTGCTGAGATTCTCGTAGTGGGCGACGTTCTCATCACCGTCGCCATGACGGTGCTCAGTCGCATCTGCGTGGTCGTAGCCAACCTCGTTATCGTCGAAACCCTCGAATTGGTCGACACTCTCGTCGTAGTCGCAGTGGCAGTTCTTGTAGCGGTAAAGGATCTGGTTTGCGTTTGGGGGATAGTTTGCGTGAGTGTGCTCGTGAGACTGCGGGTCGTAGTGCACGGTGGGAGGGTCTTTGTCGTCGTAGTGGTAGTTGTACCAGCATATTCGGCTACGGCGAAGGAAGGAAGCGGGCAGTCGACCAGCGCTTCTAACAAGACGTAGTACGGGCTCAGTACGTACGAAGGAACATTCTGCACCCGTACGAACGTACAATGAAGCTATAAAGTACGGGTATACGGACCGTATACAGGAGTTTTATGGGACCCTTGATTTTCTGTCTATCCCAGCAACCTTATGCGACTGCGAGAGAGCTTTTAGTGGTGCCCGACGGACTGTTACAAGTGACCGTAACAGCCTTAATAGGGATACTTAACGACCTTACAGCAGTCCTGGGGCGTTACAAGAGTACCTGATTTACCCGTAGTTTACGCCGTATACTTGGGTACCGTACGTACAAATACAGTCTCATATTTGGTTCTGTACGTATGACTACCCCTACAGTACGCGTACCGTATTTCCCAAGTCTACGTCCGCACAAAGCTTTACTTTGTACGGTTCTACGGTGTACGTACTGTTAGAAGCGCTGCAGTCGACGTCGTAGCAGTCGTAGTAGTAGTAGTAGTAGTAGTAGTAGTAGTAGTAGTAGTAGTAGTAGTAGTAGTAGTAGTAGTAGTAGTAGTAGTAGTAGTAGTAGTAGTAGTAGTAGGGCTGAGTATAATCTACTATAAAACAGTCCTCACATTATCCCGTCTTCAATGCTTTCTCTATCTCAGATACTGCTACACAACGTACCAATATAGGTTGAAGAACTCGCAATACTGCGCATCTGCGTCTGCGGAATACGAGTACCGCAAACTTCTGCAATTGTTATCGTTCTTGCAGAAGTCGGCGCAGAGAGTGCTTTGAAGAAGAAGTTGCCCATATAGAAGTTGGTTTTGCTGATGTTGAAGGAGCCGATGCCATCGCATACTGCGCCAGCGGAGGGTAGATGCGAATAGCAAGAGTGAGAAGGATTGAGATGAGAAGTCAGGAGTGTGATATGGTTAATGAGTGTGCCCGAAGGAAACACTTCTGATTATGTCCTAATGTCGCGTGGATCAGCGCAAGCACTTCGGCCGGATCAATCAAGATCCGAAGCTCGGAGATACACTGATCCGAGCTTGGGAGAAACAGCTCCTAAGAGCTCAAAGCTATGTATATGTAAATCACTCCAGCTACTATCTAGACGGCAGTAGTAAAGTCAATCGATCATCTGAACGCTATTTTCTGAGTTCTTTTGCCCTCCACACCTAACTATTTAGAAATGAGAGTTGGGATGCACGATGGGTAAGTTTTTAGTGCGCGGCAGTGACATCCGACGATATTGTTGTCACGAGGTGTGGAATGTCGATGTTGGGATGAGGAATGAGATATGCGTCATCATTCACAATCTCCCCAGATCTATTAAGGCTGATTACTGAACGGAATCTTATGGTAGAACCATGTTGCTGGATTCAGGAGCGTGGGTGTGCTGGGACTGATGTCAGTGTAGCAGGGCGTCTCATTATAATCCGAATACATGTAGGCTTTGTACTACATTCCATGGAACTGGGGTATATGTATACCTGATTCTGATTTCCCTGAGAGAAGTCCTTGAAGTTTTCCGGAACGAGGAAATCGACGAGATGGGTCCGCGTTGCAGCTATTGCGTCTAAGGCGGATGGACATGTAACGGATTGGCGCGAAGAATGGCTTAAATGTTATTCTAGCATATAAGAAAATGAATTATGGGATGACATGGACTTGCACTTCACAAACCTCTCGCGAAGTCATTACTAAAAGAGCCCTCCCAGCGGCGCTATGCGAAATATGCTGCAATTCCCCTTCCAATGCTTCCCGTTTCCCTCATAATCGGCCCTTAGACTCTGCTAGTCCCAGGCAAAGCGTTGCAAACCACAAGTGCTCTACCAAGACTATTATGCGAACGTGCTGGCCAGATTTCGAGTGAGTAGTACCCGTAACAGTGCTGCCGAGCCTTGGGTACGGTCCAGATGCGCGGTACAAGACGAATCTGGATGCAGATCGCGATCAAATATTGTCGCAACGCTGAGAATATGGTTTATGTATGGCTTGTCGCTTACCCATGACGGACAAGGGCTAGCGAGGGCAATGAAGCGAAGCTGGGAGCGTGAAGACCAAGTGCGGGAACCGGAATTGAAAAGTCTAAAAGGGACCGAATAGAAATTCGTCGCAGCGGGCGACTAAAAACTTACTCTTCCACCATTGTGAGATGCTCTTCATCTACTCGATCGTGATCTTCGTCGCGGCTATTGCGAACTTCGCAATTGCAGATTTCGTCGACCCATATCCCGTCTCTGACTGCAGCGCTGGCATCGGCTTTGGCTTCGTCACATGCCCAAACCAAGAAGGTTGTTGCTCTGGTGGCGCCATCTGCTGTGCTGGTGGTTGTTGTGAGTAACTTCGATGAACCTATGGCAAATCTAATATGCGCCCCTCGCTCCAGGCCCCATTACTGCGTGGTGCGTCAACCAAGGACTTTCGAATGAAGGATGCTGTCCGTACGATGACAACACCAACTGCGGCGCAAGCGTTACCTCTTATGTAGGTGACCCCACTAGCGCCCTACCGTAGCCTCTGATAAACTCACGCTGAACTCTCACAGAGCAAAACCGCATGCGAAACCGGTTACAACCCCAAGCCCTCGGTTCAGTGTGTTTCTGCAGATGATGATTGGTACTGTCCTCCCGGTAGTGTTTGTGGCTTATCATATCCGCTTTGCCACGATTTTTATGACCCTGGGTGCACGTCTGTGACCTCGGAAGCATCCCCTTCACCGACGTCTGGGCTTGGTTTGGTAGTGTCCCCTGGGTCGGGCAGGAAAGCTTACATGTAAAGCCTTCTCACTAGGGCGTTTATAGTAATGCGGCGGGGTGCTTAAGTTTTTTTTCTACTGTTGGGCGGGGCATGCTCTTACTTTTGCCCAATGCCAGTGCTTTCCTTTCGCTGCAGCGAATGTATCTTCTAAAGGCCATTGCTACACAAGTACAAACCGGTACGGTCAGTAGCCCGTCGGAGGTTCCACTGTGATATACTATGCTCCGCAGCTGAATGGCTGATATTCCGTGCTCAGGTTCCGTAGCCCCTTCGGCCCGATAATTTGGGGGTGCCAAGCCACGATTGGCTGTGCTACTGCAACTTGACACTTCGCTTCATTTTGCTATTTTCCGAAGGATGCAGGGCATCGCCCGTTGATCGTTTCCCGTACGAGATTGCATCATAGGTTCCAACGGAAGCTCACCTCGGCCCAGGTGCGAGCGAGCGCTGCAAATAATGGCGTGAACGTGTTGCAGAACACGAAGCAGTGGGTCATTTGTCTTTTTGAAGGTACGGAGATGCATGCCTTACTTCCCCGATAGCCCTATTTGGGTTAACCGCCTAGCGCGGTGTTGGTCCGGACATTACCAAGTATCCACTCTTGATCAGCCCGTAAACACAAGCTTTGTGACTACAATGCTTCAAACTACTCGAAAAAAGAGAAGCAGCTTTGTGGGGCAATTTTCATCGGACAAGTTCGCCCATCCCTATGTCTTAGCCAAATCTCGGAAATCTCGTCTGAAGGCGTACCGTGTGCGCGCGTTAGTTGACTTTGGAGTCCGTCCGAAGATCCTAGTTTGAGCCCGTTGATCTCAGAATGTGCGCATCGCCGCTTCCTCGGTTCCGTAGCATCCCATACCCTTCCGGCTTGGAATTCTACGTTGACCAGCCACAACGTTAGACTCATTGATGCGTCTTGAGTCCGCAACGTCGGACTAGACTTGCCGAAGCTGAGTAACACTCGAGGTCTTCCATCGGCAGTCTCCCCTCGCTATAGCCCACCAGTACGTTTCGAAGTCGCGAAGCCCGTTGCTTATGGGGTTGTTTACGTTTAGAAACAGAATGTGGGCTCCCGGCTCTAGAGCGGACATTGATGAAGCGGATGTCTAGGTGCGGAAATGGGGAGATTCATGTCGTGGTGGAGCACGATGATGCTGAACATGCTCTAGGGCTTGCGATATGTATAAAAGGCACCCTTCCCGGAGCTTGTTGGTCCTCATCAGCACACCATCTTGCCTTACCCCCCTTTTCCCTACACTGCTCTTCTTCTCCGGCCTCTTTCCGCGTTTCATTCTTTCAGTCCTGTCCTTACCCACCATAGGTACAGTGCCCTACCAGAACTCTAGATACTCTTTCCCTCTTATGACTAACGAAATTGTTAATAGACTTTTGCTCAATTTCGTACAGTCCAGCTACCACATTCGTTACAAACTAGCGTACCCCGTTCCGTCCACCCACCATGCGCTTGGCATCAGCGCCTATCCTTAAGTCGGCGGTCCTCTACGGGTTGCTCGCTGTCGCTCATGCCCTCCCTGCTTCTATCAGTCTGGAAGATGAGGAGCGTCGTTCCCTTGACCGCCGCATGGTCCCTGTTAGACCAGTAACGCCGAAGCCGGCCGCGAAACCGCCGCCAGGCCACCCGGATGGTCCTAGTGTCGTCCCAGATGCCCCCGGTGGTACCCCACACGACTCCCCAGATGGAGCTCCTCCAGCTGTACGACCGGGGACTGACCCGGTTGTACCCTCCACCGGAGACGATGTCAGGTTGGGCCAGGCAGCGCCCAAAGACCCCGCAGTCTCGGGCGCAAAGAACATCAAGGCCCTCGATGACAAGCTCAAGGAAAGCCCGATTACTTCCAAAGATTTTGCGGACTACGATGCGAAGATTGGAAAATATACCCCCGACGTGTACCCGGCGGAAAAGGATGCTTGGCAGATAACAGACCCCGACACGGCCAAATGGTATAAAGACAATGGCGTTCCAGTTGGCGATGGCACACCCGGCAACCAAGGACCCGAATTGACAGGAATCGACATCTATGGAGCAAAGGTCGATTTGGACGCACCAGGTGGACCGGATTTGCCTCCAGCGTGGTCGGGCGCTGTCGACCCGGTCAACGGTGTCATGACAAGAAACGGAGAGTTTCGCAAAGGAAGCGCGGGTTCAATGGACTCGGAGCACTATTACAGAGATATTCCCGAGGACGAGCGTATCTTTATTTCGGACATTATAGCCCGCAACTGGGCAGATAACGGAGGCGGCAAGCCTATGACAAAGAATGTAAGTGTAGTCGCACTTTCCACAAAAGTGCAATATTTGGAACGAGCCAATAGGCGCCTCTCCCTCCAGAATGAGCCTTCCTGACCTCTTTTCTCACGAATCTAGGTGGTTACCGGTATTGTCAGTGATGACATGAAGCCCTACCTCACCAAACTGCTCCAAGACAAAGGAAAAAACCCCGTAGAGATCACTTCGACTGATCCTGAATGGCCAGCCATCATGGGAGGATCGGCAGGCGCGCCGCTTGCGAGGGCTTTGACGGATCACCCCGACGTATTTCACAACTACAAGCCGACCTCCGTTAGCGTCCATCAAAAGGGTGATGGTATGATTGATGCAATCTTCTCCCTAGGCCCGGGAGTTTCGACTTGAATGAGCTTCGCCAGGACGCGTGAGCGTGAGTGATCGAGGATATCCGGAGGGTTGTTTCAGGTGTTTCGGTAGTGTATTGGGGTCCGAGCTGGATTGGCCGCATGGAGAACAGATGTTTAGAAGTCGGTGTGATAGAAGGCTGGATTGCCTGGCGTTCTTTGCTCTTGCCAATGTATTATAGTCTTTCATGATAGAATTCATCCCGCTTGTTTCATCGAATTTCGGATCGGATCAAGCGTTTTGAGAGGATGAGCTGTGACGCTGGGTTTTCGGGAATGAAGGGGTCAAGGTTCCAAAGATTGGAGCCCAAGCCCGAAAGTCCCCGCCATGGCCCGTGCGCGCTTAATCATCGCGCGTGCTTCGCCACTTGCCCCGACGCCGCCCTTCTAAAGTTCACAAAGCACGTTCATTTTCCGGCATTCTTACTCTCGACAAATTTTCCCAGAGCGACACACTGTGCTTTGCAGGCCTGAGACCTCTCCAAAGTTCAGACCAGAGGTGCATTTATTGGTCCCCCTCTGCATAAGCTTCACGGCCACCCTCAGCCACGATGCAGCTCCTAGACCTCCCGTTAGATTGTTTTCGCTACATCTTGACGTTCATCGCGAGAGACTTCGACTTTCACGAACAAGGCCACGAGTTCCTTCGCCTGCGCTTGATCAACCGAACGATGGACACGGAAGTGTTACGTGCGCTCCAAAGACCGGCATTTTACCTATGGAAACGCAAAACTCGCACATTGGAGACAGGACCATTCTTCATCCAGTGGACGACTTCGGCTCCATCGGCGAAGAAGTTCGTGCCTATTTCTTCCGGTTATCTAGACTTCTTTGCGTCTTTCCTCCTCCTAAGACCGCATGCGCAGGAGCCCTGGAATGGGAACATTTCAAGTGTGCTCAATCACGTCGTCGATGCCCTCCTTTCTGCCGACGGATTGGACACCAACGATGGAACGCGGAACACGACTATGAGGGATCTATGCCACCGCGTCTTCGAAATGAAGCAGTGGAAGGCCTGTCCAGGATGTTTTACCGACTCTCTGTTTCCCCGGCCGCAGTCGAAATATGCCAATGAGAGCGAGTCCGTAGACTTCAATGTGCTGCTCGCGAATCTTCTTCTGGGCAGACGCTCAGCTTTTGCAGACCAGGATATCTCCACGTTGATGGCGCGTAAAAGCATTGTGTTCGGCACGCTTTTGCAAGCCTGTATTATGGGCGGTCAAGTCGAACAAGTCACTCACCTTCTGAATAGGGGCGTTGATGTGAACGACGAATCTCTCGCAATCCTCGAAACAGCAATCGCGAGCGACAGACCAGAAATGCTAGACCTGCTCTTCTCTCCGAAGTACAACCTTTCTCGCTCTATGACCGCACCATCGCGTATCGAAAGGGCCATCCAGCGCGCTGTCCAGACCGACAAGACTGAAGCCATACTCTACCTCGCCCGTACATGCGACGTGTCTGCCATTCCAAAAGAAATTTCCTTCGCATTTGGGCACGCTTGCTGTCACAACAATTTCCGCATCACAGGAGCTTTATTCGACGAGCTCAAGGTTGTCCTGCCGTGTTCGGAAGGACAACTTGAATGGGTACTAGCGCATGTTGTCTTCAATGGACATCAGGATATGGTGCGCTTCCTGCTGGATCGAGGCTTTGCGTGCGGGGGCGTGAAGATGATGTATGCAGCAGCATGCAGCGGCGATATCTCTATGGCCCGTTTCCTGCTTCGCGAGTGCGAGATCACTCTCACAGCGGGGGAATGGTGCAACGTCTTGCGCGAAGCCGTCATTCGCGTCACACCACGTTATCAAGCTTTTGTGGAAGCCGTGCTCTCCGACCCCAGCATCTTCGAAAAGCAATCTGTGTCTGCCGAAAGCATCTTCCAAGGTCGGAGCAGCGACCATGCCGAGCTCCTTATTCAAGCTTGCAAACACGGGAATGTCTTTGTTGTTCGGAAGCTGGCCGAAGCGGGTGCAGAATTGAATCACGCAGAAAGCGCTTCGAAAATTCCACCTGTTCTGGTTGCTCACATTGCCGGACAAACGGCAGTTGCCGACCTCTTGGTCGAGATGGGTGCAAAGCCTATCCATCCATTAGAGTCTGAGTACAAGGCCATGTTTGAGAGAGGTGAGTTGCCGAGGCCAGAGAAGAAGAAACCTGTGAGTTCGGACGATTGCTACTGGTGGATGTAAATGTGCGGCAAAGGCCTGCCTACTCATCCATCAAATTATGATTTGTGAGTGCCTCTCGAGTAGAAATTGACAGTAGGAAGCTCTTTTCGCAAGATCTTGAGGGACAGGGGCTTTGTAAAGAAGTAGTCTTGTTGAAGGGTTCTCGGTTTTTGCGTTAATTTTTAAGGATGACTGAAGATTGTCGAATGAAAGAATCTAGTTTTCTATCCCGCGGACTTTCAACTCTACTATCTCAAAACACCACTCCGCGTTCATAGGCCATTTGGGCACCGCACTCCCAGCAATGCATATGTATTCCGTTGCAACTCCACGACTCAGCTAACAGCATCCAGCGCTGTTGTATTCGCCGCCCCGTGGGTTTGCGGGAGGCCGATGTATGACCGTACCTTGGCCTCGTCTCTGTTCAATCACTACTGAGTCTTCCCGCAAAAACTCAACCCTTGTTTGCAGACAATCTCCCTTGTCGAGACCACCGACCACGACCCTGCCCGCCAGAATAAGACTCAATCGAAAGCGCGGCCAACGGTTCCCCCATTTTTATCTATAGTGCACCAAAGCCATTAGAATGCCAGACCAGGGGCCCATCACCCCACCTCAACCGTCTCCTTGCAGTCCCGATCCTTCACGTAGTCGGTCGCATTTGTCATTCACATCGTCTAACGAGGATGCGCTCCTAAGATGTATCATGCAAACGGAGCCCCAAACGCCTGCCACAAATCCATGCCGCTCAAAGTCGGCCAGTACGCCCAACTTGTCGCACTTTCCACATCACCTCCGCAAGGCTACCCGTCCAGAAGCAAGGAGCACGAGGTATGGGATCACAACTATCCGGAGACCTGGCCTATCCTTCACCTTTCTTACCACAATGCGGCTGGCCAAATCACCCCTACCTCACTCGAATAAATGCTTCCGTACGCCGAATACAGAGGTGTGGGCGCCATAGCACTTCGAGATCTCCTTGCAGCTGAGATCCAGTCCAAGGGGACTGTAGAGGAGATGGAGCAAGTCGAGTTGGCGGCTCACGCGAGATGGCCTTGCAATGTAACCGTCGAAGGGCTATGGAAGACTAACCCTGGAATGGGTGAGGATGAGCTACTGTTTTAGTACAGATTGAGAATGCAGGCGGTAAGTCAGCTCTGATACAGTCGGGTGCTTGATTGAAACTAATCTTAGTGACCAGTTGCGGGGGGATGTAGAGATACCCGAAGTGAGCAGCAGCGAGCCGGAAACTGCCGAGGTTGTCTCTCATTTTGAGCAGATTAGATCGGCTGGAGCGTGGATATGATATGGTGCTCCCTTGGCATTAAGCGACACTGCCGCATATCTTTCGAGGTATGATATTCCAGTCAGCCCGACTACCTAGCGTTGCGATTGCGAGTAGATGCTATCAATGCAATGTTAGAAACTGATTATGTAGAAGCTCATCACCTCGATGGCCAACGTGCGAGCGCGTTTCATAGAGTCTGTTGCGAAGCTACCTAGTAGACCTGGTTCTCGTTTCTCATTGCTACGTGAAATTTAGTAGATTATTAAAAACAAATGTGAATGAGAGACTCTCGAGGCCATCATACCGGCCCAAGAGGAGATGAAGATATTTCTGCGAAGATTGTGGAGACGGGTGAACACTTTAGTTGACCATTTGGGAAAGCGCGGGTTGATGCGCGCATTCATATCGTCCCGCTTCCTTCATCAACTTGTCACGATTCGAATCATCGCCCATCCCTGATTGAACACCGCCAATCCCTATCGTAACATCATTTCGCACGCGCAATCCCAGAACTCTCAAACTGACTTCTGCACTTCCCACTGTTTCATTCCAAGGATTCCGAGCGCATGGTCTTCGTGTCAACCAATCCATCCACTACTCAGCGATCACCCTGCAACCTACTTGCGGCCTTTGCGGGGACTACTCTCCATCGAGATGTTGTACCCGGAGTTCTTTAATTTGTCAACTTCCGCGCGCAACTCCTCGACCTCCAACCGCTCCTTGTTCATCTCGGCCCTTTCATCCTCGAGAATTTTCTCCGCCATCTCAAGTTGCACTCGGATGGTTTCCAGTTCGATATCGACGTCTGTCTTGTCTGTGCCATTTTAGGAAGATGCCGCAATGCTCTCGGTATGGCCGGAGTCGCTCCGTGGTTCCTCAGCGGGTTTGTCACCGTTTGTCGCATTCTCCTCGTGCAATCTGCGTATCTCATCTTCATGCTGCGCTTTGATTTGCTCGATGGTCTCTTCGTACTTCCGGTGCAGGCCTGAGATCTCTTCTTCTTTTCGGTGGTTGAGCAAGTGTATGTACCATTTGGACTCATGGCGAAGCTTTGAGAGTTTCTCATCTCTTTCTTTCTGCCCGGCTTCGACGGCGAGGCACTTTGCCTGTAGCCTAGCATTTTCTTCCCGCTCCTAGATAAGCGCATGAGCTGCTTGCTCCTGGAGTCGTGCGTAGCCAGACTGCAATCTGGCAATTTCCTCCTGGCGTTGAGCTTGGAGCCCGTCTAACTCATCGCGGGCCTGCCCATAGTCCCCACCGCATATCTCTCCTGCTGATTTTGAAGGGCTAGTCTTACGGATATCAGCTCGGCTTCCGTTTGCCCGTTCATTCTATTCAGTATTTCCTTCTCCTGTTGGTGACGTAGGTTGAGCGAGCTGATGGTCTGAAAATGCTCATTCTGGAGTTGCTTTATCACTTGCTCGTGACCTTGATGCGCATACTGCTGCACATTGCAGAGCGCAGCATGGATGGCGCGGCAAATCTGGCATTGGGGGAGCGGCGAGTCTCCCCTGCCAGTAGGACAGTACTAATAATTCCACAGCTCTCTACAAAACAGGCATTGACGACAGATACAAATACGTCCGTCATATGCGGCTCTGGCAGTCATTGACAATGATTTCGCTTCGGATGATGTGGCTGTCGGGTTGGAGGCGACGGTTACGAACGATTCGCTGGAAGAATTGATTGATGAGTTTGAATGGCCCCTACTGAGATATTGTGCGACAAGTGGCGCTCATATGAATGCGGTAGCTTGAGCTTCGAGATCATGCGAGAGGAGAGGGAATGCGAGAAGAAGTGGAATGTATTGATCGAGCTGAGGTTGTTGTCTGTCCTTCACTGTGCTTTGAAGGTGAGTTGCCAAGACCGTCTGTGGCGTGTGACACTCAAGGAGTGATACAAACAGTCCGCGTAGCAACGCGTCAAGCCCAGTAGGTTCTCTGTCTCACGCGCCACAATACTGTCAGGTTTTCACCTAGCAATGGGCATGGTCTCGTGGTGGTGTTGCGGGCCCAACACAGCGACTCGCGCGGCTCAAGTTCTCACTCTTAACACGAACTGAACAACTACTGCGCACGCATCACTCGAGTCTATTTTGGTATACAGCTTGGTGTTAAGAGCCCGTTATGTAAGTCTGTCGCGTTCGCGCTCGTCTGCACATGGTGGTCCAGCAGCAAACATTCTGATTACGAATAGGCCGTCTTCGTCAGGAAACGACGAAGGCATGCACACTACTGAGAATGATAGAGCTACCCCAGCCGGCTCCCAACATGCCTTTTACCTCGAGCTTGACTACGTACTCGGAGAGCGGCTGAAGCCTAGGATCCGTGAAGCAATGCAATCGACTGCAAATGATACGAGTCAACATCCATACAATATCACTCTCGATGACAGTCATGAGCTGGTTTCGGCTATCCGCAAGGGCTTCGGCCTTGCTCCTTGACATCATGGAGAAAAACTTGGATGTGGACGCGGAAGTACTACAGTCTAAGGTTTGCAATCTCTGGAGCTGGATAGACGGACTCGCGAAAGTTCACGACAGTCGCTGTTCCAGTCCCTCCGTAACGGAGAAAGCCAAGAAGCTCTACACGAAGTGGAAGGCGATCTTCGATGGTGAAGAGGTCCGTGTCGCGACGACTGAAAAAGGGCCAGCTCATGAGGGTGAATTGGGCGGCGATCATGTCGAAGCTATCCACACACCAAATTTAGAAGATTCACAGGACACTGAGGTTTCATCTCCTCCCTCAGAGTCCGAATCGGATTGGAAATCTGGAGCTTCAAGCGCGAATCAGAGCTTCGGCCTTGCTGAATGCTTCGACGATAGCGCACAGAGCGAGGTGCCTGGTTTGACTTCTTCCGCTCCCGAGAGCTATACTAAAACGGTACGTATCTCTACAGCACATGTTGCGTCGCTTTCCTTTTATTTTCTCTCTACACGCGTGTTGCCTTTTGAAGCGGTGCGACTTCCTGCCCAACTTGTATTAGTAGTCGCTTGAGCGATCGTTGCTAAACCACTGCTCTCACCATCAGAACTCTGATGCTCCACTGTACCTTAAACAATACGTCCGCCAAACCTATCCTCAACAGCACAAAAAAGCCCAGAGTGGTATTACAAATGCCTCGTTCGAAGTTACAAGATTGCGCAAGATTAAGAAGTATAGCCCCCTGTACCTCGCAATTCGGAGGTCCATGGCAGGTCGCAAGGCTACGAGTTCTGATATGACTACCCCTGCGATTCCATCGCAGTCAACGGCAAGCACCCCGATTTTTACGGTGCAGGCAACATTGCCTAATTGGTTCTTTGACCGAGACACGGTAATCGCAAGGGCGAAAAAGGGCATGAAAAAGGCAGAGGCCTGTATCGAGATCTTCGAAGAGGTACTTGATCATGTCGGACAGTTCACGGATACGGACCCCGAGTCTGAGGCTGAGTTGGAAGATCACTTACGCATTTTGCGCGAGCACGCCTACAAATGTGCCGCAGGCCTCACGGAGTTGGCAAATTTCGGACAAATACCATCCGTGATTTCCTTACCACCTTGGATCGCAAAGACACCTACGTTGGTCTTCTTCAAGACAAGCTTCGCGAAGCGACGAAGAAAGTGCAGTGTTTGGAAATGTCGTTGAAGTTGCACATGGACTGTCTTAGAAGCTTCACAGAGGACCCTCGTAGCAAAGCTTGCGAGTTGATGAGCTGCAGAGCGAATTTAACGCAGGTAGAAGATCAAGCGCAGACTCTGCGAGATGAAATACAGCAAAAGGAAACTTTAGGGCGCGAGCAGCTCGGGATCTCCAAGTCCAACAGCGAGCATATGAGGCGAGCCTAGCTATAGCAAAGGAAGACCACCCGCGACAGGAAACCATCCAAAAACTTGAGGCTGCACTAGGGGACCAGGAATCTGCACAGAAGAATCGGGGCCTGATGATTGGGAATCTAAAGAAGATCCAGCCGCACAAGAAGCCCCGCATGCCCAAGCCATCGCCGAAGCCTACAAGTAATTCGAAGCGGAAAACTTCCGTTTACTGGATAAAGAATACGACGCGGAGAAGAAGCTCCAGGAGGGCGAACAGCTCGCCGAAGCTATCCGACAGAGGGACGAAACTCTTAAGAATAAGGCCTCGCCCAAAGTACCGATGATCACGGAACCCGTCCTTGTCAGAAACTCAATTCGGACTACCTCGAAGGAGCACAAAAAGCGTGAGGTCAAAGACTATTCACACAAGATGGTGGCCGCGTTCAAGGAGATACTCGCAATGAAGGCCGAGAAGACAGAGCTTAAGACAGAGAAGACAGAGCTTAAGACAGAGAAGACAGAGCTTAAGACAGAGAAGACAGAGCTTAAGACAGAGAAGACAGAGCTTAAGACAGAGAAGACAGAGCTTAAGACAGAGAAGACAGAGCTTAAGACAGAGAAGAAACGTCTCGCCGAGATATTGGAGCAGCGGGTAAAGCTGTTCGGCGAACCCGAGCCTGAGCAACTTTCGCGCGAGCCAAAGCCTGCTAGGATCACCACAGGACGTAATCCATCTTAGATAGAGCCTCACGCGGACGCGATGCCCTCTCACTTGCCGAGCGCCCTAGCCCGCCCACCCTTCCACCCACCCCCGGTGATGGCGTCCTCGGACGGCTTTCCTCGATTGCCACCTGGTCGCGAGTCGTCGTCTGCGCAAAAGCACAAGAAGGCGAAGTCGACTCTCCCAGTCCTCGGCGGACCCAAGCCCTTTACCAACGATCCCGACAGCTCCCCCCTGGCCAACAATTGTCCTTAGTATGCCGCCGCCGCGAAGAAGTCAGTTGGAGACTACGTTGGCACGCTCAAGATCACCCGATACCCGGTCAAACTTGAGGAGGAAAAGGAGGCTCAGCGTCCGGTCACCGGGGGGCGCGTCTTCACCGGCGCGGAGAGCGCTTATCATGGTAACGGTAAGAAGGGACTGGAGAATATGCTGAAGAAGCAGACGGAAAATTACAACAAGCACGAGTGAGGACTGTGCAGATAAGACGGGGACTAGACCTTGGAGCTCATCGGATAGACGCAGTCTGACTTTGGAAGACTTGTACGATCACAATTGGCGGTTGGCGGTTGTATCAATGAGTACAGGTGTGCTGCCAAGCAGTACTGCACAACACAACGCTGGTGATTGTGAGACATGCCCTTGGGTGTCGATCACTTATGGTCTTATCAGCTTTCGAGCCTAGCGGTAGCGACATTCAGATAGCAGATAGATAGCGCAGCTGTCTCTTTCACTTTCGTTTACTTTTATTCACCTTCACTCCTTTTTTTTACTAACTCGTTACTGTTCCTTCCAAGGTTCCTTTCTTATCGTGTCACGTGTTAGCGCGTTGCTCGAGCAGCGCGTTTTAAAGTTGGACTGGATTTCAAATATTGCGGCCCCGCCCATTCCATTTTCATAGCCTCGCTCCAGTTCTACGTCCCTCTCTCCAGAATCGTTGTTACGGGCTGGCCGTCTCTTTCGCGTGCAACACGCCGGCGACTTCGCATAGTACGAGCACATCGACTCCTCTGCCGCGCGTCCGTGTCGACAGTGTAGTTGCGGGCGCGTGACTTTTCGCAGTCTTCGCCAATTTGCAGCTTCCAGCTGTTGGGCTACTGCTGGTTTGCTAGTACGCTGCGCTCGGTCTAGCTTTCAAAGGTATGTTCAGACCGCGGTAAACTATTTGATGCCGAACATCACTGACACATTACAGCGCTCTCGTCCGTCTGACGCAATTCTGACTCAATCCAATCACTGCAACTCATTAGTTTAGGTCAGTTTAGAACGGTGGGATAGATCATGTAACTAACGCCGCTCAGATGGATCTCAACTTGACCATGACCTTCGATGAGGCCAGCTACCCTTGTGGCACTCCCAGCGCAATGGACTCTGACGTCACTTCTAAGCTGGCAACATGGAAGACTGAAAACAACCAAACGGGCTCTGATGACCTCGACGAAGTTTTGGGCAGCGTTCAGATGATGTTGGAGGGCCAGATGTCCGGACTGCTCGAGGAGCGTATCATGGAATTGACAAAAGAGCGCAATCAATGGAAGACCCTAGCTGAAGATTCTGTTGTGCGCATCGGCGTCCTGGAGAAGCGCATCGCCTCCAAATCAGCATCAGCCCCGCCACTCGATCCCGATGTTGTCTCGCGCCTCAACCGTCTAGAACAGGAAAATCGCCAGCTCCTGTCCAAGAACCTGAACTTAGAGGAGGAAGTGTGCGATTTGAAGAGGGAGAAGGCTTTACTGTGCGATGACAATAAGGGAAAGTCGAGGAAGCTGAAGGGTGCGAGCAAGAAGGTGAAGAATGCGAAAGATGTGGCTGTCAAGGAGAAGGAGAAGGCAGACGATGCTGTGCACGAGCGAAACTTGCGGCTGAAATCGGAACGTGATTCGCGGAAAGAGCTCAAAGCGGAGAAAGGAAAAGTGGCGAACTGCGAGAAGACTATCGCCAATCTGGAAGCCGACTTACACATCGAACGATCGGGACGGCCGCACCTCCGCAACGATGGATCCAATGCCGACGAGACCGTTGTCGCGTTTTCGGTCGAGTTCCGGATCTACCGCCAGCACTTCCCCAAGTTGAAGGGAATGTTGGAGTGCAAGCGGATGGTTACGACGGAAGAGCTGGTAAACTGGTATGGTCAGTGGAAGAAGCCGCAGGATGAGAAGGTTACGATCGTTGGTGCCACTTATATTGAGTCCAAAAAGAACGGGATCGCAGGTGATACATATGGCGATGATCATGACCAGTTAAAGGACTGTCCGCAGACGGGAGTGGAGCATGATGGTTGGCGTTCTAAGCGTGGGCTTGAAGCTATCTGTCGGCAGGCGATGGACGCGCACAGCTCTGCGTTTGACTGATGCATACGGAAACATGAGCGGATCTCGTGCCAGCCCCCAGTTAAGACGGTCAACGCTGGTTAGCGCTCCCAGCAGGGTGCTCATGGTTTTACTCAGAACATCTGTCTCGGGCGCAACGACTCCGACTATCTAGACCCTTTTGCATCTTCCGACAATGATAGAATGCAACGAAGCGGGAATTTGTCGTCAGCAGGTTCATTCCGGATGTTTGGAATTGCTTCTCGAATAAGGATATGTCGGTCGATCCTTGGTCAGTCGTACCATAGGAAAACCTATGAATAGTATTGACACGGCAATTCAAGGGAGAAGCTTTAAAACCATATCTAAGTTGAGTATGATGGTGTACTAGTGATGGTGACGGACCCGAGAAGGCTAGCCGAATGCGCTGAAGTCTGTGTCGTCATGACGTCTTTCGCAAACACCACCAGGACCTCGCCAGTTTTACAGCGAAAATTCAGCACGCTCAGCCCATTACGCACTATGCGCCCTCCCCCTTTTCCCATCTCTTACAGTCATGTGTGTCTTGCAGCATACCCGTTCTCCGCCTATCAAACTTGCGCATCGCCATTGCATCTCACGCTCAAGCATAGTACGAGTAGCCTTATAGTAATTAATATCTGCAAGCATCCAAAATGGACTTCAGTGGCCATTGCTTATTGATAGCCTCCAACAATTCAATTGAAACTGACCAATGGCTAAGATGCGGCTTGTAGCTTCGTAGCACAAACGGCCATCAAACGCTCGTATATTGTGGGTATGAGCCATACCACCTCTTACCTTCCCCCCCCCCCCCCCCCCCCCCCCCTCCCTTCCTAGCTACCATAGGGCCTCGAGTCGACGACCCTCTTTCATCCTCATACCAGTTCAACCCATTTCACAGAATGAGCAAACTCCTACACATCCTGCTCCCCTTCTTCATAACAATCGCAATCCCCGCTTTCGTGGCAAGCATAGATCCTACGACAAACCCCGCTCCAACCTCTATCCCACCTCCACAACAAAATATCTCCGACTGTCTCCTCCAATGCCTCGGGCAAGGCGGTTACGATCTGAAAGATGTTTGCGCCCCAACCCTGGCTTTCTGGATGAGGAGCTGCAAGTGCGCAGATGACTACGTGAAATTGTGTGAACGGGTAGCTAGTTCGTCGACTACGACGGGGGTGTCTAGGGCGACTACGGTCGTGGAAACGAGTACTACGACGACGCAAACGACGACTTCGGCAGACACGTCAAGCTTAACCACGACATCGGCGACACCAACAACCACCTCGACTTCGACGAATACGTGTTCGGAAGGCAGTCAGCCCGACGCCAGTGGTATCTGTCAGCCATCTACATCCTCCTTTCTCACCAATCCCACAGATTCGCAAGGACTGCCGATAGGCACGGTATCAAATGGTCAAACTCCGAGTATACAACCCCGATACACACGCCTAGCCTGTGATCGAGTAGAGCACTGCTGACTCTCATACAGTCTTCCCTGCACCTACGAAGAAACCCCCGGGCGGGGGCGCCGATACAAGACCGTCTGCAAAGAGCTGGAAGACCGCTATAACGGTTGTCTGTACCGCAATAGGTGGCATTTTGGTCCTGCTAGGATTGTTTGTGTGTATGATGTGGATATTGAGACACACGAAGAAGGGGTGGCAGAAAGGGGTGGACATGGGCGAGATGAGAAGACAAAGGTTGCATGTAGGATGAATTCGGCTAAACTGTAGGGGGCTTGAATTTCCATCTTTCAGGAGTATGGTGTGGCTTGTGGATTATTGCTACGATGGCTAAGCAGCCCAGTCAGCCATTAGTGTGGTTTACTTCCTTCCTTCATTGATGCCAAAAAATGGAAATGCCATGAATGCGCCCCCTTAAAGAACTCCGTGATGCAGAATCAGTTCAAAGCTCCCCCATCATTCCGCCCTCCCTCACAGGCCCATCTCTTCACAGCTTTACTCACCCAGAGCCTATACCAGTCAGTTCCCGCCGCTCCCCTCTTTTGCCCTAACAATGTACTCACCTCATCAGCACGTGCATCCATGCTTACACCGACAATCCGAGCACCCATCATTTGTCTTGTAGCACCGCGCAAACTCGGCCATATGTCTGCTTATCGAGCTCGCGCGACAGTCCCACATGTTCTTGCTCTCCCGGTCCATGATGCCGCCGTTGATGGCTTCGCAGCAGAACTTGGTCATTGGATAGGATGCTGCGGGACTGATGCTGGGGCGCTGGTTCCATATGCATTTGCAGGCGTGCGTGGGGGTATTGAGAAGGAGGAGGAGGAGGAGGGTGGTTAGGACGGGAAGATGGGGAGGGCGCGACGCATCGTTGCAGATTGGTATTGAACGGTCCGGTATGGAGTTTGGGGTGCGATGTGGAAGTTTGTTTGAGGGGCTAGAAGGGTGTGCCGGATGCGCTATTTATACCATGAGAGAGAGCATCGGAGGATGAGGACGTGAACTCCTTGAAGATCTACCAATAGCTAGCCAGGAAGCACTCAATCTCGACTCCCTATCCATATGGGAATATCCCGACCACCTATGCACAATCCGATACCACCCCTCAGTAAGCTTCGCTGGCGCGATGCCAACCCGATCTATCACCGGGACACAAGCATAACTTCGGGAACGGAATCAAATACTTTTGTTGGGAGTCAATACATTCCCTAAGCAAATAATTTTGTCTGCGACTGGCACATATAGGAAAAGTTTGTAAAATGTATCTACATTCAAATTTTTTATTTTTTTATTTTTGGAAGCGTCGCCTTGCTACGAAGACTTCGTTGTGCGCTTATTCGCCGCAGCACATGGGTGGACCACGCCGTACGCTGCCCACTCATTGCTGCTTTTCAGAAGGCGTGTGGGAGCCCGACAGATACCACATCAACAAGTACCACTAGAGACGTCTCGTCATCGGCTCGTACATCCCATACAATTATAAAACCCTTAGTCCTTGCCCATGTCAGAAGAGTATGACCAACCGTCGGACCCTTCCGTTTCACCACCACTCCTCACTTCCTTGCGCGCCTAACCACCGTACCCGTCTCATTCTTCTCGATATCAACATCCGAATCCATATCGCTATCCTCATCGTCTTCCGTGGTCTTCTGTGTCTCCTTATCAAAGGCACCCTCGTTGTCAGCCATGAGGAAATCGAAAACATCCATACCCCTCTTTCCCTTTCTGCCGAGGTTGCGCTCATCCCTGGCCTTCATTTTGTTTCTACCGAGTGACGTCGTCTGCGACGCTGTCTGCGGCGTCGTCTTCGCCGGCTCTGGCTGCTGCACTTTGGCGTCCGCAGCGAAGTGCTCGTTACGGGCAGTGCTGTTCTGGCCGACGTGGACCCCGTTGACGTGAACATTACGGCTGTGGGGAGCAGGGCGGGTCTCGTCGGTGGAAGCAGCGGCGGAGTTGGTGATGGATGGGGACACGGGCCAGTTCAGCGTGGAGTTTGTCGAGACTCGCTTGCTGGGGGAGGAGTCGGAGCGAGTAGAGCGCGCCTGCGGATAGAGGCTGAAGAGCAGGCTCTTGGGGGTCTGGGTTCGGGTAAAGGGAGGGGAAGCCTTCATGTCCGTCGTCGGGCTCATGGCGTCTCTCTTGCGAGGAGTGGACGGAAGGGCCGAGTAGACCGATGACATGGGCGGACTGCTGTTGTCCTTCATGCTATCGAGATCCGCCGAACCTACTGCTTTCGGATTGTTCAGCCACTGCGAATGCTTGCGCGGAGACGAGGGGGCACTGTTTGTGGGTGAGGCATAGGGATAGGTCGCAGCTAGTGTGGAACCACGGGATCCTCTGCCGTTCATACCGATAAATATTTCACTGCGAGTCTGTGCGGTGCTGTTCGGTGTCTCCTTTCGCAGCCCGGAAAGAATTCCGGTAGTACACTCCCTTTCAGCTTTGTCCTTCCGATGTAGACGGTGCTTGATGAGCATATAGCACATGAATCCGAACAAGACCACCCCAATGAGTATACCCACGGCCATACCGCCGAGGGCAGCGCCGTGAAGTTTCTTTGAAGTGGGATGCATCGGGTCGGGGTTGCGCTCGCCAGTTTCGGTACTCTTTGGAATGTCGGGTGCACTTTCGGTACTCTTTGGAGTGTCGAATCCGGTTGCTTGAGCGCTTGGGGATATAGGGTCCTCAGCAGTCTGGCCGCTCGGTTGACCAACACCCACCATAGTAATCACTGACTTTGTCGGTGTAGGACTAGCAGTCCCGCGCGGTTTCACGATACAAATTATCTCGTTCCCAAAGCCAGACAGAGACCTTGATGTAAAGCCTAGGCTAGTACTAGTCGGTTTTGAAGTCAGCGTTACTAGGGGTTCAAATCCGCTGGGGAGGCTTGTTGGATCGTGAGGGAACGGCATCGGCGCCGAGACTCCAGTGATCGCTTGGATTGAAGAGTCGCCTGGCCAGGAAAACACGTCAGACCTTGGGATCTTGACGGATGAGGCCGGTATGGCGTAAGGGTTCGGAGTGCGCGTCGCACTATTGGTACTACGCAGTTTGTTAGTCTTATGCTTTTCCTTATGTGTCCGGTCAAACGGAGAGCATACCATCCAACGCAGCCGTCTCCACCATGCACAGCCGTGGCCGACACCTTCTGGAGCGGAATACAGCTTGGGATCGGTTTGACGCAGTGACCTGGGCTATGCGCAGTGTCAGTTTTCGCACACCCCAAACGCAACATTGACAAAAGCTGTGAGCTTACCCTCCTGTGCAGCACCAAAACGCTCGATCACCCCGTGTCGAGGGCATGCAGTCAGCCGGGTCTTCACACGTGACTGAAGCCACTGTTAGCAAGCTCTCTCGATCGGTATGCGGGAGGACGAGGGCGACGTACGAACAGGCTGCTGGTCTCCGCCGCAAGATACGTAGGATTCAATGGGCTCTGCTGGCAGCGCCATAGCGAGCCCGACAGCGACCTGGGCGGCAGCGAGGAGGACGGTGGCAAGCAGCGGACGCAATTTCAAACGAAACGGCGATAGCATCGCGAACGCGTGGGCCGGTGGGCTCTGGGCGATGTGTTCAATCTCGTGGAGCGGCGTCGGTGGAGAGCAGTGCGGCAACTGAGCGAGGTGAGTGGTGGGTTCGGATTTTGCAAGCGTGCGTTAGGGAGATCTGTGGCGAATGTGAGGGGACTAGCCAACGTGTCGAACGACGCGTTGTCGACGCGTTGTCGTGCAAACTAATTCCTTCGAAAGAGTGAAGCTATGACGTCCGCAAACTGACGCCGGTGAACAGTGGTGAAAAGGTTAGTGAACTTTGCGTATGAGAAGTCGAGCTTCGGTTAGTTGTAGGAACAAAGACCACAATCATAAAATCCAGACTATCTAAGGGGGGATATACAGCCACTACTTAAGGTGCAAAAGAAGGCCGCCATTGCCTTTTGTATCTATCCGTAGGCCGAGGGTATCATGTCTCCACCATCGGTACCCAGATTACCACAATGCAGGTGACTACTAACCTATAATGAGTGGCCCAACGAGAATATCGGAGAGTCCACTCTCCTCGCATGCTCGCAAGAGTGATTGCAAGGCTGTCACCCAAAGCCACCGGTGTTAGAAATCGCCGTTGACACAATAAAATTCAGTGTGCCTATATGCAGCACAGTCCATCTCGAAACTCATCCTCCGCCTTGCAGAGTTGGCGTGCTTGACTTAAGCAGTTGGCGCCAGGGAGATTGGGTTTGGTGGCTACCAGATAGGCTGAGATGGCTCTTGAAGATAGACAGCTATTAGCCATACATCTTCAAGCCGAAGAATCGAGTTTAGAGTACAGCTCCTTGGCTGCTCCCTCGTTGATCTTGTCACCCGTCATATAGTGATCATATTTCTCGACGACCCCTTCGCAAAAGGTCTCCCAAGCTTTCAGGAATATATCTCGACCCTTTGTCTTTTCATCGTCTTTGAGACAACTGTACTCCAGACTCCATAGTGCAAGTTGCTTCCAGCTGTGTATTGATATTGTGGGAGAACCGACCATTACTTGATAGAACTCGTGAGACATTGAGTTGCTAGTGAATTATAAGCAGTTGTAATGGAAACACTAAGGTAGATGAAAATGGGTAAAACACACCTGAACAGAGAAGGATTGTCGCTGTTGACGCAGCACGGAATCTTCGCCGCTAAGAGTTCCGGATACGGGTGCTCCTTGATGTTTCTGCATAGGTGCAGAAGCTCATTTGAGATCGGGCAGAGCTCGACACAAATACCAGGGTTAGTATCCCGCTTCTTGAATTTCTCGACCAAGTGTGGGTGTTTCATGAGCGCGAAGCCGTGTCCGATACGCTTAGAGTTCAGCGCAACCGCATCAAACAAATTGGAATTTGTTGGGTCGGTAGAGCCACCAGTGTCAAGCAGCGTCTCTCCGGCATGGAATAGAAAGGGGATCTTCAGTCCCATTTTCTTGCATGTTTCTTGGAAGGCCACTAGCTCTTTATAGTAATAGCCGATATGGTTGGGCCTGTCTTCTGCGCCGACCAAATCAAAGCCTGTGGGAAGTTAGCATTTGCCGGGAGCACTGGGCTGGCTGTAGCTTACCGCAGATCAGGTCCGGATACTGCAACTTCAATTGGATGCAGTCCTTCATCTCCTGCAACATCAGTTTGGGGGGTATGGATCGAGGTGTGCAATAGATGATCTTGAGTCCGAAGGGGAATAAATCGCCCTTGTTCTTGGCTTTAAGCGCCGCACGCTTCTTTTCCACAGAATCTACGATTAGCTTCATCTGCGCGGCATTGTCTAACGTTCCTTTGCCATCATCCGTGGGTATTGACTTATCCAACAGCATGGGTCGGAGCTCGGCATACATAACCCCCTCGTCGATCATGCGGTCAATCGCCTTCTCGATATACCATTCATAGACTTTTCGATAATTTAGAAGGCCCTTGAAGCAGCGAGTAGCCTGATTGAAGCGGGCCCAGACACTGCGTTAACGGTTAGTATACTTGACCCTAGGTCGCATTGGAGGAGGGAAATCAAACGTACCCATTCACGGTTTGCTTTGGATCATATGCTTCTTCTTCACTGAGCACCATCTTCTGCTTGATCCAGTTCTCCGCTGGGCTGAGGTCGACTTTGTCTGGTTCGGAGCAGGTTCGGAAGGTTGACTTTTGGTTGGCCGCTCGCTCTTCCTCCGGCTGTTCATACAAGCCCGGAAATTTCACTTTAAAGCGTGCCTGAAATTCATCCCACCTCATCCACACTTTCTTCTCAACATCTTTCCCAAGCTGCGGCTTCCAGGTATTCTCACGCCCTTCGTATTTGTCGCTGAAAATGTCATTGTTGTCCTTGTCCGGGTCTGCCTCCATGACCTTGAACATCATTTCTGTGGAATCTAGATCCTCTTTTGTCAAGAGCGGTTTAATGCTCCAGACATACATATTCGGAATCGTTTGGGCTTCCTTCAGTAACCGCTCAGGATTAAGCTCTGCATTGAAGTGGAGATGTAAGATCGCGCCTTTCGGTACTTTGTGCGATAGTTTGAAGAGTAGGCTGCGGTGCTCGATTCGTTCCTTGTTAGTCAGGAATTGCCCACCCATGTCCAGCGTGTGTTTTCCGGGTATTGCTTCGGAGGCGTTATTGCCAAAGACTACTCTTCGCTCATACTCTCTCATCTCGCGTACGATGATCATAGCTCTCTTTTCGTTTGGAGATGCGTCATCAATTGCGGCACGGTCCCACGCATCCTCGGCCTCCTTGTTGATCAGATCTGCGCGCTTTTGCGAATAGGCCCTAGAGAGTTCCTCGTTTGCAAGGCATCGCTCTAATTCCGACCCGGGGTCCTGATGAGGCGGTGGTTCCTTTGGATTGGCCATTGGTGCTCTTCCAGGAGTCCTTAGACTGCGCATAGATCTCTTTCTCTTCTTTTCTCTCGAGTTAGCTGGAAACATGGTCGGCCTGTTTGGATTGCTATCAGAGGCGCGCCTCGCACGTACAGATCTGCAGCCGTCAATACAAACACAATATTGTGGAGTCGCGGATGCTCACAATGTCGAAGTGAAATTCAACTTGTTCCAAAGCCCCTGAAATGGATTCTGAGAATCGCTCGTCTTCGGGATGCTATCATTGGGCATACCGAGAAGATAGAGATTGCTGCATCTATCACCGGCTGGTGATGCTGGCTGCAGGAAAGCTGAAGAAGCAAACTCGGTAGCTTGTAAGCTGGCAATGGTTGCACGGGAAGTTGAGAGCTTATTCGTAGTCTCTGCACACCGGTTTGAGGCTGTGTTCCCTTAGGGGACCCAAATTTCAACAAGGCTTTGGCTTTAACGAGTAGGATCCACTATCAGAAGCCCCAGATTTATCCAGGCGAGGAGTGCGGAGGAAGAGTTTCGATAGACGCTGACCTGGATTTTGGCCTAGCGAATATCGTGTCAGTCATACTCTGCTCCTCTGAGTCTTCTCGGGTAGGGCTCGTGCTGCGCCCCGATGACCTATATGGTAGTGCAAAAGGCTGAATCACAGGTCTGGTGCCTAAACGAGGAGACGGCTCGGACATAAGGGAAGAGACTCTTTGCGGGAGTAAGAAACGGCAATGGAGATATAATGGGACCGGAAGAGGTCATTCGGAAGTCCGAGGAGAGCATGCAAGACTCGAAGACTGGGTGACTGAAGGGGAGTGCGCAAGACATGCAGGGCAATGGCGCGCGTGCCCGGGGAATCAAGTGACTAACGAAGGGAGCTCCCACATACATCCGCGCACGCTCTCTGCGCACGTTTGACTCCTCTACCAATGAGTCTCTCGATGAGTCCGGGTCCCGCGACAACCGTTGAGCCGTCGCCGCGATGTTTGAGGGGCGCGCCGTGCTGATACTGATATGGCGGTAGGGCCAGGCTGGCGCGTGCGGTCAAGTTCTTGGGCAAGCGATGACGATGAAGAAGCCGCGACCAAGCTCAAGCTTCGGTCGCAGGATGGCGCAGCGGTTCAGCGACGACGACAACAACGGCGATGCGACAAGCGCCAGCAGCAAGATGCACACTGGTGCAGAAGGGAGTTCGAATTCCAACCTAGCCTGGGCAGATGCTCTGAATTTGCGGCTAGGCTGCAGGATAGCGAGGCGCTCAGCATAGCCCCAATTGAGACCGGTCGCAGTGGCTGCGATATGCCATGCCCCTCTTCATGTTGCCTGAGGCACCGAACACGGCCCCCTGGCGCCAATGGCAACCCCGGCGCCAGACCTCCTGCAGGGTGAGGCTGGGAAAGGGCACACCCACGCCGTGATTCCGAAGGCCGTGTAGGGCCTCCTCTTCTTGTGTTCCGCCACCGCCTCAACCTCTTTCTTGTCCTTGTTGTGTGCTTGCGCGTCGTGTTTTGAGCCTCAGGCACTGCATCGTGTATATACAGTTTTATACACTCCTCGTAATCGCATCTTCCTTCGCCGTAGCGCTTCCGTCCACCCATGTCTGTTCCTCGCAAAAGCCCGGAGCTTTGACGTTTTTGTCGAGTCCTGTATATCCATTTTTGGGACCTCTTTTCACGCCTGGCCGCCATGCATTGGCTTCAATCCGAGGACGGCGAGCCGGTGCTGAAGTCGCTCCAGCTCGACATCGTAGGCTTCCTTGCAATTCTAGGAGAGGGTTCCGTTCTCGCCAATGCACAAGTGTCCACACTCTCAAGATGGATTTTCCTTCCACGCTTGATACCCGCTCCACAGGCGTTGATGCGACCGACACGGCCGACCAAGCTTGAGCCTACGCCTGGACATGTTTCTGGCATCTTCTCGGGCAATTATCGAGACAACATCAATCATATTGGGAACATTGTTTGGTGAGTGCCCTTCCTCCGCTCCTTCTTTACTAACGACGAGTCCCATAGCGATGCAGGAAACCTACCCGCACACTCGGTCCGCATCGTCTCCATCGAACGCCCCCGTGAAACCCCGCTCAAAGCCAAAACCATGGCCCCCCTCACCGTCGTGGTCTTCCTCGGCTTCTTCCTCTCCTGCGTCCTCCTCGGTCTTTCCATATGGCTCGACGACGGCATGTCCATCGTGGCCACCGTCCTCCTTTCCCTCCTCACCTCCCTCATTGGCCTCGGAAACAAATGGACGCTCAAGCTCCCTGAGCGGAGAGACACGAGAGGGAAAGTGCCCAACGGCGACGTGGTCATACGGTATCCCAAGGGCAGCTTCCTGGTGGTGCGGTGCCCGGAGGGCGTCGCTCGGGAGCTGTACTTTGCCCCAGAAACGATTGAGTACCTCCTAGAGTATGGACCGGCGTACCGGCTGCTCAGCCTCGTGGGCACCATGATGCTCATGGGCGGCGTCATCTGTCTTGCCAACGCGCAGATCGAGCTACAGATTGCTTGGGCCGGGTCGTACATGCTGCTCGGCTCGAGCTACTGGATCGTCGCTGCCTTGCCCGGGAAGCTGCACTGGGACTACTCTTGCTACACCGTCACCAACGAGTGCCTGTCTGACTCGGACAAGGATAAGAAAGGATTCCCTTCCGAGCATCCTACGTTCACGCAAGCACTCTGGAAAGCGATTTTGGTGGCGAAGAACACAGAATGGGTGCTCAAGAGTAATGCGTGTCCAGATACACGGGCCTGGCGAGAATGGCTTCATGAAGCGGCTGCGGTCGCGAAGGATGTGCGTTTAGCTGATGAGCCGTTGTTGCCGGGCGTGAAGACATGGGAAGTGCCCGATTGGGACGCGCAAAAGGCTCTCGTGCGGTTGCTAAACGACCAGGCGGTGACGGACGAGAAGAGTTTGAAAGAAGGGCATGAGGAGGTGTAAATTTAGCGGACTCTTTGGGTGAAGACGGTTCTGTCAGATTTGACGTTGGATATTTAGGCATAGCGCTGGATTGGCATTTCGACACGACATTACGACTCTACGACTGTCACATTTAGTGCCAATCAACTTTACGAAAGGCATACGCTCAAAAGCTTCATATTGAGCGTTCTTGTAGATAGTTGTCGGCATTTAATCGCATTAATACACGGTTTTGTTCCTCCCATCGGCCTCCCTCCACTCTTGAGCATACAGTAAACGCGCAGTCATCATGCATCCCCAACACGCAAGCGAAGCCATCTTAATATACCATGTTACTCCAAAACTCAGTTCAGGATATCAAATCATACGCCCGGGCTATCCATGCTAGCATTACTGCGAACAGCCAGCACACATACGCCTCCCAAACGGACATGCTCACTCCCTTCCCTCCTTCCCAATCCACCGGCCTCTCCCCACGCTCCCCTCCCACCTCTCCGTCTCCGTGTAGAAGCGAATCAACGCCTCGGCCCCCACATAATCCTCCTGCCGAAACAACTGCGCAATATCCACATTGAGCGGGCTATCCGGCTCCGCACTCGTCAGCAGTTGATGTATGCTCGTCATGGTGGTCGTGATGGTGTATGCGGGCGTCCACGAGGTCTTGAGTAGATCTAGGCAGATCTCGCCCGTCTTGAAGTCGACGTTTGGGTGGCAGATGGGCGTGATGAAGCGGATGGTGGGTGGGGAGTTGGGGTAGGTGGTCGGGATGTGGATGGAGAGGGCCCAGAGGCCACCTGTTGGGGATGTCAGTACGGGGAGCTGGGAGGACAGGCGCGACTGGACGCAATAGGGGCGCTGGTGAAAGTACCTTCGTATGCCGTTCCGGGCACGCCTTTCATGACTGCCCGCCAATGCATCAGCTCCTCATCGTCCACCGGTCCCAACTCCAGCAGAGCTTCATTCGGGTCGGCCTGGTACGTCTGGAGCTCCGTGAGCAGGCGCTTAGTCGGTGACGATGTGCGCGACGAGCTCGCCATTGTCTAATGCAATGCCGAACGGAGAATCGGAGTATGCAAGGTAGGACCGTGACAGTGACAGCCTCGGCTGGACATCTGAAAGCTCCGGCCGCAGAGTGAACAGAGCTCGGGCCTCCCCGCCATTTTCGCGCATCCCTGCCTGAACTTTTGGGATGGCGCAGGACACCAAGCTCCCCGCCCTCCCTTCATACTGCCCGCGAAACGCTTAGAATGGCGCCCGAAGCGATCCTCTCGCATCTACACCGTGCAGACGGCTCTGCTACGTACACGCATAATGGATACTGCGTCATCGGCGCCGTCAATGGCCCGATTGAGGTGCAGAGGAGAGACGAGATGCCCGAGGAGGCGACGGTGGAGGTCAATGTGAGGCCAGCTGTTGGGGTCGGCAGTACGTTTGCCATGGAACACTAGAACGAAAGGAACAGAAGCTGATATGGATGCAGGTCCGAAAGAGAGGCATTTGGAAACGCTGCTACACAATACCCTACGGAGCATCATTCTCACGAGAAGCATACCGCGGACGTTGGTGCAGATCACCCTGCAAGTGCGGAGTCTGCCTGAAGAGGAAATTTCCACCGGCGTAAATACAGTATGTATACAACCTTGAGGGATACAGGATGCGCTCGCTAATGACAGCAGACCCTCACACTCCTCCCGCACATCCTCCACACCGCCCTCCTCGCACTCCTCAGCGCCTCAATACCCCTCTCGACTGTCCTCACGTCAACACTCATCGCCATACCCTCCGCGCCCAACGCAAGACCCGCCACACCCCTCGTGTCGCCCACCGCACCCGAGTTGCTCCGCGCAAAACCGATACGCTCGGTACATGTCTTTGCGTTTGCCGGTGACGGAAGGATGCTGCTGAACGAGAGCGATGGTGTGTTTAGCTTTGAGGAGTGGGATGAAGCGGCCGAGGCAGCGGAGGAGGTGTGCTGTAAAGAGGAGGGTGGAGTAGGCTTGGGTGAGGGGGTGGACGTGGATGGGAAGGAGGGGACGAATCTTGAGATCTGGCTGAGGGAAGTTGTCAAGAGGAAGGTGGAGCTTGAACAGCGGTGGAAGAGTGCTAGATGAATCGGAGATATTGGATGGCACTACGCAAGCAACGAGACATGCCCAAGGCATGCGAAACAAGAACTAGGGGGCACCCCTGAATGATGATACCCCGCGGCATACCGAACGTCGGCGAGCAGAGAAGGTCCATGCGTTTGAAGCGCGTGGCATATACCAGGTCTAGGTCTAGATCTGGCCCAGCCTAAAACTGAGGATAAGGCCCTGAGCAGAAGATGTGCCCCGTCAAGCTAAGTCAAGTCGGGACATACAGTGTCGAGACGAATACATCATCTATCTGTAAGCGAAGAAGCCCCACTGATCGAATGTTCACGTCACTGCAAAAGGAATAGCAATGCGAGTTACCAGCTCACAGCTTCAACCCAGGGACCGGAGTATGTGTCGTGGTGTGCTGCAACCTCAATCTCAAGCAAAGCAAGCAATCAAGCTTTAAACGTAATCGGCGACACGATGCTAGATATATTCACCGACTTTATTATTCGTCGCCTCACAATGCAATCGAAGAACACAAGGACCCAGCCAGCCCTACGAGAGCGCCTCCCTAGTCATACAACGCCTTTTAATATGCAGAAGCGGAGAAGCTAACCTCTCCCATACCGCCCCGATAAACTCCCCCAACAACAATCCCCCCATCGCTAGAACGGGAGAATTCCAAACGAGAACCACCCGTATGAGCTCACGCGACCCTCCATCACCGCCATATAAATTCTGCGCAAGTTGCTTTATCCAGCGTTCGCAGTTCCAGGCCCCACTCCAGCTCAGCTAGTAAGCGGCCAGCCACCGACCAAAGCCAAGATCGGGCCCGCGATGCTTGTGCAAGGTGAGTTTGGCGGTGCTGAGTTCTGGCCCCCGTTAAGTTGCTTTTGATATCGTGTGTTGACGCCGAGTGGACTGATGTTGCACTCGGAACGTACCGAGGATCAATGGCGCGGTGGGAGAATGGTCTGGGCGTGTGTCGACCGGGTCATGTGATCTTGGTTGTGGTTCCATGGTTCACGCGCCGGAGATGACCCACTGGTTTCTCCGCCAGCCATCTGTAGACGTCGTTACTGTGCCATGGAGCTTTGCTTGCTGCGTCGGTATGCTGTTTGTTGAGACACGGCGTTCGTATGAGATTGTAGCATCCTGTTCCTGAGCGACGACTGAAGGGTCGTAGGAATGCCGTCGGATCGTCGGTAGGGGATAGAGACGAGGATCGTAGGGACCTGGTAGAGGTTGGGGCGGAGATGTCCAGGGATAGATGGGTTTGAATGTCGGTCGTAGTTGGTCCTTGCGCTCCTGAATGGCATGTTGTCTTAGATCTTTCTCCAATGGTGCTTGGCACGTGCCTATGTCCTTCTCTTTGACCTGTATTGTTGGGATTGATGCCGTTACCATCCTCTTTCTTGTCATGAACTTGATGATGGCGAGTCGTATCCCCGTTGCTACCACCAGCACGAGAAGGAAGATCCTGGCCAGCTGCGCGTAACCATAGCCATATGAAGTTGATGGGCTTGATACACGGGATTGACCCGCAGGTACAGACGGGAGTAGAGGCATGGACAACAGAACAGAAGAGCCAAAAGTACGAGCTTAAGATGATCACCTCTGCATATGAGAGGGTGTGTAGCGATGCAGGCGTCCTTTCTACCAACCAGTCAGTTCACGGGCAGCCCGCGCGCTTTCATAGAACTCACATGGAAAGACGGGAGAACCGTTGGCATAAGCACTAGGGCACACTGTGCTCCGAATGAATGTCAGCAATTGCGCGTATGGTGCTCGCAGGATTAGCACCAGGGATATAAATATGCCGGGAAGGCAAACAGCGCTCAGGTGTGCCCCATGTGCATCGTGAGAGCAACCCACAACGCCGCCGCCCGCCCCTCGATCAAGCAAACACCGGGTGCCGCTACAACGCCGCAGGCATACCGCCTCTTCCAAGACTTGGAAGCCATGTCCCCGACCGCGCGATGAAACGTGAACAGGCCCAGCTCTCCTCGCTCGCTCGCCATGTCTGGACGTGGAGACGAGGGAAGCGGTTGCCATGATCGACGGCCGCGTCCGTAATGTTCAGCTGCGACAATAGCGCCGCATTGATGTTTTACAGGATAAGGCTGCTGGGGTAGCCCCAAAGCAGCAAGGTCGTCGGCGGCTTCAGCGCGGTGGGAAGCTCTTGGGGTGGATGTTCAGCTGAGGAACTCATGGTGGCGTCCGTGTGTGGCGGTTCACGGCCCATCTGAACAGGGATGGGCCGAGATCCGATGCAGGGAGGGTGCAACGGCGCAGCTGGGATTCCTCCACCCTTCGCACACTCTGCTACCTCGAAACCTCGCCCCTCACCCGCCACCAGCCCGCATCGCGAACAAGCATGGCTCCTGCGATTATTCCTGCTTTTTGCGACGCGATCCTAGGATAGCACGCCCTCAGCTGCAGCAGCGACGCCAGCCGAGCCTCACTCTCCAGAAATGGCTTGAGGCACCCCGAGAACGAGCGTGCCACCGCCAGATAATGATATGAAATCACTCGTAATAAACAAAAAATAAACTCGAGTATCCACCTGTCAGACCCTCGCACGAGCCGCCGTCATCATTCCTTTTTTCTCATTGTCGCAGACGACACACACATTTTCTTTTGTCGTCACTTTCGTGCAGCACGCCAGACGAGCCCCACCTCCGCAAGATGATGCACATGGATTCGTCGAGGCACACAGCATGCACTTGAGGCGGTTGCGGGCTTCGCGTGCTAATTCTGGTGGAGGCCCGTCTACGGCTCCTGGATCGCGACTACCCTCCGTAGCTGTATCTCACGATGCTGATCGACGGCGCTTAGAACCCACCGGTATACACGATCACAAGGGTCTCGACGATCTGTGGTGGACTTTCCTTTCCGCCTCGTCAAGAGCTGCCCACTGTGCCACTACTCAAGAATTAAGGCGACCATGTGCTTTTGGTGGTAGCGAAGGTTTAGAGCGCCGGAGGGGACTAAGCCAACTGCTCGCCGATCTGGACCGAGTCGCGGAGAAATGTTCGCCTACTGTAGGGCTGACCTCGCCGGTTACTCATTAGTACCGCTGCTTCCTTGAAACGACTGTCAAATCGAAAGGGTCATCTTTGAATTCCCTGGGTCATTGTCGGCATGCTAGCGTACAACAGACCCGGAAGTCGAACTCCTGGCACTGTGATCTTCGAGAATTTGGCAGAAGGCGGCGACGCCGTTCGGGTCCTCAGCTCGCTGGAGAGCCCTTCTATGGGCCGCGGCGATTCCGTTTGATAAATGATTTCGCCGCCCACTTGTTCGTATAGAGGTCAAAGGATCTTGTCGCGGTGCTTGCGAACTACAGACTTTCGAAGAGCTGACGTTCAACAGCATCCACTCACTGGTCTACTCGCAAATTGCACCTGAGGGTCAGCATATCCCAAAGTTGAACATCGCGGACTCCGCGACTTTTCTCTATTTCAGCTTCAATCTCTGTCATCATGAGATCCTCCGGCGTCGCCGTTGCCATGTAGCACGTGACTCTCACCGTGTGGTTTACCTTCCTAAAGCGGTTAGTAGTCTAGCTTGGCATGCCAGGCACACACCTAACATCAACATCTTCAATACCATGTCGAAGGTCGAATACGAACAGCTTTCCAGACTTTCCGGTTCTGAGCACCCAGCCAATGTTATCGCTGCGGAGTTGGAGTGCGTTTCAAGGCAAATGGGTTCCAGCTGCATGCACAGCCACATACCTACACACGTCGATTCGTACCATCCACAAATGACAGCATCCAGGACACACATCAACATTCTAAGACATTCCTCGCGAAATGAAGTGAGTTCCTGCAGGTGTCGAGTCGATGCTGCTGCGCCCCCCGCACTCCCTTACACCTACCCTTGTCCTCCAGCCTCTCCCGAGCCTCTCCATTCTCACCGGATCCTGGGGGCCACGCGACTCATATGATGAGCTCCGCCTCTCTGCACACCGGTATTTGTCAATGTAGACTCCGATACTTTTCGGCGGTCAATCAAATCGCCCGCATTGGGGTTACGACTGAGCTAAGCCTCCACTGAGATGTTGCTGCCTGTCCAGCATGGTGCTTGTCAACGCCATCTTATCTTAGCGGTCGGCAACGCCACGTCCTTCGCTATCAGCGCCATATCGCACACGTAGTGCGGCTTCGTAGCCTTACCAAGTGTTTCCACGACGTGGCATTGCTACCTCAGATCCATCTCGATACCTGCTTCCCTTAGAGAATGTCACAAGCCTCTATAGTCCAAAACCATAGGTTTTTCCTGCCAGGCATTAGACGAAAACAACAAGGGGATCCGTATCATCACACTTCAATCTCGCCGGATTGAATGGCTCCGTTGGCTCGATCAGGATCCTCTGCGTTTGGTCTTTCGTCGTTTCACAGTCACTAGCTGGATCGCCAATCTCATAAGCCCGTCCATACGTGCCGTCATTCATCATTCCACGCTTAAAGATACGGTCCCGTATTCTGCGTTATCGTATGCCTGGGGCGATCCAACACCTGCCCGCGAGATCCTGCTTAACCGTAACGTAGTCGGGATTGCTGAAAATCTCTATCTTGCGCTCCAACATCTTCGAAGAACAGATGGAAAGATAAACCTCTGGATCGACACTCTTTAAATCAACCAAGCAGATGATGGCGAGAAATCATGGCAAGTACGGCAGATGCGCGAGGTGTACGCGGGGGTTGAAGAGGTAATGATATGGCTCAGGTTGCCTGATGACCATACCGAATTTGCTATGAGCCATCTCCGAGACAAAGGATCTCTTGATCGTGATGGCAGACAATACTTCAAAACGTTCTGGTTCTGGCTGCAGACCCATCCCGGTGGTCCCGACGAAGGAGCGGACGAATCTTGGAGAAGAGCCCGACAACAAGCTATGGACTCGATATTTTCACGACCTTGGTGGCGGTGCGTCTGGACTGTACAGGAGTATTTTGCGTCTCGACGAACGGTCTTTATGTGTGGAAAATTCAGTCTTGAAGGCGACGTCGTCGAGGCCGCACTCAACAAGTTGGCCGACAGAAGTAAAGTACATGTTCGATCCATCTTTGAGGATAGTGGTCTACACAAAGCGATGCACAAGGCTTCCCAGCAACTCGGATTAGACTACACTCTTCATCGTTCCCAATAGTCGGTCCGACTGTCAGTTACTGTGACTGATGGTCAGGTTCCTTGGCAGTCGGTCAGAAAGGGGACCCCCCTCCGTAACTGGCTGACGGATGAGGCCGTAGTTACTGCAGTAACTGCCCTATACAAGCTTCTTATTAATGTTAAGGCTAGAGATAAGACCTGCTAAGGGCGCTAGTAATAAGCTTACCTAACTTAATATAAGAAGGCTAAGATATCCCTAAGAGACGTCTTTAACGCTACGTTTATGCGGAGGAGGAGGTTGTTAAGCTTGAAATCTCTGCCCTCTGTTAATATAAGATGCTAGGTAGTAATTATTATAATAAAGAGTTCAAGGAGACTATAGCTCTTAACTTGCACCTATAGGATAGCTTATAAGAAAGCCTAGACGTTAAACAAGCTAATAATATATTTTAATAATATACGCAGAGATTCCCTTATTTCTTAAGGTAAGGACCCTATTTAAGGAGATCTAATAACCTAGTAGCACTACGTAAGCAGAAAACAGTACTCTATATTATATAAGGTAGCCCTTAATTATTTATTAATACCCGCCACCTCCTGTAAGTGTAAGAGGTACTTTAGCAAGGCATAGAGGATAATATTAATAGATGGAAATCTCCTCTCGCCCTCTATAATAGAGGCCTTGTAATTACCGCATAATTAGATTTAGAATAAGGCTATTAAGAGTAAGCTAAACAAGCTTACAGCTTATATCTCTACTTAAAGGATATTAGAAGAGATAGATAATAATTTAGGTATTATAACTCTAGTTACTCTAGTAACTACACCCTTTAGTTACAGCGCTATTAAGGAATAAACCGTTACAGTTCCCTTTCGTTACTGTACCCTCCTCCCCTCCTACCTATTAGTTAGTTAGGCGAGATGTCCAGTTACGGCTTTAAATTTATGCAATAGTTACTAGTAACCGACTGTTGGAAATGATGACACTCTTCGTCCTTTTGTGATGACTCTTCGCTCTTTGGGGCTCGATGGGAAAACCATAGCACTCTCGGGGTTGCTGATACTCGCATTTTCTGTGAAGCAACCGCTCGAAGCAACTGATCCGAGAGACAAAATCTATGCGTTGTCGGGCATCGCAGAGGATACCGAGTCCCTAAACCTCAAAACCGATTACTCCAAGACATGCGAAGAGGTATTCGTAGAGGTCGCCATATCTCTCCTTGAAAAGGAAGGCCTCGACATGCTTTCCATCTTTCATGCCCTGCGCACTACCGCAAACTTGCCGTCATGGGTACCCAATTTCTCCTCTCGCGGTCTCCATTTCATGCTTCTCGGCGAAGGCTGCCAATTCATGGCGTCTTGTACAGACACGTTACCACTGAGATTCGACGATCGGGGATCTGTGAATTGCTCATTAACATTATTCGGAACACGCGTCGATACGATCCACGAGGTTCTCGAGCCCTCGCCTCGGCCCGCTGCTATACGGGAATGGTCGGAGTTGTTCCTATGGCTTGATGATATTTTCGACAGAACAAAACACAACTCGTACACAGCAAAATACCCCACCCCGACCGCGTTGTAAGATGCAATCTGGCGAACGATGATCGGCGACCACGCATTTACTTGGCAACAGAACCGCATTCGTGCCGATACCAGTTCGGACGATTGGAAACAGGTGATTCGTAGGTTGGTCGGTGGACACTACATGGCACAGTGGGCACAATCGGGATTTGCCACCGAATACCTTGAGTCAACGGAGTTCTCTGCTTGCATGGTGTTTACTGAGTACATGAAGAGGCATCATGATCGCCGGCGAGTGTTTTTTTCATCCATGGGCTTTATTGGCTTGATTCCTAAAGAAGCTCGCCCGTCTGATACAATTGTCATTGGAGCCGGTGCTAAAGTGCCTTTTGTGCTGAGGGAAGTTGGCAACAGGTATGAATTTGTTGGGGAAGCATATGTTCACAGTATTACATATGGTGAGCTCATGGACAAAAGCTTACCTAAGAAACATTCACGCTTTCCTAATTAATCTACCTTGACGTCAATAGTATTAATTGATATATCTACATAGAAAACAACTCTTTTCCATGCATGTCTACTATTTCCGCCAGTCACCCCAACGCAACAGCCACCCATCCAACCCTCACCCCTCCAACGTATTCCTCCTCAACCTATCCACCCGCCCCCTCCTCCCCAACGTAACCTCCAACGCCTGCATCAACGCCTTCTCGTCATACCTCATATAATTCTCTCCCTCCACCTTCCTCCCATACACCTTCATCGTCTCAATCCCCAGCTTTTGCAACGCATCAGTATCCACTTTGGGAGTTCCTGGTCCCGCCAAGTAAATAAGATGCGTGACATAACTCCTATAGTCGTACTCATCGACTTCGCCATCCCAACCGCGAGACTCGGCGCAACCCTTGGCTATGGCGGCGATGAAGTCGAGAGCTGTGAAGGGGGAAGTGGATGGCCCGGTTTCGCGGTCGTTGGTGCTGTTTAGAATGAGGATCTTGTGTCGGATGGTGGGGTTGGATATAGCGGCGCCCACGCCCTTGAGAATGAGGGAGGGGATGAGCGATGTGTAGAGTGAGCCGATACTGTATATAACTGCCTGCGCATCCTTGACCGCCTGCACAACCCTCGGATTCGCCGCAAGCCTTATCTCCTGCCCATACGGATTGATATACCACAACCGCTCGATCCTCGCCGACAAATCCTCCTCATCATCCTTGGAGAAGTTGATGTATTGTTTCCGGAGGGTGGGGAGAGTGCCGGGGAGGTTGGCGTCCTCGATGGCGTCTGTTTCGGAAGTTTCGGAGGGCGTGGTGGTGGAGGCGTCCAGCGCGGTAGCTTCTGAGGGGTGTGAGATGCTGTTTTGGCCAGTGATAATGGTGCCGTCGGCGAGGCCGGCGCTAATGTGGTTTGTGAAGTTTGTGTTTATGGCCGGGAGGACGGTGGTGTGGGCGGGGACGGAGCATATGCTGGAGAGGAGGTAGATTGCGGATTCGAAGGAGCCAGTAAAGAGGCGGGCGCTGGGGTCGTTAGTATTTATCAATATATCAGTTCTTCAGGGAAGGAGAGAGATTGAAGGATGCATCCACCTCGAACTGCATGTGATTTATACCAAGGACATGTACTCACCCAGTCAAAAACAAATTCCCAATACTCGCGCCTGAAAAGTCAAAAGTCGAGCTCGCCCTCACCCTTTTCACAATCTCGAAGTTGATCAGGTTCAAAATGGCACGCATGAGCTCTTTCTCCGCGGTGGAAATGTTATCCCAGAGGGCATGGTCGGCGTCTACGATCTGCAGCCATTCGAGCTTGGCAGCGACCCGGTCTTTGGGCAGTCGGTAGTTGAAGAAGACTTTGATGGCGGCTTTTTCGCTGTCGTCGTGGTCTGGGATGAGGCGGACGAGGCGGCCTGTGGTGATGATATGAGTTAGAGCAGAGGTATTGTGGAAAAGATGATTGGTTGGGATGGGGTTGGTGCACGTACTTCTAACGTCGCCGATTCCTGGGGATGGTTAGTGCTTTTTAATTGAAGAGTTACGGGAGTTCAGACCTGGGCCGCCGAATACGCGTATCAACTCGGAAGAAGAACCGCCGTTGTCGCTGATGGGGATGACATAGCTCAGTTCACAATTCTTATGTTCCCGTATCGTAGAGAATACATCGACGAGGTTGTTTGCAGCGCTGCCGCCGGAAAAGACGACTATGCCTTTTGTCTTGTTGGCGCTCATCTTCGAATGGTGGTGGTGTTGATAGTTCCAGAAGGTGGGGAATCGCGGGGCAAATCTTGGTCGCAGCGACCTAGGATTCTCAGGGTAGACTCATGGCAATTCTTGACAGAGTGTCCTCCTAAAAACCAAGCCTGGAGGCGTGATGTGGTTTCATAAGTTGAGATGTACTGGGGATGGAGTCATCGAAAGATGCCGTGTTAGAGTTACCTGATCCGGATAGCTAGGTGTGATGCAATATCGAATTGCCACCCCACGTGTCGGTGGGTCTTTCAGGAATAGCAAGTATCATGCCTATGTGCACAGCTCTGCTTTAGGAAGTTTGGTGGATTGAGGATTTTGTACAGAGCGAGTCCTCGGCTCAACGGGGTCATAAAGTACATTAACGCTCCCCTCGTCTGCCCCCGCACTCCACCATCTCATCTCCCCCTTGCCACGCACGCGCTGAATGTAGTCGATACCAGATCAAATCCGTTCTGCAATGCCAAATCAACGCGCACTACCCCTCTAGAGACCTCAAGCCTTCCTTCCGGATTCATCTGTCGTGCCCGCGCGCCTTTGATCTATGCCTCCTGTTTCGCAGCCTCTTCACGCTCCTTCCTCCGCGCCCGCTTCTCGAGCAATGCGTCTCGTCGGTCAGCAAGCATCTTGTATTGTCGGTGCTCGACGCCCATGAGCCAGTAGCCGAAGCTGCCGCCGATGCCAGCGTACACAGGGTACACCCAGAGCGATTCGCGGTTGAAGAGTGGTCGCATTTCGATGCCGAGCTGCCATAGCCGCACGCCGACGCCTATATCGTATTGCCGTCAGTATGTGGCCTGTATGTAGCTCTCGCGGTGCGGCGGGTGGGGAGAGATTTACCGAGTCCGCTCCAGAAGAGCACTTTGTGAACCATTGCGAGGGCCGGAGAGGGCGTGATTGTGTGTGGCGAGATGCGGAGTCTGCAGCTGAGGGTTGCAGTGTGTGTCGCGATAGAAAGGGGCGGAGCGGTTGTCTGTTGTGCGCGTTCTGCTCGCCCTGCCGGGATGAGACCTGCTCTCGTGAAGCTGGTCGGAGCTTCGGCCAATGTCACGTGCAGGCAGACATATGCCAAGATCTAAGGGTGTCGACGGCCGCCTTCAGCAATCGCTCTGCGACTATTAACTATCCGGAATGCTCTACACGCACCGTCTATTGCGGGCGCGCACCGCTCATCTCTAGGCCCTCTGCCTTTCACCTTCATTTCACTACGAGCGCGCCGTTCTCCCAGTCGCATGCTTCACCTGCGTCGTGAACTTTCCCACACCACCCACGCACCACCCAACCACGCTCATTCGCCATGGCGGAGATCAGCCACAAGCGTCCCTCGCCCCCCGACGATGACGACGCTGCTGTTGCACGCAAGAAAATAAAATACAAAGAGCTTCCTCTTACGCAGTCCAAGACCGCAGCCATCGACAGCCTCGTACAGACATTCCGCAAGAAGGGCGAATTCGATGCTATACGTAGCGTCGTTAGGTCGCAATTCGATTCAGGCGTAGGTCACATATGCTTTCTCTGCCTGCTGCCAATGCTAATGATCCTCGCCCGATAGCCCGGAAAAGCCGCCCTGCTTAGCTCCTTGGAGGAATTCGTCGACCAAGAGACAGACCGCGACCCCTCGCTACTTTCGAAACCCCCTGCAATGGCGGCGTCGCTGGTGGAAGGCCGCGCAAAGCATGGCGACGTCTACAAGCCGGTACAGGATACCATCACTACGTTGATCCGCCAATTCATGGAGACTCAAGGCGCGGCTAAGATGCGCGAATACCGCATTCAGGAAGTTGGCGCAGAGGTGGCTGCTGAAGAAGAGAAGCGTGGGAGCAAAAGCGACGAGGAGTGGGCACGTGAGGCGGACGCCCGGCGAGCAGAGCGGGAAGCAGCAAGGGAAAAGGAGCGTGAGAAAGAGCGCGAGCGCGAGAGGGAGGAACGAGCGAGGAAGGAGGAGCGTCGGCGCCGTGAGCGAGAGGAAGATGAGGCCCGTGAGAAGGCACGCCAAGAACGTGAGGAGCGGAGGCGCAGGGAACGCGAGGAGCGTGAGAAGGAGGACGAAGAGCGCCGTCGCCAAGATCGCGAACGAGCCGAAAAAGAGAGAGAAGAAAGGCGAGCACGGCTCCAACGTGAGGATGAAGAGCGGGACGCTGAACGAGAGGCTCGGCTCAAGAGGATTCGTGAAGAGGACCGCGAACGAGAACGGCGGCTTAATCTTGAGCGTGAGCGCAGCCGAGAGCGTCATCGCAGTAGTCGCGCACGCAGCAGAACACCTGTCCGCGGTAGAGATCGCGACAGGGACCGCGATAGGGCGCGGCGTCGGACTCGGAGCAGGTCGCGCAGAACCCCTGAGCCTGCCAAAGAGGTCAAACCTGAAGACATCAAGGTGGATGACGACTTGGCTCTCCAGATACTACTCCAAGAGAGCGAGGCGATGAAGAAGGCAAGGCAGCGACCTACGTTGGATCGGTCAGGATCTCTCGAGCCTCCTTCACGCAAAGCGCAACCCCCAAAATCGCTTGTTCCACGAGACCCTGCCGCCGCCCGGCTTGCGGCTCTCGAAAGCAAACCCCAATCTCCCGTGACCAAGTCTCCAAGCAAAGCGGAAGCTTCATCTATCGCCTCCCCTGCTGCCGCAACTCCCGGTCAACCCAAAGACGAGGAGACACCTATGGAGGACGCACCGCCCATTAAGTCCGTCGAAACACCCATCAGATCACGGTGGGACCAGCCACCACCTTCGAAACCCGATCATAAGCCGCGCGAGCGCTCACGATCCCGCAGTGTCGCCCGAAGCATCTGGAAACGCAGCCGATCTCGGTCCCGTTCCCGCGGAAGTCGCTACGACAGAAGGCCCTCCCGTATGGAAGATGACCGTCGGTCGCGACGCGATGATGGTAGACACTCGGTTAGAGCTCGAGATGACAGCAGGCGCCGCGATGATAGGCGTTCACGTCGGGGGACACGCAGCCCATCGAGAGATCGCCGCAAGGCTGCCCGTAGCCCATCTCCGTATGACCGTCGTAGGGATCGTCGTCGCTCTCGATCTCGCACACGGTCCCGCTCTCGTGGTGATACCCGCCGCCGTGACCGCTCGCCACCGCCTCGGCGCCGCAACCGCAGTCGTTCTCGAAGCCCCGATGGCATTGATAGGTACATTCCCGGTGGAGGCGTAGCTGCCATTGCTGAGACTGAAGGCAGGGGAGGTCGACGCAAGCGCAACGATAGCCGTGGGAGGGGATATCGCTCGCGTGATTACGACCGCTGGGATGGCGACCGAGGTGGAAGAAGCAGGCTGCAAGACTCTGACCGCTACCTCCCTGGTCGAGACTCCAAAGACGACGACCGTGACAGAGATAGGGACCGTGATCGTAGTCGGGATCGTGACCGGGATCGCGACAGGAGGAGGCGTGATGGCAGTCGACGGCGAAGCCGCAGCCGCAGCCGGAGGAGTCGCAGCCGAAGCCGCCGACGATAGTTGCGTTCTTCACTAGCTTCAAGCACCCGATTACAAGCTTACGCCGAGGCATGTGATTACTGTGCGCTAATAGTCGGCTTCGGAATGGCCATATGGTTTGCCTTGGGAAACTCGGTCCTCGAAGACTCTTTTTCTCTGAAGATACCCGTCTTTCCGTCTATATTATTATAACAATGCACAATCATTCTCTTCAATAGCTCAGACTCCTTTGAAGTGACTACTTAAGAGTACAATGTTAGCTGTAGAGGCTTTGAAAGTGAAAGGGGCTGCGCTAAAGTGGTGATGGTCCCACGTGGGATGAGATGGCCCTGGCTCTAGCGCAGCTTGGCCAGTGACGCAGGAAGGAAGACTTGTCGAAGCCGAGCAAAAGCGCATTCTTTATTCTTTGAACCGCGCCCGATTTCCTCAGTCCCTGCAGCCACAACCTATGAACACACACATACCTTCTGGATCACGTCGTCTATCACCATGAGCGGCAGGCTCATCTCCGCTCGCCTCGCCACGCTCGCGCGCCGGACAGCGTCGAACACGCCACGCCGGCTCTTCTTCAACACGTCGAACCAGCTCCCCGCCGGCGGTCTCCTGCGCACCGAAGCCGGTCTCCGCCTCGTACAACGTCGTGCATGGCCCTTTGGGAGCTATGCCCTGCACAATGTCCCTGCCGCGCGGTCCATCTCCTTCGCAAGGGTCATACCAAAGCTCGTGGGAAAGTTCGCAACGGCCGGCGCGGCAGCGGGAGGTGCTGTCATTGCGGGCGTGAGCTATATACAGTATCAGGCCGGGCAGGCGGGAAGCTGGGCTGTTGATGTGTTCAATCGGACCAAGGATGGCGCGTCCGAGGTCGCGGGCGGGGCGCTCGATACGGCTTCTGGCATCTTCGATCAATTGGGGCGGGGCTGGAGCAAGACAAAGGAGGACCTGGAGAGCGTAGAGAAGCCGGAATGGCTGCAAAAGCTTCTGGCCAGAGAGGAGTCTGGCGGATCTGGAGGCGGACAGGGCGGAGGCAAGGAGCCCCAAGAGCCGAAGAAGAGCGGTGCCGGGACTGTGGCAGCTGGCGCGGCCGCCCTTGGATACTCGCAAGACGATGAAGAAGACAAGGAGCAGGCCGAACGGATAGCCCGGGACGAGCAGATGATGATGTTGACGAAGAAGATGATCGAGATCCGCGGCCTGCTGCAGACAGTCGGGCAGTCCGAATCGCTCACACTACCGTCCATTGTTGTCATCGGGTCACAGTCATCTGGGAAGAGCTCAGTGCTGGAGGCCATTGTCGGGCATGAGTTCCTTCCCAAGGGTCACAACATGGTCACACGCCGACCAATCGAGCTCACACTCGTCCACACGCCAGATGCACAGGCCGAATACGGCGAGTTCCCAGCTCTAGGTCTCGGAAAGGTCTCGGATTTTACTCAGATCCAGAAGACGCTCACGGATCTGAACTTGGCGGTGCCGGCCTCCGATTGCGTGTCGGATGATCCGATTCAACTGCGAATCCACTCGCCAAACGTTCCCGACCTCTCTCTCATCGATCTTCCGGGCTACATTCAAGTCACTGGTCGTGATCAGCCCACAGAGTTGAAAGAGAAGATTGCACAGCTGTGCGAGAAATATATCAGACCGCCCAATGTCATCTTGGCGATATCTGCGGCGGATGTGGATCTAGCCAACAGCACTGCTTTGAGAGCTTCGCGAAAGGTCGACCCGAGAGGAGAAAGGACAATCGGAGTGATCACCAAGATGGATCTTGTTGATCCGGATCGGGGTGCTAGCCTACTCAACGACAAAAAGTACGCTCTGCGATTAGGCTACGTCGGCGTCGTCTGCCGTGTACCGTCTACTGCTTCCGGACCGAAGCTCTTCAACCGCGGCAGCGCCAACGTCCAGACAGCTATCGCCAAGAACGAAAATGCCTACTTCTCATCCCATTCCGAGTTTTCACCAGAATCCCAGCTCTCCGTGGGCACTGGCAACCTGAAGAAGAAGCTCATGCATGTGCTTGAGCAGACCATGGCCGCGAGCTTGAAAACGACCAGCGAAGCCATTTCACGCGAACTTGCCGAGGCCACGTACGAGTACAAGGTGCAATATAACGAGCGACCGCTCAGCGCTGAGTCGTACCTCGCGGAGTCGTTAGACGCTTTCAAGCACTCCTTCCGCGGCTTCTCCGACCAATTTGGACGGCAGCAAGTCCGGGAACTGCTCAAGCACGAGCTTGACCAACAAGTGCTCAATCTCCTTGCACAGCGGTATTGGAACAGGCCGCTTGAGGATCTGAGCGTACCTCTTCCAGAAACTGACCCTCTTAGCCATCTTCCAAAGGCGGATATCGAAGGCGAAGATCAGATCTGGCAGATCAAACTCGATAGCTCAAGCGCATCATTGACGAAGCTCGGTGTTGGGAGGCTAGCAACGAGTGTTGTTGCAAATGCGCTACAAGCGCATATCGACCACCTCGTATTGACATCACGATTTGCTGCCCATCCTTTTGCGCGGCAGGCTATTACCGAAGCATCTACCTCCATTCTCAAAGACCTCTCCTACGATATTGCGGATGAACTGGAGATTTGCATAAAGCCATACAAATATCGCATCGAGGTCGAAGATAACGAGTGGGCAAAGGGTCGCGAGAATGTGACCAATGTCTTAAAAGAGGAGCTCAAGGTCTGCGAAGCTGCGGTCAAGAAGCTAGAAGACCAGATGGGCGGAAGGAAAAAGGTCCGAGATGTTATAGCGTTCATTGACCGCGTAAGGACCGGACAGGTGGTACTTGAGGGCGATGGAGTCGGTGGCGCTGGTGGTTTCAGCGCTTCTCTGCTTACCAAAGGTATGTTTTTCTCCATTCCTCCACGTGGTTCTCGTTGTTAATCCGGACACAGGCCGTGAAGCCGTCTTCCTCCGGGACCGCGCCGATGTCCTCAAAATGCGTCTGCTGGCCGTCAAGTCCAAACAGTGCGCCACCAAGAAGAATAAATACCACTGCCCCGAAGTCTTCCTCGACGCCGTAGCCGACAAGCTCACCACGACCGCCGATCTCTTCCTCGACGCTGAGCTGCTTTCGAAATTCTATTACATTGTAAGCCCTCCCTCATCCCCCTTGCCCTCAACCATCCCAGAAACTAATGGTCTTGTAGTTCCCAAGAGAGTTGGACGCCCGTCTAGGCCGCGGCCTCTCCCAATCCGAAATCGACCGCTTCGCTCGCGAAGACCCCAAGATTAGGCGCCATCTAGATGTGGTGCGCCGCAAAGATCTGCTCGAGCATGTGCTGAAGGAGATGGAGAGCCTGCGGCAGCTGGAAGCGAGGGAGAAGAGGTATTCAAGGCGAGAAGTGAAGGAAGAGAGGAGGAAGGGCGGTTGGAGTCTGTTCTAATGACTTTGGGCTTCGAAATAGTATGAGGGGCTGGTGTTATTGCAGGCTTAGACTGTATGGCGTTTACGGGCGGGCTGGTTTTGGGGGGCTTTTTGTAGGGATTACTGGTTGATTTTGAAGATACCATGATGATAGCGAAGGGGTCACGCTGCTCTGTATACGTATGAAATATCTGTAGAATGACTACGCTCTTGCTTCTGTGGCGGAGAATTTGGGAAAGGGGGTCCTTTTCATGATTTAGATGTGCGTGGTGCAGACGCCGGGAGCACGATGCGGACAGGAGGTGTTGACGGCCCGTAGAGTAGAGACGATCGCCTTTCGCTTGGATCAAACAAAAGCACCCGAGCATTCATCCAAAGGCCTAAGTACTGCACTATGACTTCGTCACGTAAGTCGTCTATTCATACGTAAAATATCCAAACATCCTTCTAGATACCTCGTCTTCCTCCATCGTCCCACTACCCCAACCACCCCCAATGTCTTCTCAACCCCCAATCCAATTTCGTCATAGCCCGCAAATCATCCCCATTCAAGTAATCCACCCCCTCCTCAATCAACACATCCCAGACGCGATTCCTCAGCCCAACCGGCCACGATGGCGTGCCCCAGTACCGCGCCTTGAGCCCTGCTTTTCGCGCGCCCTGGACCTGGCCCCGGATAAGCTTGAGCTGTTTCTCGGACAGCTGACCAAACCAGGCCCAACCTATCGCCTTCTTGAAGTCGACGGAGGCGTAGTACGAGTTGGTGAGGTCGAAGTGGGAATCCGGGTCTGTGCCCACGGTGCCTTGGCCGGACTCGCGCTTCGTGCGGAGTGGAGCATGGCGGTGCAGTTCGAGGTCTATTGTTGGGTGGTTGGCGGAGGGTTTAGGGTCCATAGTCGGTGGGTTGCCGTCAAAGGGCTCTTGATATAAGCGGTCCAGGGGCGCGTCGAAGAAGATGTCGCGGTACGTGGCATTTTCAATTACGTAATCGAAGGGGGCGTTGCCGGTTGCCACCACAGTGATGGGGCCGGGGATTGTGCTATTACCGTCGAAGTACGACAAATATCCTTTTTCGCGGAAGGGAGCGACCTGCGCGGAGACAAAGGGGAAGATGGCATGGCCGTCATTCTTAAAATCGACGAGGAGGACGAGGGTTTGTGTTGGATCGACTTCGTACACGCCGTTCTTCGCGGCCTCTTCTGACGTGGCGAAATCCGGGTCGATGGCGTTTTGGCGGTCCAAGATGCGCATGAGTGGCTCGACGTACATGGAGGCGAAGGTTCGGTCGCGGGTGAGTGCGTTAGTACTGTGACCAACAAAGAGATCGTCGTCAAAGAGCCAGACGTCAGCTTCGACGCCAGTGCAACCCCATTTCAGGGCTTCGTAGAGCGGAATGCGGCGCCAGTAGTCGTTGTGGGAGTGGCAGTGGATGGGGGTCACGTCTCGGGTCAGACCCGTGAGGTCGGGGTCTTCGCCTGGCTCGAATTGTTTGAGCGGGCCCCAGGAAGAGGGAAAGGGCGGTTTAGGATCGTCTTTTATGACGTTGATGAGCGAGATGCTGACGTTGAAGATGTGGACGATGCCGCTGGTTTTGTTAACATATGCACATCGTGTAGAGAGACGACAGCCGGTTCTGACCCACGCGCAGCTTAAGTTGCGTGCAAGCGTTCACAGTTTTGCCTGTCGAACGGACCGCCACTGGCTGCCCGCCGAGGACGAGGACGAGAAAGGAAGGGGCAGTGCTAGGATGGGTATTGAAGAAAAGCGCAACAAGACTCACAAGAAGAATACGACAGCCACGGGCAAACCCACCGCAACCGTCCTCCATCTCCGCTTCCCCCACCGAGGCCTCCTCGTCCCGTCCACTTTCATCTCATCGAGCACCCCATCATGTTCTTCTAGGAGACTCTCATACTCATACGGAAATTGGGTGTGAGGTGACATCCTCGAGGCGCCTGCCATGACCCGGGATGGCCTTGAATGGGGTAGTGACGACCCTCTGCAATAGGTGGAGTCCGAAGTTGCTCTCCAGAGTTGGATCTCACGTCTGGTAACAATCCTTGAGAAGAAGTGGCGTCCGAAAATAACTGGGTTGGGCGATTTTTGAGTTGGTAGGGGCTTCAATGACGGTAAAGCGTTTCGATATAGATTTCAATATGGTCTCTGCGTCTCCAGAATCGATGTTGCTTTTCAGAATTCGATGTTGGTGTTTGGTTTGGTGTTCTATTTGAAACTCGGAGACAGTCCGAAGGATAGCGCTCAGCTATAACGATTAGAGGCCGGATTGTAGAGCGGGGGCACGGTCTATCTGACGCAACATATGTCCCGTTGTCCGATCCTCAAAAAAGGGAGCGACAGTGCTAAAAATTGCGCGAAGAAGGCTGAGCGAAGGTTTGCTTTTCCCCTGTTGGCTGCGTCGGTGGCTGACACGTCCTAATTGAAACACGAGCGGGAACCTTGCGCAACGGGCCCCGAATGCACAGTCAGCACCTTATTTCGAGGGCCGACGTGCGCGAGAAGAGGAGAGACGACGTTGCGAGAAGTGTTGGGCAACTCGCCGCCCTCATCTTGACAGCTGCGAGGTTGGCGAAAAAGCGGTTCAACTAGCCAGCCAACAGTCCCCACGATGTGCGAGCGATTCTGTGATTGGTGGAGTTGGCTCTTTGTGGCTTGATCACTGCCATGGAACACGAGAGGCTGAGCAGGAGAGCGACGGCAACATGCAGTCGAAACAAGCCTCGTCTGTAGGCCCAGATTCAGGGGTTGCTTTGCGCGATATCGCTTGCGGTTCTTGTTCTGGGCCCTGGTCGAGAGCGCGCCAGATTTCCGGTTGCGGTCTTCGTCGCGACTTCGGTGGGTGGTGATCCATCAGTCTCGTTTAACATACTCTTAGAAGGATCGCTATATATTGCTAGGTGACGCGTTCAGCTTACGCTGAAACATGTTGCGCCAGATGTCAATATGTAGCGTACCAACGCCGATAGTGACAGCTCGTGTTAGGCCTTCGTTCGAATGACATGATAGGTTCCCAACCACCATTAGTGCGGCGCGGCTGTTTGCAAGCAAGAAAACGAGCAACGACTGCATACCAGCGCCTTTGTTCCTCCCCATTCCCTGCCGCTGTGGAGAAGCCATGGTATGTAAATTGCGAACCCTTCGGTCGTGCGCACAGACGTAAACGGCTCACGGAACGACGCTACACCTGTTTGCAGACCATGTTGTTGGTTCCCGCCCGGATCTCATCTCTTAACCATCATCCAAGCCGTATTTCTCAACTTCTCTGAGCCATTCCTCCAAATCTTGACAAGCTGGGAATTAATAAAATTATTCAAGGCTCGCAGCTCGTTCGCACAATGGAGCTAGTACTTGAGTGTGACAACAGGCCCTCGGAATCTCCCCTCTGCAAGCCGGCTGTTCAGACTGGATGCCCGCGAGAGGGTGGCGCGAAGGTCCGAGACTTCGGCGATGAAGCCTGAGAGCTCGGTTGGAGCGTAGTGGAAGGCTCGGAGCTTCCCGAGGCCTTTTGCGACTTTTGGGGCTGCGCGGAGGATGGCTAGGATGCCGGCTGTGATGGAGAGAGGATGGGTCCATGGCTATGTCGAAATAACAGCACGGTTGTAGAGTTTTAGAGAAGTTAGGGTGGAAAGGGCACAGCGAAGCAAATGTGTGAAAGATACGGGTGAGTGACGAATGTACGCATATTTCGCAAACTGTCAAGTCCCGGTGACGAGCCCTGTAAGTTGAACAGAGCGACCGGACGTCCTAGTGATCCTGCATGCCAATGCTGACCCCTATTGGCTCTCGCATTCGTCATTCAGAATGCTGCATGAAACTTCTTGGATAAGGGCACAGGAAGTCCGCATCTCACAAAGTCAGAACTAAGAAGGCCACCTTGGCAGGTTGTATAGCCCGCGCGTCCCAGACACGACAAAGGGAGCCATAATATCAAAGGGTACACATGGGACTCTCATTGAACTTCTCGCGTAATACCACGACTTTCCTATAGCTCCTCGTCCTGAGGATCTCTCCCAAAAGTCCACCTCAAACCAGTAGCCCCAGCAAACATTGCTAGGATTGCTGCAAATCAGGAATGAGCATGCTATCTAGCTCCCACTAAACTGCTGCTTTGTAGCTTTAGCCGTCTGGCTTCGAATGGTGTCTGAATTCTTCGGCTGTGCAGCCTCTGGCTGTTGGACTGATGCGCTTGCCTGCGCACCAGCCTCCTTTACCTCGTAAGAGACTTTCCTCTCTGGTCCATGTACGGCTTGGACTGCGGCGATATTATCAGTGAGCAACCCATGGAAAGAGCGATACGGTCATTGGTAGCGTACGGTTTTGGCATGCCCTGCAACATCGCCTTCATAGTGTTCAGGCTGGCTTTTGATGGCGTTGTGTTAGACGTAGTGATAAGCAAGAGTCTTGGTGACGATGATGGTGGATGCGGGAAGCTTTGTACTGACTGCCCCTGGTTGAAGTCAATCGAAAGGGAAATCGCGAGCCTTATATACCGTGCGTGTGCCCTTCGATGGAACTGTACGGACTATATAGCCTATGATAGAATCAGCGAGAGAGCAAATTGACTCACTGTAGTATCAATCGCGCACTTGTTGACTCCCAGTTCCCACTTAGATACCAACGATCTTCTACATATGCCAACTCGGCCGGTCAGTTCGTATACGTGAAAAGTCCATGATAGCGTTCGAGTGTACTTCTTATGGGGGCGATGTGAGATGATTGGCTTTTCTGAGCAGAAGACCAATCCATATCCGGTGAATTCTGTATCATTAGGAGTGGGGTCAGATACCCTCGGGTTGCGTGTGTCAAATGACCATCGGAAGACAAGACGGCTTCAAAGGAAACTACGGTGCGGTTTCTGGTGTGATTCGACTAATTCCACACTCACCACAGCGCTCTCCGACCAAAGAAGGCCCCAACAGAGACACTTTGCCTCGAGCTGAGGACAGTGTCCTTTGGATTCTGTCTTCAAAAACAATTAAGCAGCATCAATATGCCAGAAACAACCTAGAAGATTCTGACACTAATCCTACACGCATACAATCTATTAGCCTGATAAAATTCGGGTAGCGGTAGGGTATAGGGGCTTAGATAAGCGGTGGAACCGCGTACGTGTAGCACAATGGGTTGTGAGTGACGTTTAAATATACCATCATCCCGCCCAACAGGCTCCATTACCATGTTTGGAAGGGCGTACTTCGATGCGGAAAGTGGGGTGAAGGATGTCAACATGTGATTCCCGCCTGCCAAGCCAAAGCTTAACTCCGGTATACTCACATCCATGCACAACTTTTCACGCGGCGGCGTCGCGCCAACGTTTGCAGCAACCGAGAACACTCCCACTCGCACCTCTAACAAGCAACATGCCGCACAAACACAAGCGGAAAGCAGACAACGATGACTCAAAGTACGCTTCTTATACCCAACCTGCCAATTGCTTAGCTAACGAACCTTCAGCTTCGACCTCCCACCAACAGCCCGCGCCACGCCCCTCCCTGTAGGCAAAGCCCGCGCCCTGAACCCCGCACCGCGAAACAAGAAACGGAAATCCGGGCACATAGAAGGCTATGGCACAGACGATACACCGAAGGCGTTTGCGCGGCTCATGGTGCTAAAGGCTACCGGAAAGCAACGCTCAGGCCTAGACGACGGCATGCGGAAGAAAACGAAGAAGCCCATAAGAACGCCGCAAGAACAACAGAACGCCGCAGTGGAGCAAGGAAAGGAAGAATCCGTCAACAGCGAAGCCCACCCAACGAAAGAAGACCTCAAAATCATGCCGGGAGAATCACTATCCGATTTCCGCCAGCGCGTCGCCCAAGCCCTTCCTCTGACAGGCGTCGCAAAGTCCAGCAAAAAGATCGCGGGCATGAGCGATCACCGCGTCACAAAGCACGAGCGCAAACTAAAGCGCCTACAAGCCGGCTGGCGCGCAGAAGAAGCCCGAATCCGCGACAAAGAAGCCGAAGCGCGCGAGCTCGCCGAAGAAGACGAAGATGAGGAGGCCGCCATGTGGGAAGACAAGACGTCCGACTTGCCTGAGCCAAGCCGCGCGAACGGGAAAAGGAGCAGAAAGAAGGGCAAGAAACGGCTGGTTGTGGGCGAGGTGGACGATGGGAGGAACGATGAGTGGGAGGAGTTGAGACATAAGCGGGAGGAGAGGAAGGGGTTGCATGATGTAGTGCAGGAACCACCAAGCTTTAGCAAAGTACCTAGGGAGGTTTTCAAAGTGAAGAACGGGGCGAAGGTTAACGTGGGAAATGTGCCGAACAAGGTGGGGAGTTTGAGGAAGAGGGAGGAGCTAGGGGCAGAAAGGCAGGGCATCATTGAGACGTATCGGAAGCTCATGGCTGCTAAGCGGGAGGGGTAGGTACCATGTAGCTGTGAAGGCAACGTCCTTCACAACATGGCACAATGATTATGATTTGACAAGACTCCATGATCGCATCGCATTGAACCGAGAAGGGAGCCAAGACACCAACATGCAAAACACCTATGCTACGCCAACTTATTTTGCCCATATTCATACAGCAGTACGAGCCCGGTGGCACTCAGGCACTCTACCCTACTTTCGTTCAGTATAGCACCGCTTTCCGGATCCGTCAAACACCTCACTTCAGGTATTCGTGCTCAACCGATGCACAACCGGCACCGAGCTCGGCGGCAAACTCCCATACTCCGTAATCACCATGTTGATATACTCGGCCGGAGTGACATCGTACAAAACCTGCAGATGGTGCAAGTTCTGCGAATCCTCGACCCACTTCAGAACATCCAGCGCGGTAGGCTTAGCGTCTTCGGCAGTGGCACCTTTATCGTCCGATTTGGATGTCGTGGTTTTCGGGAGATGCGGATGCAGAGGGAGGAGATTATTGCGCTCAACCTCAGATAGAAGCTCGTCTGGCGGTGCGACTTCATTGCCGACGATGGAGTCAAGGGCTACCTTCTCGGTGAACTTTACTGATTCGCAGAGCACGAGGACCGGCAGGGATTGCGCGTTGGCAAGCATGGAGACGAGCGCTGTGCCGACACGCGAGTAGAGGCGCCCGTTCGACATCATGGCGTGCGCGCCTAGAAAGACCTTTGTCGCGCTTTTTACCGCGTGCGAGGCCCCGGTGATGAGGTAGTACCGTACATTCAGCCTGTGGTTGGCTAGCTTGCGGGCGAGCGTCTTGCCCTCGTAGAGTGGTTTCGAGTCAACTACGATGACGGAGAAGGAGACGCCCGATTTGTGGGCCTGAAGTAGTGTCTGTTCGACGATGGAAGAGGAGGCGTATGTGAGGATGACGTCGCCGTCTACGATCTTAGGGGCAGCATTGTCGCGGATTAGCTTGTCCGCTGCTGTGACGCGCTCGCGGACGAACATGTCGATCTCCTCGAGCAGGTTCCGCTTGGCTTCTGCTTCGGGGGTTGAGGGGTCGATTTTGATGATGACTGCAACAAATGGTCAGCGAGATTCGGACTGGATGAACTTTTCGACATGTCCGCAGTTTGCGCCAAGGAATACATAGAAAAAGAGGACAAGACATATGAGGACTTACAGTCTTTCAGCCACCGGATTGCATTTCCCATGCTAATGCTAAGCGGTCGACAACTGCGCAAGTAATCGATTTGCGGGCTGAGGTGGTGGTTCGTAAGATGGCGCGCCAGACTGGTCCCGACCGGTGTGTGATACGACTCAATGACGGCTTTGAAGACCAAGAGCATAGCGACCATACGAGCAGTACTGCCGCAAATAACGTAGCTACTGTACTGCAGTCCTAGGGACAACACGGCAGGGTGCACGTCTTTCGAAGCCCCAACCATGGAATGCTGTCGAGGTTGGCTATATAAATGGCCAAAGAAAAGTCCGAGCTGTCTCAAGTCCTTCTTCGCGTCTTTCTTCTGCTGCTGGGGCGGTGGTGCCGGTGCATTTGACTGAGACGCTCGCCTCCTAAGCGGCAAAGGCCTCGACTTGTCATCTTTCGATGTTTGGTTGGAGTCCTTCTGCTGCCTCCTTCCTTCTTTTGCGGGAGTACCTGGCTGATTGGGCGCAGGACCAGATTTTGCCTGTGCTCTTCGGGCTTGCTTCTCTGCCGCTTTCTGTTTTTTCAATTCTGCCGGGGACAGCTTTTTGGGCGCGCCATCCTCGGCCGGTTTGGCGGCCTTCTCTTCGGCTTTTGCCAGAGCTGGCGGGTTGCTAGGAGCCTCTGCAGGCGCAGCAGGCGGCGGTGCCGCTTCATCTAGGACTGGCCCGCTCATTCTGGGGATGTTCCGCTTGAATCCTCAGGATCGATGTCGTTCCGGCCTCGTAAAGGGAGCCAAATGCAGATTGGGGTATGGGATGTCTGTGCCGAAAGCGGGGAAGAAAGGTCCTTTGGTGACTGAGGTTTCAGCGAGAGAGACATAGGCTTTGTGGTGTAATTTTGGCTGATTTGGTGCAGTCGTTGTGGTTCTAGAGCGTCGTTGGTTGTGAACTTTCAACGCTCCTCCAGATCTCCCGAGAGATTGTGAGAGAAGGGAACGTGATGAAGGCGATGTTGAGTCAGACGTGCGCTAGGCCGCTTTCGCTCAGGTGTGCCAAGAGCAGCACCCCGCGACACCAGTCGACTGCATGTGCGTCATCGGCCATCGAGGGCAGGCAAGCAGCGCGCAGCACGCAGCACGCAGCACGCAGCACGCATCTTCACTCCTCCACAATGGCAGACAGAGTCACCAATCTCACCGAGCTCCCGCTCGACATCCTCGTCCTCGTGTTCCCGTACCTAGACGCCAGGAGCTTTCTCTCGCTGTGCTGCACCTGCAAGGCGTTCCAGCAGCCCTCCATCCGCTTGGACCCTGCGTACTGGAGCTATGCCACCCGCAGCGCTTTCCGCGTACCGAACCAGCCCGTCGTCCAGCACGATGGCGACCGCTGGCAGAAACTGTACCGCCGCCTGCTGACTCAGAGCCGCGTGTACACATGGGGGAACAATACGCACCACCGGCTGGGCCATTCCTACGATGAGCCCGTCACGCGTCACCCCGGAGCGCCCCGCTTCAGGCGGTTTGTGCAGAACTCGTACTGCTCTTTCCCAACGGAAATGGACCACGCACGGGAGCTGGGCATAATAGCGGATTTGCAATGCGGGTGAGCTCCTTCCTCGGCACGCACAAGACTGGCAGCCCATGAAGCTAACACACACAGTGGCTGGTCCACTACCGTGCTCACCTCCAAGGGCATCCTCCATACCGCCGGCGTCCTCGATGGGCAGAGCATCTATAACACCGCCCCCGGCACCGACCATCTTCAGAGGCTACAGTTCCCGCCCGGCTATCCTTCCTCTTCGACAGAGGCGTACTACGAACCCACGACTGCCATCCGTCAGTTCTCCGCTGGCAGATCACACATACTTGGCCTCTCGGACAGCGGCAGGATCTGGTCTTGGGCTAAGGTTCAGAGTCCAGCACTGCAAATAAAGTTTCCGGATGTCGAGATCAAGGAGACGTCCGGTAATGAGCCTTCAGCTATACAACCGTCGCTCTACGGCCGCGTCAAGCAGGTGGTTGCGGGCTGGAGCTGTAGCTCCGCTTACGTCTACGGGACTGGTATCGTACTATGGGAGCCCGTCCGCCGTGGTCGCAATGATGGCGAGTCTGACACGATGCTGGTGCTGGAGAACTTTGAGGTCCCCAAGACCGGCTACCAACGAACCAAAGGCCCCGCTCGAGGATCCGAATCCGACCACGATCCAGCATTGGGTGATGAAGTGGGCGCGGTTTTGAACTACATCGTCTTGGAGATCTATGTTGTTTTTGTCACCGATATTGGCAAAGTGTTTTGCGGCCGGCTTGGGAACAAAAACAAGGTGGACGGCATACTCGAATTGCTCGCGCTGCGAAACGAGAAGCAGACGGCTATAGATGTGCAAGGGTCGTTCCGACGGTTCGCCATCTTCAAGAATGGCGAAGTGGTTACCGTCGATCAGGATTATCTAGACGCGTGCTGGAACTCGCGGGGCACCAGCCCTGAGCAGAGCGAAATCGAAGGCCTTGCGAGGATACCTGCGCTCCAGCACAACGACGTCATCTCCGTCGCATTTGGAGATTATCATTTCCTAGCGCTGCATTCAACAGGGGTAATTACCACTTACGGTACCGAACTTCAATCCTGTGGAGCTCTGGGTTTAGGTTGCGACGGCAAGCCCACGGGACGCCTCCGTGGCATCGATTACGAAATATTCAACCATAACGGCTCACTACTTCCGCACACGCGCAGAACAGGTCGCCAAGTATGGTTTCGTGCGGAGCAGGGGGGATGGCTGGCGATCCTGTCAAATGGCGGCAACGACCCTGAGGAAGCGAGGGAGAGAATAGAGCTCTTTACCACCGACCGTAACGTGCAGGGAGAGGTCAGTGAATGGGTCGAACAAGAAGGAAGAGCATGGGACGAGGACAAGGGGGAAGACGGGCTGGGTGCATACTTCGCGCTGAGAGTCAGTGCGGCAGGGTGGCATTCCGGCGCTGTGGTCATGGTCAACGATGACCTTGTGAATAAGCCGGGAGTGTACGACTGGCAACACAAGACCTTTCCCCGGCTGAAGCTGAGCGATGGGAGGGAGATGGCGGGAGCTGTGGCATTCGATGACTGGCGTGAGGGAAGGCCGGAATGGCTCTCTCACCCCGCCCAGGCGTGATGCTGTGCCTAGCAAGGTAATCCATCAACGGTGATACTGTAATACCTGGCTCATAGCCTACATACTTCCATTATTCTCAACACGAATCTAGCCGAACTGCAGCAAATGAGCGACCTCTCCAACATCGTCCTACTCTATATCCCAAAGTTCCTCAACGACCCCGAAAGCCTATCAATCGCCCCATTCCTCTTATCCTGTAACTCCTTCACCTGTTCAAAAGTACTCCCTCCCACCGTCCCCACGAAGATATCCTTCTCTCCCTTCGTTAGCCCCGCCCACGCCTCCTCCACAAACTGCCCAATCGGCATACCAAAATGCTTACCCCGCTCACCCATCTCCGCATCATGCATTTCCGTCTGCACAGGTCCCGGGATCAAATGCAGTACGGACACCTGCGTGTCACGCAGCTGCTCGTGGATACAGACGATGAAAGCGTCGAGGGCGGCTTTGGAGGCGCTGTAGGCGGGGAGGGGGAATGCGGGGACGAGGGAGACGCCTGTGCCTGTAAAGAGGAGGGCAGTGGGGGTGGGGTGGGTTAGGAGGTGTGGGAGGAATGCGTGGGTTAGGGCGACGAGTGCGGTGAAGTTTGTGGTTATTTCGTGGTTGAATTGTTTTAGGGAGACGGATGACGGGTCCGAGAAGGAGTAGTGGCCTTGTCTGCCGGCGTTGAGGAAGACGGCGTCGATGGTGGGATGGGACTTGAGTGTGCTAGAGTATGGTTAGCTTTGAGCTTCTACTAGCTCGGATGGGGGCACGTGTTTTTATACCTTTCGGCGAAGGCCGGTATCTCGTCTAGCTTGGAGATGTCGAAGATGATGCTGGATGCTTCCTCCGGGCCGTGGGCCGAGACGAAGGCGTCGAGGCGTTCTTTGCGCCGGCCGACGGCAGTTACTTTAATGCCTTGGGAGATGAAGTGGTCGGCCATGGCTTTGCCGATGCCGGCGGTTGCGCCGATGAGGAGGACGTGTTTGTAGGGGAAAGACATGGCGTGTTTTTTCAAGGTGTAGGCTTAAGATTTGAAGTAGAGGATTTCAGGTGACTCTGAAGTGAGTTGGAAGTACTCTGGAAAAGTCGGCCATACTTATACTCCTCCATGGGCGTCGTAGGTTGTTGCGTCATTCATGAATGAAGTTCTGGTTTGCACGTACTGCATACCAGAAATGGCAAGAAGTCGAGCTGTAAGAAGACTCAAACAGGAAGATAAGTTTAACTCCATCATACCGGCGTTACTTTGACGTGGTGTTGTAGCGTCGAAATGGTATCCAACATAAGTTAGTTCGATTACAGTCTTACCTTTCTTCCAGGGTTGCTCCTCTGAACATCCGAATTGTAGAAAAAGATGACGGCTTACGGTGAGCTTGGGAACGAGGACAGGAAGAAGTAGCGTCATTTGTAAGCTATGCACATCGAAATGGTTACTATATTCGGTTAGCGCGGTCGCCACTAATGCTTTCCTTCGGTGCCTCTCCTTCCGAGTGCCTCTTCTCTCCTCTCTACCCAACAGAAAGCGTTCGGAAATCTACTCAGTGACCGTCTACGCCTTGCCAAGCTACTGTGGT
>MU005611.1:5776-54831 GCA_010405425.1 Lentithecium fluviatile CBS 122367 | reverse complement strand
AATAAGCCATGGTGTTCCGCGGCAAGCCGTCGAAGGCCTGTCATAGATGCCGTAAGAGGAAACTCCGTGTAGGAGCAACGCATGCGATCCCTAAGCCACTCGTGCTAATCTACAGTTAGTGCGATCTTAAGAGTCCTCTGTGCGGTTGCTGTCTTCGCGCTGGAGCTCGATGTTTTGGCTACCGAGACCCGGAGACTTTACGCATTAATGACGAGACGGAAGCCGTCCGGTCAAGAGCTACGCCCAGGAAAGCCGATTCCACCCCTAAGGAATGTGGGCTGACACCACCACTGGCGTCTCTACCGGTAGACATCCTGGTCCGGGCTAGAGAGATTTTCTTCGCACACTACATCGCGGACTTCTGCAGGGTGTGGGACTTTTTATATCCGTACTTCAGTTCTATTACTGCACCCGATCACCTCACTTTGAGTATCGACGCCGTCAGTCTCGCCTTCCTCTCACACCAGTTCACCTCGCCATTAGCCCAGCAACTTGGCCGCCGAAAGTATGTCTTCGCACTCAGAAAAATCAATGCAGCACTGCAGAGCCTTAGAACGATCCATGAGCCGGCTACGCTTCAGACTACTCTACTTTTAGATCTGTTCGAGAAGATCATGAGCCCAGTTAGTGGAGGCAAAGATTCCCAGCGCGCCCACGTTGATGGCGCGCTAGCTCTGGTCAAGCTAAAACAGCTGGATCACTTTACCGATACTGCGGGGTTGAGAGTTCTAGAAAGACTTTCTATGAACGCCATCATATCCTACATTTCCCAGGGTGACCCTGTTCCTCCTGAGCTGCGCGAAATCAGAGAGCACATGGCGCGATTCACGAACACCATGGATCCGAAATGGAAGTTATCGGGAATAGTGCTCGAGGTTACCGATCTTGTGTCGGCTATTCGCAGAGGAGTGTTCACGGTGCCCGGACAAGTTCAAAGATGCATTGAGCTTGACAAACAGCTCGAACAGGTCGCTCGCGAGGCCTCACCCGATTGGTTCCGTGAGAGGAGATGCATATCTTCGAGGGAAACGAGAAGCAGAGTTTTGGACGACTTCTACGACGTCTATAGCACTCGCATAACTGCGCAGAGGTGGAACGCCTTGAGGATCATTCGAATCTTCCTGAGCGAAGAGATAGTGAAGACTCTGTCCGCATTTCACGACCCACAATCTCGTCTCGAGTTACAACGCGCATCTGCCACAGTCGCACTTACGATCCAGGAAGTATGCGCCTCTGTTCCCCAGATGACGGATTGCGAAGGTGCGGCTCAACAAAAACTACCACACGGCTTGGTCCCACGTGCCAGCTCAATGCATGACCATACACTATCCCACTTCCTTGACGCATACATTCTGATATTTCCGCTGTACGTCGCGTACTGGTCTCGTGAATGCCCCAACGTGGTTCGCATATGGATACTACAGCAACTCGAGCATATCGCCGATCATTTTGGCATCAAGGAAGCGAAGAGCGTGGTCGAGATACTGCGGGGAGCGAATGAAAATGGAAGAGTCGGGCCTTGGGAGGTGTACCGTCTCCTCGGCAGTTACGCTTTTGCTGCATAAGAGGGTTGCCAATATTACCCTAGCGGAATCATCTACTCCCGGCGGCCAAGCCACTTGCTGGGTGAGTCTGGAGCCTCCCATGATGTTTGTTCTGAACACGTTCAGGAAATGATCATCAAAATCCTACCGCCGCGGCCCGCTTCTGCAGCACAGGGATGCTTGCCAGCTAGTCGGATATACAAACACTTGCCTGCATACCTGGAAGGAATCGGTGTCGGCCAGATGCCTCGAAAACTTTCCGAGCTTCGCCACATTGTCTTTAGGGTGCGTCGTAGAAATAGGCGAAAAGTATTGCGCGTTGATTAGTAAAACCTTGAGAAACTGCCGGACACTCCCATGCCCAGCTGTGATGTGTAGAGACCTACTACAACAAACACATATCTTATGAATCCTCTAGTTTCTATTCTCAGAAAGCGAAGCATATACGGAGTCCGAAACCTTTACAGACTACAGTAGCCTCCTGTGCGAGCGGAGTGAAGGATTCTGCGAGGGCGGAATCGGAATGATGCCGCGAAGGCGAGCCACGAGGTCGCTTATGCTCCAGGCAGCTGTCTCGCTCAAATTCGGTAAGCAAATGTAAGACATTTTGCTCATTATACAGGGGAGTCTCGTGGAGTATGCACTTTGCTCGTGTCCCATAATCATGTGTTTGATGTGCGGAAGAGGCGTTCGGTCCGACCCAAGTCCGGAGACCTACTAACGCGATTAAGGTGTTGCCATGGCGGTCTGGCTCCCAACTAGAACTCCACACTCCTCTCAAAACCACTCCAACTCATCCACTGCTACTAGAGGACCGGCGCATACTGTGCCTTACAGCGCAAACTATTTTGTCGAAGCCTCGACCTTCTCCTGCAGATCACACATGCGACAAGCAATGCCCAGGCGCAGAAGAAATGTCTTCGAAGTCATGACCTATTTCACCGCGTTTCGCCAAGCAGCGACCAACGAAGCCACTCAGCTGAAGAGGCTCTAGACCACCCCCACAACACATGGACTTCGCTTGCTTCTGCCAATCTCGTCCGCACACGATTGTTCGCCTGAGTCCAATTGGCAGCCTTCTCTTGGCGGTCCTGCCTCCAGCCACCATCATCCTTAATCATACCACTCGGGATCTAGGGGACCTCTACCATGGTAAAAATAGCCTCACTGCATCCACAATTCCTCATTGCGCCTATGCAATAGCTATGGCGCCTGTCAAGTGCACATGAACGCCAGCTCTAGCTCGGTGGCTGGCCGTTGTCAGCTGATTTTCGCTTCGTCATTGACTTTCTTTGTTGTAGCTTTTCCGCCATAACTCGGATTTTCCGAGCAAAAGAATTGTGGATTGGATGCATTGTCGCTCCGTCAAACGAGCCTAACATTCGCCACAATCGGGCTTTGCTCTCTCCTTGTGGCTTTCTCGGAAAGAGCTGATCGAATGGTCGTCGGGGACTGGACCAGAATACGGCGCTCTTCCTGTGTAGCTCCCTCAGCCGCTTCCGACGACCAGGTATTCGCTCGTATTCCGCATCTCTGTGAGGCATCTCCGCAAATGCTTAGAGGCTAAGGTCCTTGCCTTTGCCGGGGCGCTGGAGTCGGTCAAGGCCTGTCTGCAAGAGCTTAATCTTGGCGTCGCGTCAACGCTAAGCCGTTCTTCATCATCAAAGTCCGCGGTGGTCGACGAGCGAATTGTCAAGTCACAGCTAAGCTTTTTGAGAGTATTGATGGCTTGTACCCTGCATGAGTACTTGGACTGAGCTCTAGGCCAGGGCGATTTTCGGTTACGAAAGCTTCAGACCTAGAAAGGTGCGTCTAGGTTTTGGCAGTTGTGCATCTTGCCCCAACTGCTTAGTACAGCCGAAGAGCATGGACGCGGGGAGACCCATGAGGAATCCCTGAAGGGATGGCTGAGAAACGTCTATATAACTTCGCACGTTCGCCTTCTCCGTGTCTAGTACTCGCTCGTTCCCAACACTGCACATTCGCTTGTTGCAATGGCCCCTCTTGCTCAGATCGCGTCGCTTCTTTCACTGGCCACACTTGGTCTTGCTGGAACACCTATTCCAAGCATCATCCCTCTTGCGGTTACCGGAACACTCGATGGGTAAGCATGGTTGAGCAACTTCTAGCAAACTCCACTAACACACTGTCAGATGCTCAGTGGACGCCGGCGGAGAGTACAATGCTGGGGGATCCATAGCTGTTGATGGGTTCACTATCAAAGTTCCAAAGAACCTCATCGTTCAGTTCCCAGTGGTGTGGGCCCCATTCCCCCAGCTTTGCGAGGCTGGGGTGGGTGGCTTTGAGGTCTCAGTTTCCGGAAACATTGTCAATGGCGAGCCCAGGGCGGGACAAATTTCTATGTCCCCCGGATTGTCGTTGAGGTCTGGTCAAGGTTACATCGAATCTCTCACCACCGACACCATGAAGATCCGGGGAGGCCCCACACTTCGCCTCAGTGACCCTAATGGAGTTTTCGGGAAGGCTTCGAATGCTGCCCCCTTCTTTCCAGTCGACGACGAAAACCCCAGCATCTCCGCCTTCTCGGGGTTTCCCATGTGTCTCCCCCGCTCCGCCGATGACCCAAAGTGCCCGCAATCGAATCGTCCAGACGGTGCAACAAACTTCGCCGCCCCTGACCCACTGGCCATGGTACCTATTCGTGTGGGCGACTTCATGACCTACTCGGGTATCAAGAGCGGAGGAGAGATTCTAGTCTTTGAGATGTCGGCCACCAACGTGCAGGTGACTACCACTGCATCTGACACCGTGCCCAACTACATTTTCGTCGAGGATGCAATCGTTGGTGTCATCGATTCCGCCCCCAACGTCGAATTTGCGGACCACAAGTTCATTGGCTTTCTCTCCAGTTGCAGCGGCGCTTCGGTTACTATCTCCGCCATCGACGTTGACCCGTGCACTGGCGAAGAAAAATTGCGACAAATCGGTAGTGCTACCCCTAAGAACGGCGATGCCCGCTGCAAGTGGGAGGCCCGGATCACTGGCACAAATGCCCAGACGCCTTACACCCGCGAGTATATGATCACAGCCAACAACCCGGTCATCGAAACCAAGGATGGAATCAAGGCCGGTCAGTATGTCATCCCCGTGACCGAGTGGATTCAACCAGAAGTCGATGTTCCCGGCACAGAGCCGCCACCATTCAGGTTCCAGGACATTCAAGGTCTTGTGCAAGGAGACTATCTCGATGACAAGCGATACGGTCCTCTGTCGCCTTTCCCTGGTGCCAATCCGCCAGCGCCTTCGCAGACTTGCAGCGGCCCCGTCGACCCGACCGCAACTGCTGAGCCTACTGCTAACGCACCTGTTGCCTTCGCTCTTCCCATCGCTGCCGTGCAACGGGTTGGCGCCGCCATTCTTCTCAAGGCACAGAACAACAACACCAACATCGCTAACAGCGACCTCGTCTTCGCTTGGACCAAGACTTCCCCTGCGTCTCCCTCGGTCAGCCTGACAAACCCTGCGGCGGCGACTGCTACATTTAATGCGCCCACGGTCACCACTGAGACTTCGTTCGTCTTCGAGGTCACCGTCAGCCTCAAGTCCGACACCACGAAGTCCAGCAAGTCCAATGTTACTGTCAAGGTTAGTCCTACGGCTTCTGATATCGTCACCGTCAACACGTACTCCTGGATCTCCAGCCAATCCGGTACCATTGGCGTGACGTGCTCCTCCAACGTGGTCAACGGCAACAACAAGAAGATGTCTCTCCTCCTCAACAACGGCGCCACCACCCTCACCATGACCAAGACGGCCGAGGGCAAGTGGAGCTACTCCTCGCGCAGCGTCAAGCAGCCCACGAACATTCAGTGCGTGTCTGATCTGGGAGGAAAGAGCGAGCTTGTTACCGCACCGCGCAGGAGGAAGAGGGGTCTCCTCGGCGCGATCACTGACATCTTTTGAGTATCATGAAAAGTTCTTTGTTTAATGTCTGATTCTTGGGGCTGCGGCATCTATATTGGAGTTCTGATAACACCGCTCATTGGGATTTATGGCATTTTACTTTCTGCTTCATGTTTCGGGGTTCCTGTTGAGCGGCTGACCCTTTACGATCCTTACGATGCCACGCGACCCTGCCCCAAGGTGCTTGAGACAGAGCCTGATACCTCGGATTACGATAATGGATATGAATATAATATTACTTCAATGCACTGGTCTCCCCCTCTCATATGGCACTGTTTTTAGGTTTGACCGGCTCCAGGTGGCGGTCTGGATGAGGGACGCGACTTAGAAACGCTAAATGTTATGGCAAAGTTTAGTCCGCTAGATTGCCACAGGCGCGGTCGAGACGCAGGGGCTGAGGCAGCGAAGTGTGGGCCCGATGAATTGAAACGGCGCTGCATGTATTTGGCGTTGACGACGGACGCTAGACCATGTCGCTCTGAATTTACAGCGCACGCGCGGTTGAGGTACTTAAGTATCGCTCTAACTAGTCGCGGTCGGCCTCGAATTGTCCAACGCCGCATTGCCTCACCCATTTCAACGGACAGACCATAACGGAGGGGCAGCAAGAGGACTTGATGAGCCTCTCATTGGTGATAGCATCAACGCCCTTGCTGTATGGCTTTCAATATTGCTGCAAGGAAAATTTCGCGCGCTCCGCGTACTCGGTTGCTGCTCAAGTGAAAGCAGTGGCCTTCAACCTACCGACATCTAGGAATAAGCAAAGTGAATGCACAAGCAGTTGAAGGGAGTGAGCTCAAGTAAAGCAGCGAAGCGAACATACAGAGATAGGCAAGCTATTGCTTTCTATTGATTGCAGTTCTGTGGCAAGGCAAACTGCTGGAGTGGAGGAATCTGTCGATGAGTAGTGAAAAGGAGACTACTTTACTGAGGCGCGAACATGAAAACTTATGGATTTTAGATCTGCGTTAATCGTAGTAGAGATCGTAAGGAAATGCTGTGTAGTTAAATACATCACTCGCCAGTTGCCATGTGCAGCTGGAGTGAATATACCACCCTTATGTGGTAGTGAATCTTCATGAATGGGCATCGTGTCGATCGCCGCTTGTAGAGAGGCAGCATGGCTGGCAGTCAAAGAGTGAACCCGCGTGTCTGGATTTACCTTGATAGGTAAGTTCTGATAGCCATCGAATCCAGCACTTGAGTGAATGTGCAGTGTGAATGGACAAGCTCTAAACCTGCCCAGATAAGCAAGTCCTGGCCTACCATCGAACACTGTTTAAATGAACAGTGAAAGACTGAAAGAGAACTCCAATCTCAACCTGCGCAAACAGGCAAACATCCTCCAACGGAGTTTGTGCCAAGAGTCCATTTTCGGCTAGCTGCTCACCCTCGCTTAGCCAGTGTGCCGAAATATCTCCGTCCAAAATTATCCTGCCCGCAGCCTCCACATCTGAGCTTCGTGAACAACAGCGCCAACTCCGACCGACGACACCGCCCTCGAGCACTCAACTTCGTACGTACCGCCCGCACATATGATTACTGTGGATTGTGCTCTCTAAATTGGCGATGAGCTAATTAATGCGTGCAGTAGCAACTCGCGCAGTTCAATTCGCTCCAACCACACACCATGTCTCACGAATCGGTCTGGTACTCGCGCCCGCGCACCTATGGCAAGGGCTCTCGCAGCTGGTATGTTTGAACCCGAAGAATGCACAATCGGAGGGCAGCTGCGCGCAGTTTGGGCGGACGTGCAGCGGGGGATCTGGCCTGGGAGATTTTGAGATCGAGGATAATCGCTGACGAAAACATCAAATAGCCGCGTCTGTACCCACCCTGCCGGTCTCATCCGCAAGTACGGCCTCAACATCTGCCGTCAGTGCTTCAGGGAGAAGAGCGCCGACATCGGTTTCGTCAAGGTACGGCTTCCACCACCCGAGCACGACACCTTGCACAATCGGCCAATGCGCGACCACGAGCTGCATCACGATGCCTCCAGAGCATATAGCTGACTGTGTACAGCACCGATAAATGTTCCTCGGGTTCGATGACTGGAGCGGAGGGGGCGTGATGGTGTACGCGAAGACTTCCTAACGACTGAGGCGAACAAACGGCATGGCGGAAATGAACAGAGCATCAGACATGCATTTACTGGGCTCCTGTGTTTCTTTGGGTATTCTACTCCAGTACAGATAACGGATGGGAGGTGTCGGGTTCGGGTTGATAAAATTCTAATCCTGATTTCAAAACCCGGATCGACCTGTCGCACATATCTACCAGTCCTTTTCGCCGATTCGCGCCGTAGTGCAAACAAAGTAAGACATCTTCCGCGGCTGCATGTTATCACAAATGGTGTTCACAACACAAGATTTGACAACAGCTCAAGAAGAAGGAAATCGGCGTCTTGTAGCTGCCGGAATCTCTCCCGGACACGAATGCTTCCGAGGAATTACACGACAACTCAGGCCGGCCAAACTTGAGATAGGCAATAGCGTCACCGTGAATCGCATGCTGTTTGATCGCTCTCAACTCAGGCTGTTTCTACCCGGATCTGTCCTGAGTAAGATATCCAGCATGCCCGAGCACCGAATTCCACACCAAGAACACCGCGCGAAGAGTCTCGATGGGACACGTTATATCCTGACAATATCCACCCTCGTCCTTTCCCAGAGCTTATGTGCAACCGCGACCCCTTGTTCTCTTTCGCCGTCTGTTACCTTTGCAGGTTGGATGATTAAGCGTGCGAAAGTGCCAGCTGCACGCCGCTTGCTGAGTATACCAGGGTTGATTACTAGCACACTTTCGACGACCTGTGCACATATCAGTGTCTGCATGACTAAGGAGCGGGAGAATATAATCTTACCTTTACGCAGCCCTGCAACACGCTGGGTGTGATGAGGATGTCCGGCCGTACGTGAAGCATCTCCCCCAGCTTCAGGTAGCTCGTGTCAAGCATCGTACCGAGGGGTAAGAAGGGACTGGGACCATCATCTTCCTCCGCCTCTGCCGCTTCACCCTCAGCATTGGCTTTAGTGTTGCCATTCTTCCACGCCTTGTTCTCCACAGGTGCAGGTGCACCCATTTTCTCCCGCGCCGTCGGCGGGAAAAGAGGGAGAAAATTGCGCTGCTCAATGAGATTCCTCGCTCCTCTTTCATACAAATTGACTGCACGGGCCTGCCCACCAATAATCTCCTCGCGCCTGAGCATATCTAGAATATCGAGCGAGCTCATGCCCACGATGAACTCGTTCATGGAGAGCGTCATGGGATTTGTTACGCATTGAACCATTTTGCCCGCGGGTCCTAACCCCAGATCCTTCTTCACAAATTTGTCTTGAGGGAAAGAGGCGTGGTGGTGATGTGCGTCTCGGATATTGGGCACGAGAATGACGTTGCAGGTTGGCGCGCGTTGGACGAAGGATTGCAGGGCTGAGGAGACGTAGTGTCGGAAGACGTCTGTCATGGTGACTTGATCCGGACTGGAGAGATGGGTGGGGATGTCGAAGTCGCCTGTGCGGATACATGGGTGTTCTGCGTCGAGAAAGGGGCCGAGCAGGATGATGGCGTCCGCGCACGCGGTGGCTGCATTGTTGAAGAATGTGTGCAGGGGCGCGAAATCGAGGTTCTGGTCTGTGGTGTAGGGTCCTGAGGCAATGAAGACTGTCAATGGGCGGACGGATGACGGGTCTGATTCTGGGGTATCGAGGTAGCGCATGTTGAATCCGTCTAGGTCTGTAGGATTGGACGCGGGCTGCGAGAGGAGTGGTAGGGACATGACCTGGGAGACAACGAAGGTCTCGCCTGAGGCGTTGGTGCCTCGTAGCGCGACGATCTGGCCAGGGAAGAAGTTGTACGCGGTGAGAGAGTCTAGCTTTAGAGGGATGCGGCGACCGGCACCCCAGCGGCGCGAGCCTTCTAGCACCAACGATGCGGTATTCAACTTCCCCTCGCTTGTATCTGAGCATATCCGCCCCACGGCTATGATCTCGCTGGGTGATTGGTATGAAGGGTTGCCGAATGCGCTATCCTCCAAGCCGAAACTATCTTGTATCAATTGGCGGAACTCGTCAATGCGGTCGTCTAGCACTTCGGATGCTTCCGAGAGCTTCATGGCCATGGTCTTGTATCCAAATTTGGACATGTCGGTATTGGCCCTAAGCTTGATGCGAGGCTCGGAGGGCGGTTCTTCGGGAGGGTCAGGGAGGACTATTTGTCCGTTCAATTGTTCAGTTATGTCACCGGCATTGGAACGGGTTGCGAAGTTGAAGGCGCTGCTATCGTTAGTAGTTGCAGAGATGGGACGGAAAGAGGGGTTGGTACGCTCCACCGCCGCTGGCTTCAACCACAGGAGTGAGGTCGCCTCCCGGAGAGCTCATCTCATGACTTTTATTCGCTTTGCTAGCCGGCGTATCGAAGTTCGATCGTCGCTTTCCGGTGCTGCCATTGACAACGTTCGTCCCGCCAGGACGTGGGGTCTGTATCATACCATCCAGCCTCGTCGCAATTAGCTCTCGCTCTCCGTATATCTCGTCCGAATATTTTTTTTCACATACATATCATACATATCCCCACCCCTCGCCGCCCTCGGCGTTGGCGCAACCCTCTTCGCATCACTCCTCTGCTGCATCTTCCCTCTGCTCTCCCTCTCCAGTGCGTCCTGTAGCGTCTTCTTGAAGTCCCGCGCAGTCTTCAGGTCTAACTTGTTGTCTTCCCCTCCAATCTTCATGCTGTAAGCCTGCCATTTGAAATCCAGCTCTTCTGCCGAAATGTTGTACAGGCGGATCATGAGCTGCAGCTCCGTGAGGACTTCGGGCGGGATATCAGTATCTTTCGTGTTGCAGTAGCGTTCGAAGCGATCGGTCAATTCGCTGGTCACGTCCTCCATGCTGGGTGTGGGCGTCGGTGTGTGTGTGAGGGGTGAAAGTGTGGGTGTGGGAATTTGGTGTTCTGTGAGACGCGTCGACGCGTCAACGCGTCGGGAGGGCGTGGGCAAGTGGCGGAAGGCTAGAGCTTGCCGTGCCGCGCAGGCGTCACATCCCTGTCAGGATCCACTTTGACTTTACTGTGTAGGTCACCGCCGCAGCTCAACACAAGCTCCGCCCGCTGCCCCATTCAATCCAGAGGCTTTGAAGCAACTAGCAGGCTCCCGTCGATTTATTCCTTTCCGTTTTCCGTCTCAATATACGGACACCATGTCGGCAATAGGACCATTCCCGCACCCGGCTGAGGGCGTCAAACCCGCCACGCCGCACGCCCTCACCGCTGACCAACAGAAGAAGTACGAGGAGATCCTCGCCGCTGCAAAGTCATGGGAAACACTCCCGAAGACCCCCGCCAAAGGAGCCGAACAAGCTCCCCTTTCCGACTCGGAGCGCATGTGGCTGACCCGCGAATGCCTCCTCCGCTACCTCCGAGCCGCAAAATGGAACGTTGCGCATGCAATCAAGCGCGTACAGGATACTCTGGTCTGGAGACGTGAATACGGTACCGAAGGCTTCACCGCAGATTATATATCCGACGAGAATTCCACGGGAAAGCAAGTCTTGCTTGGGTACGATAAGGAGGGCCGGCCGTGTCTGTATCTGTTGCCGAACAAGCAGAACACGCAGAACAGCCCGAAGCAGGTGCAGCACTTAGTGTATATGCTAGAGCAGACCATTTCTGTGGCACCGCCGGGACAGGAGAGTCTCGCGTTGTTGATTGATTTCCGGAACAGCAGTGCAGGGAGTCAGCCCAGCATAGGTACAGGTAGACAGGTGTTGCATATTTTGCAGAACCACTACCCCGAGAGACTGGGCAGGGCATTGATCACACATCGTAAGTCTTCTTTCATCTGCCCCTTCAACCCCCACCAACAGTCACGGACCCAACCAGCTCGCTAATATAGCCCACAGTGCCCTGGTACGTAACCACCTTCCTCAAGCTCATATCCCCCTTCATCGATCCCGTCACCAAAACCAAAATGCGCTACAACGAGCCCCTCACCGACCACATCCCCGCCTCCCAGCTCATGAAGAACGCTGGTGGCGAGGTGGACTTTGTCTACGACCACAGCATATACTGGCCGGCACTTGATGCCTTGGCTACGCAGCGCCGGAAAGAGCGCAAGGAGAGGTGGGAGGCTGCTGGCGGGGTCATCGGCGAGAGCGAGATCTACATGTGGGGTGGAGATGAGAAGAGTGTTGGGGGGAAGGATGGTGTAAACGTCGCGGTGACTCCGGAGAAGCAGGCGGAGAGCGACGAGTTTGAGGTCGCAAAGAATGAGGACGCTGAGTATGATGCTGTTGCGGAAAAGAAGGCTGCAGAGCTTGCTGACGGCGTTGAGAATTTGAACGTCAAGGACGCTCAAGAACCGGTCAAGGTTGTCGCCGTTTAAGCGCTTGAAAGTTCGCACCTCTCGTGGCCAAGTTGATCATTTTGGAGCATTTGGGCATCCATGAAACACTCCATATATATGTTGAGCGTTCGGCGCCTCACGTTGATCTTCTTATACCATAGACTTCTAATACAAATCATGTATCCTTGAATGGTGTGAAATGGACCATTACCGTCCTATCAAGTGATGTGCGATAATATCTTCGTTAGTGATAACTCACGGCATTAACCCAGTTGAAAAAACCCACTATAAGGCCTGATTTCCGAAGACCTCTGAACACAAGCCCGGCTACCTATTCGCAGTAGATTCGAACATCCGAAGCCGTTCTCTCGAATTCTTATCCCCTCCTCCCCCAGCCTCGCGTATACTCGTTCTTCGCCTCCATCGCAAAATCAACTTGCTCCTTATACAATCGGTGCAACTTTCTAACCTCCCCCTCCCTCTCCATCTTATCCACAATCTTATTTGCATACTTCATCCGCTTCTTGACACTCCACTTATCGCGCTTAACCAGCTTCTCTGGCGTGCAATGGCCTTCGTTAACAAGATAGTCGACGACCCAGGAATTGAGGTGGTAGCGCCAGTGGTAGAGCGTATGCGCAACCTGCGCATTCGCTTTGCACGTGCTGCCAAGAGCGAAGAATTTCGATTCCGGAGGGATGCGCTCGCCTGTGGCGTCGTAAGTTGCCTTTTCGCCGTTCAGGGCGGCGGAGGAGGGGTGCGAGGACAGTGAAGATTCGTTGTCACTCTCGTTCTCTGACGAGGAATCTGAGTCATCTGCAAGAGGTTCGAGAGTGTCTTTATCGTAAGGCGTTCCAGTCAGCGAGGCTTCCCATGTCGCGACGTGGTTCTTGCGATTACATGCCTCACAATGTGGTTCCAAGACCGTCCGCATGTGGTGTCCTATTTCGTTGACGATGAGGTCGGGTCTTGCTCGGATGGCGCGGGTGAAGTCTGGTGTCCAGACGGAGGAGTGGAATTTCGAGTTTGCAAGGCCGTTGACTTCGTCGTTGAGCTTTCTGAAAGTGAGGTCATATATCTCGTCGTCGGCGGCGAAAGCGGGGTTGATTTTCTTTTGGACCATCCATTCGATGGCGTATTTGAACAGTTCCCGTGGTTTCGCGCGGCTGAGGCTACTGAACTCTAGCGGCATGCTGGTATGTTCTGCGGGAGCTCCGATGAGCGCGTCGTCGTCGTCGTCGTCGTCGATAAAGCCTTCGTCCTCGGCGTTCTCTTGGAATACGTTGAACGTGTTGGTGGTAGACTCCTCATCGTCTTCCTTAGCTGCTTCATCCTCGTCCTCTATGTCTTCGATTTCATCCTCTTCTTCCTTTATTACATCCAATTCTGATTCGGAGTCCGACTCAATCACCACCGGTTTCTTGCGGCTGGGCGTAGCGGATGAAGAGGGCTCGGTGGTGCCGCCACGGCGCTTTTTTAAGGCTTCGAGCGCCTTCTCCCTTTCGGTCTTCGGTTTGTCATGGGTACTCCGAAGCCGCCCTCTATCAGGCAAAGGCGATGACTTTAAGAATGCCAGCTCTTCTTTTAATTCATCATTCTCATCATAGCTGTCCCCACCTTCCTCTTCGTCTTCATTGATGCTCTCCTGTTCAGGTGTAGGCGTGCGTTGGGTGGCTTTGCGGCGGTTGCTCTTCGTCTGAGTCTCTTCGGGTGTGGAGGCTCGTTGGCCGTTTCGGCGCCGGGGGTGTTTTGGCTGAGGGTCCTCGGATTCAGAATCCTCAGTAGGTTGTCTATGCCTGCGGGCCTCGCTTGACCGCGGCGCCTGGTCTTTTTCTTCATCATCTTCTTCACTCTCCGTGGGAGTGGAAGGCCGACGAGCAGCTTGCCGACGGGAGCTTCTTGACTTGGGCCCCTCTTTGGATTTTCCTGCTTGTTTGTCCTTCCTCCGTGAACTGCTCGCCTGTGGTGCCCGGGCGACCTCTCCGTCCGTCCCCTCCACAGGCTTCGCGCGGCTCCTAGTCTTCCTCAGACTTACGACCTGCACGTCACTTTCGCCGTCGTCGTCCGAAGACGATCCTCCAGAGGGGTTGTCAGCTTCTTTGTCTGAGCTGCCACGCATGCCCCTTCCACTCAGATGGACGGGTATGCCCAATATCATACCCCTTTGCGTTTCTTTCTCGAGCTTTCTACGCTTGGCTGGCCTGCTTGGGGAGGCCTCATCGTCGTCACTGCTGAGGGACAGAGCTCGAAGGTGCTTCTGTGGCGAGGGCTGCGTGGCGGGCGAAAAGTTGATCTTGGTTTGACGCTTGCGAGTAAGCGATCGTTTTGGAGGCATTCTCAATGGCACGAGCGATCATGCACACTGGGTGAGTATCTGGGATAGTAGTTGCCAAACTCGCGACCAAAAAGATTGTGTGCGAACGAAAAGCGCGCAGAGCCCACGCGTTTGTCGGGGTGACGGTGTCTGTAACGAGCTTTTAATATAGAGGAGGAATAGGTGACAACCAGCTGGAAATTGTCCCTTCTTAGCAAAGCAAGAGAATCATGTCGTCGCAATAGAAAGGATGTGTGAGAAATATTGACCGCAACGCGGGGTGAAGCCTAACGGCAATTTGCATAGCCGTAGTTTACCCGGCAGCGCGAGGGCACGTGATGCTCTCATCGACACATCCAGGATTGGATCGTCGGACCGAAACCCTCTCTCTTCACAAGCCATTGCTTTTGAAAGACATCAAGCTCAGAGCGTAAGATGCGCAATATGTACGCAATCGGGCTATAAGCAACCCTAAAATTCCAATGCGTTGATCTTCGCCCTGTCTTCCCCAACTTCCTCCAGCCACCTTCCCTTCATCTGCTCTGGCTCCCAAGCCATCAGTACATCGGTAAAAGCGGTATGCACCTCACTCTCATGCACGATCTTGAACCCGCTTTTCGTGTACAGTTTCCTCCCCACTACACTGCTCTCCAGTGTTAGTGGCAATCCCTCTTCGGCCGCGATTTTCTGCCCATGCTCAACAAGCATGGTTCCAACACCGCGGCGTTGATGCTGAGGCGATACGCCAAGAATGCTCAGATGCCAGCGCGGACCTATGCTTTTGAAGTAGTAGTCACACCGTGAGAGTTGCGTGTATGTCTTCATGCGTACATTGTCGGAAGCTCGGTCTAAGAATTTAGACTCGTACCATAGCTCCCACTCAAGCAGTTTGCGTTCGAGCTCTGTTGTCGTAAGCGTAGAAGTAATAGTCAAGATTGGGGTCATACTTCTAGACAGCGAGTCCATCTTCCATCGCTTCGCGCCCTCATCATCGCCACACCGAACGAAAAACGCATAGCCTGTGATTTCAGGTTTTCCTTTCCAGCCGGTATCGCCTTCTTCCGTCACAGTCACGAATCCGAGCTGCCCTACCCCAACGATCCGTGATCGGAGCCGAATCATTTGGTATCTGCGTAGATCATCTGGGTGCTTGTCTTTGTTCGGATACAGCCAGGCAAAGAGTTCGTCATTTTCGAAGGTTTGGGAGGTGATCGCTCCGATACGTGGTAGGTCCTCTCTCGTAATTGGACGGATGTACATGGCGAGAAGAATCGAATAACGACACGCCAAATACTTTCCAGAGTTGTTTGTATCAGATTTTCTGGATATGCGTGTGGCTTTGTGGGCTTTCTCGAGCTTGTGAGTTAGCATGGAAGATATGGAGATTGGAATGCAGCCAGGCAGCCACGACCGATGCGGAAGGTGCGGACCCGAACATGAAGCACATTCACTTTTGTCACACGAAACTTTGATCATCAGTCCCTCAAGCACAGGTGAGCCAACATCGCCAACATTGTGATTCTCGTAATTTCAGTCTGGTCCCCTCTTATTCATCTGAGAATCAACCATATCGCGACAACCGCACGGCGCGATCAATTCAAGCCGTCCACGGCCCCAAGTCCACACATTGAGGTCCTATGGAGGTCACTACCCGCTCAGAGACGAAATAACCAAACGTGAAAAACACGCCATCTCGACCAACTCCGGTAACAGTGTTCATCATGTTCCTTATTAGTCTAAAGTTTGCGCAAGTGAGGGTTCGCTATTGTCGGCATCGGTTCCCTCGTCGCAAATTGATTATTTAGGATTCACCCGCTCCGATCCGCACACGAGCCACACGATAGAAGTATGTACGGCAGCGACATAAATATCGCCAAGATTGGCCTGGTCATGAGCACCAGTAACGCAGTATCGTCAACATACCATCAAGAACATAAACCCTTTTAATACTTCAGCTCGAGCCGAGACCCCACTACAGCGGAGCATCAGGCCGGAACACAATCAACTGAAGGTGACTGCGACGGACGGTACACTAAGATCAGGCAGCTATAGTCCTTTATTCTAAGCTTCAACCACGAGGAGGCTGTCGCGATGGCGACGCTTGCAAATTCGAACACCTGCGGGATGAGAACCTCCTCGACTGCACTCAAAAAGCTTTGTCACAAGATTCAAGGGTCACTGGTGGAGCCAATGTAGTATTTGGAGACGGGGCGCCTGTCCTCTCTGTCACATTCCACTCCCACTCTATTACCGTGTCTTTGTCGAACCTCCCTTACGAAGAATTCAAATCTGCGCAAGATGTGTGCGGCCTGCTAAAGGGCCTTGGGTTCCCTCACATATAGCCTTCTTGTGTCACGATTTTCCGAAGGGCACCCACTTCCCATGGCTAATCCAGGACGACAGCTCACGTGAGGGCCGACCCGGACTTTATTTCGACATTACTACAGCTTCCTCGACTTGGTACGAGCATTGGTATTCCTGACGGAACGACTGTATCTGTCGGCTTAGTCGAGTCCAGACAAAAAACTGTTCTGCAACTCGCCGAAGTCGACTACTCATGGGGCATCCCTCGCCAAGAAGCCACGCTGTATTACTCGCCTCTACAGCATTCATATTTCAGTGAAGACGAACTGAACGGATATTAGTACTGAACCGTCTAGGCAAATTCTGGGGCCGACGCCTAACATTCGAACGCTCGGGCATGTCTCAGGTAATCGTACACAGTATTCCCCCATGGACATCCGAAGAGGACCTTCGCGATTGATTACCGTTGAGATTCAGCCCACTCACGATAAAGTTCTGTTACCAATATGATTAGCTTTCCGAAAAGGAGGCTCGTGAGTTGGCTCTCGATTTCCTTGAGGCGCGCGGCCCGCTTCTTGCTTGGACAGTCGAAGCCAAACGCGATGGTTTCAAAGGCAGAGCCGTGGCTAGATCCGCGGATGCTGAATCTGCTAAGCTAGCAGCCCGAGAACTAAAGAATGATCCGTTCATCAAGTCCTGCCTATTGCATCAATTTAGATGCCAATCGTCCGAGCTGTAAGTAATTCTTGACACCCAAGAACTTTGTTTTCGCGGGCAACTCTTCTTAGAGATTTGCCCCGTCTGGCAGAGTCGCGGCGTCACAGCAATCAAAGGCCTTCCGTATAATATGCTCACTATGTCTAGGCACTAAAGTTTGTTCAGCAGCAACTAAGAAACCTCGCAGATGAGAGGTGAGAAAATGGTGTTGTTGTTAGAATGAAGATTCTCAAGAACATCCCAAGCGACTATGCGCAGGTCGAGCTACGCGCTGACACGACAGAGACAATTGCACCTATCAAACCTTGTGTGGACAAAATCATGGGCGGCCATATCTTAGGAGATGGAAAGTCTCGCGTGTGCCATTCATTCTCCTTCCGAGAAGATTCCTCTTCGCTTCTTACAAAGATCAACGACATAGACGGAGTTCATCTGGTTCCGGATAAATATAAGATGGTTCTTCGCCTATACGGGGAACCCGATAGGATCGTGATTGCGGAGAAAATTGCAGGATTAAAGGCAGCATCCCTCGGGGACGACACGAAGGTACGGCGTCTTCTAGGTGCAATCAGTAGAAGGGTCAAGGGTGATCTGGTAGTTTTACTGTCTCACGAGGGTCACTTATTTTCTGGCGACGTTACTAATCTTTCCGACTCCGCCAACAACTTCCCACAGTGCCCTGTCTGCTTATCCCTTCCGCAAGACCTGTTCACGACACGTTGTGGGTATACCTACCGCGACTCGTGCCTTGCCGCTCAGTGTACATTGGCCACCAAATTACCCGTCCGCTGTCTTGGAGGCCCGGCTTTTTGCGGTGAGCCATTGGGGCTGCAGGACCTACGGGAAGTGCTTTCCTCATATCAATATGAGAAGGTTCTTCAACTCGCCTTCGAAACCCATGCTCGGAGCTACCCGAACGAGCTCCGTTTCTGTCCCATGCCGAATTGCGACAATATTAATCGGAAATCTTCTGCGGAAACCCCGTTTTCCTTACACTGTCAGAAAACCTCGAGTAGAGATACATCTGTGGTGTTAGGCACACACCAGATCGCCGGCGGCGGCCTAATATGTATCTAGCCAGGAGTCAAGTTGTCGCAACATGTGCTGACTTCGCACCCTTAGGCACTGGGTGTCTTGCGTCTATCCGTACAGCTTGCAACCCCACCCACCCAGACGCCACTTGCGCGCAGGCCAAAGCCGCCCGCGAGGGTACGAGCGAATTCACAATGTGGAAAGAGGAAAACGGCGCGAGGGATTGCCCAAGATGCGACACGCTCCTTCAGTGGATCAATGGCTGCCACCACATGATCTTGTGGCGGATGCGGAATCCACATCTATTGGACCTGCATGGCTACTTTCCTCGACGATAGAGACACATACGGGCACACGACCGAAGTGCACAAGCACTGGAGCTTAGGTCAAATATCTGGAATCTTGAGCTGGGGCAGCGTGCGAAAGCCATCCATATTGAGACTAGGGCTTTAGCTGACGAGTAATCTCTTTGGGGCATTGAATACGCTACAGAACGCGGTAGCTCTAGCGTGTTGCATTGCAAGGGGCAGTGCGGTTGGAAAACCCTTGATATGTGATGTGTTGGATCCTAACAGGCTAGAGGACTTGCTGGCTTGTGCCCGTCGCATTATGGGGTAAAACGGCATGCACAACTGAGAAGAAGAGGATGGAGAGATAGAGGGAAAAAATGAAGTAAACGAAACGATGTGGCATTTCCACGCATCGAGCATCATACCCAAGATGAAGGTAAAACCGGTATACCAGGCCGAGCTCAACAGGGCCAGTCCCTGCTAGAGCGCAACGACCACACTCTCCCACCCTACCCTACTCTTAGACGATCAATAGCTCCACTAACCACCTCCTCGCTCCGGTGCGGACTGCCAATGGAACTCCCCCCACCACTCCGCCCTCTATCAGCATTACCCCTCAAAACCTGCTTATCGGGTCCCGTAATAGTCTGCCCCTTGGCTTGTGCGAAGCCTGCCGAACGAGCGTGCGCTGGATTGGGGCTGTAGAAGGCGTCGATGATGGGGTGGATCATGACGGTTTGTTTGTGGATGGTGATGGTGGAGTTGGTGGGGACAGTGACCCAGTTGTCTATCGCTTGTCAGCAGAGTGTCCGAATAGCACGATAGAGAGCTGCGGCGATGGGGAACGCACCTCGTTCAAAGGTAAGCGGCTCGCTGGCCACGAGCACAATGTCTGAGCCTTTGTCTCTCCGCTCCATGACATAGTCTTTCTGTGCAGGATCAGAGGCCGGGGAGGTGGGTTTGTTGCCGCTCTTGGACTCCTTCCAGCTTGTCCCGCTACTCCAGAACAGGCTTGCTGCTTCGTCCGTCGTGCTGCTAACGTAACGCGTGCACACTACGCTCTCCCCGTCTGTCACCGCGAAGTTGAGGAGGCTCCGGCTATCTTCCTCTCCAACAGACCCCGCTTGTACAACCTCGGCTATCAGCGCGTTGATCCGCTCGATCGTCTTCAAGATCGCTTTCCGCAACACGGTATGCCCAAAGCCGAAGGAGTACGTGTCGCTGTCAGGATGGTGTCCCGCTTTATCCAGGCAATCGAGGAACAGCGCAAATGCCCACTCGCTATCCGTACTTCCTTGCACCAGCGTAAACCACTGCTCGTTCAGGCCGAGCGCCAGCTTGCGCTTTATGCGTCTGAAGCAACCAATTCCCCCGTTGTGCATGAACATCAGGCTCTTGTACGTAAACGGATGGCAGTTAGAATCCGACAGATTGCCCTCGGTCGTTGCGCGGACGTGTGCGAAGATGAGCGATGACGTCGTTTTGGATGCGATGCGGGACAAGTTTATGCAGTTCCAGGCGGGGATCGTGGATGTGAAGACACAGGGCTCAGGGCCGAGGGAGGGCGAAGTGTAGTAGCCGATGCCGAAGCCATCGCCGTTGTGTGGGCGGCGTGTGTCCTGCGGGTTGTCGTGAGTATGAGGAGCGGGGAACAGAGGTAGATAACGTACAAGGCGGAGGCGTGAATCGAAGGACTGGGTGAGAATGGAGTGCGTAGGATTGAGGATGAGCTCTGACAGGAGTATTTCATCCTTGCCTTTGTATACCTACGACCATGAGCTGTGGGACTGTGGTGTGACTGTTGCGAAACTGACCATGAACCTACACATGCTGAATGCGATGCAAAGTCGCCTTGAGGTTGCTAGAACGACTGTAATACAAATAATGAGCAATTTAAAGCTGCCTGATAGCTTGGTGTTTGGTGTCGCAGAAACATGCAAGCAATAACGTGAACTGGGCAGAGTTAACTGGTCTCAGAGCGGTGAGATTGCGCCATTCAATGTAGGTATGGTGAGCCGTGCCATTGGCGCGTGCATGCTGGAGCAGCCTCCCATAGTAGCTTCTTGGGAACGACGTGTTCACGAGCATCAGGTTCGTCGTCAGAAGCTTCCGGACGAAGAAAGTTAAAGCCCCCACGCGGAGAGCAAGTCGCGTGGGCGCATATCGTAAGGTCGTGTCGCTTGAGATGGGATGATCCACGTCATCGTGGTCATTCGCAACAACAAGGGCATCTAGCCTGATCGAGTAAGCGCGACGGGACCGATCACAACTCCATGTCTCACACTGGTCAGTCAATGCCAGCGCTCATCTAAGAATCGTCCCGCGACCTCGTCTTCAATCGCAGCGTTCCTATCGTAATGTGAGGCAATCATTGTTGTGCCGCCCGTCGGACGAGATGTCGGGAGATGCGTGGTTCACCATGTTCAATGAAAGGGTGCAAGCAAGGCGAATTACTGAACCAAGCTAACCATTTCAGCCCCCAATCTGCCGGCATCCATTCTGTTTCAAGACATCGGTCTTACCTGTGCTATCGTCACTCGCTCCCCGATAAGACGGTGTACCTGTTAGCATCTTGCCTTGCACCTGACGGCCGCCTGAGCTAGGTATGCCTCACTCTGCTCTTGCTTACATACGTCAGTTTCTCAACATCTCTCGACTATAATCTGTTCTCGTATCGCTTGAGCCATCTTTCGGACGCTACTGCCGTCGAGGTTCGTCAAATCTGCGAACCAGTGGAACCTCCCACCTCAGATTCGCTGTCCTGTGGTATGACTATTAAGCCGTGGGCGGATGCCCCTTTCGACCTTATACCAATGCCTTCAGCAACTCAAGATGTCGTAAGTTGAAATTGCTAGCGAATTTCGCAGCAAACGGTTGACTGACGACATTTGTGATAGAATGCCCGTGCTGCTGTCGGGTGCGCTTCGGAGATGAGCCTTGCTCACAACGTTCTCATCCGCGGCCTCAACAGCCCAAAGCTCAAGAAGTTCACCAGCAATCCGGATATTATGGCTGAGAACGTAAAGCAGCACGATGCCTTCCTGAGTGACCTGAATGACTTCGAACACTACATTGAGAACTCAACTTCAGAGAATTATCATTGGGAGGAGGCAAAAGCGAAACTGGACACATTTACACCTGCGCTTATGGAACACCTTCGAGATGAGATCGAAACAATATTGAGCCTAAAGGAGTACGACAGCGCTAGGCTTCTGGCAGTGTGGAAAGTTACAGAGGATGCTGCAAAGGGGGACATTCGTCTGCCCGGCATGTTTGTTCGTCTTTTGTTGAATTACGTCTGTGTAATTGCAACTGACAAGTACTACAGGATATCATTCTGCCCATGGTTTTAGGCTGCGCGGATAAGACGTTTGACGGCGGAGAGAACTTTCCACCATTTCCTTTTTTCGTTCCTTACCTGATCGACTACTGGTTTGCGAGGAAACATCGAGGGGCTTGGAGGTTCTGTCCTTGCGATATGTATGGAAAACCGCGTTCATTGGCATTCAACGGGTGGCGTGTCGAAGAATGATCGGCAGACGTGAGGCTCTTTTTTTTTTGCGAGATCTTGGCCTGAGATATACGGACGTGTTCTTTCGGGTTTCCGGATCGCAGATGTCACCGCATTCGTGGAGCAGGTTGATTTCTTCGTCCGATCTCTGCAGTCTAACCTAAACAAGTAAGCACGATGTGGCCCACTTAATTCCACCAGCTTGGTGATCTCCCAGCTCTTAATATCATCGTTCACCCGGCATCCAGCATCATCACAGATATACAGTATGGCGGGCAAGCGTGATCCTGATTGCTGCTGGACGTGCCGACTCCGACGAAAGAAATGCGACAAAGCTCGTCCGGCGTGCGGCACCTGCCGGGCCCTGAGCATCACCTGTCACCGAAATGCAGGAAGACCGGACTGGATGGACAAAGGCCGCGAACAAAGGCGAATGGCCGAAGTCATTAATGGTCAAATCAGACGCAACGCTGTGCATCAGAAAGAGCGAGATGCCGGTTCTGTCGGCGTATATGGTGGACTCAGCTTCGTCGTCGAGCCGGAAAGTGCGGTTGACTCGCACCAGCCTCCCCATAATGCCGGCCATGGAAATAAATCTTCACTCTCCATGTCAGAATCGGTGGCGAGAAGTTCCAGCCTCGATCCTACTATTTGGCAGAGCGTCAGTCCCACCGACGATCTTGCTGCTCGAGAGCACTTCGAGACGGCTTTCCTCGCAAAGTATTTGGATGACGTGCATCCCTTCCTCTTCCCGTTTTATCGACCAACTATGCTGGAAACCGGACGATGCTGGATCTCATCCCTATTGAAGAGTAGCGATGTGGCACGCCATGCAGCCTTGAGTTTGACGGCCTATTTTCTCACTGTCTCCTTGCAAGAAATCTACCCTGGAGAGCATGCGCCGTGTAAGCAAGAAATCTGGGACCGCCTAAGTCAGCAGACAGATGGCTACTTCGTACGGATTCAGGAGGAGGTTGCGCAGCTCCAGTTGCATGCTGGGGGAGCAACAACTCTCAGTCGCGTCCGCAGTATGGAAAGCATTCTCCAAGCGTTGCTATTTGAAGTCATATTGGGTCGATCAGGCACCTGGAGCATCCACCTCACCGCGGCATTAGAGCTCTTTGACGAAATACGGCATCATCAGACCCAGGACGAGTCAGAACCGACTTTTCTGTTGCTGTTGAATGGGCTAGGAAAGCTGGCTTGGTACACTCCTGAGCGCAATACTTATATTTGGAATACCGAGCAAGCGGGTTTCCGCTTCTTCACGGCTCTCCTCATCTTCCTAGATGTGATTAGTAGTACTGCCACGGAACAACGTCCCCACCTCATAGACCACTATCCGCTGCTGCTGGCCGATGTAGATCAAGGCCAACAACCACAGGAAGGGATTCAACTCCGACTTTCGGGTTACATAGGGTGCCCTAATTGGGTTTTGATCGCGATTGCCGAGACAGTGACACTCGCGAAGTGGAAGAAAGATGCAAAATTAAGAGGGGCCCTCTCAGTCATGGAGCTTGCCGGCCGTGCCAGATGCATAGAGAAGTCGCTCGAGAAGGGAATTTTGTCCTTTGAACGCGCCGGATCTGACTCTATCCATGCTAAGACGAAATGGTCACATATCTGTTACGGGCGCGCACCTCCTCCTGTTTCATCCACAACGGCAACCAAGATCTGGGCACAAGCCGCACAAATCTACCTCAGTGTGGTAGTTTCCGGCTGGCAACCATGCAGCCCGTCTATACGAGCTGGGGTGCGCAAGACACTGGCGCTTCTACAAATCGTCCATTCACCAAGCTATCTACACACATTCACGTGGCCCTTTGTAGTCGCTGGCTGCCTTGCCCAGCCCGGTGGGGAGCAAAGTCAGTTTATGGCCATTCTCGATGCCCATAAAGAGATGGGGATGTATGGCTTGATGAGGGAAGCCCGAGAAATCTTGACAAAGACGTGGGAAAGTCAAGGCACTTTGGATAGAGACAGCTGGGATTTTGCGTCTTGCTTTCGCATCTTAAGATTCCCAGCGCTGTTGATATAACTCATTTACCGACCTCAAAAAGCGACGCGGCCATCACAGTATCCTTCCATCGAGAGTTTGCTCGTTGCACATCATTTTCCCTTCCAATGGTCCAACACCTCGTCAACCGTAATCGTCTCAATCTCCGGGAACTTCCCATTCAGAGCCTTTTCCTCCGGAACGTGAAACAGACCATACACCGAATAGAGCCCAAACATAGCCTGCAGAACGCGTATGGCGGCTTTTGGAATATACGACTCAGACGGATACGCAGGCATTTCCGTGCTCTCGCCTCTCTTCAGCATGTCAACATCATCGTACGTGATCTTGAACTTGACACCTATGACTCGTCAATGAACGATATCCAGCAGTATATCGCGGCTTGTACTCACCGACAATTTCTTCAGCTCGCTTGACGACTTTATTCCAGGTCGTCGTCTCACTCCTGCAACAATACTCCCTCTCCCACTCCTTCAACCCCAACACAGCAACAACAAACTTCCCCAAGTCCCGCGTATACGTCAATGAAACAGGTTCATCACCCGTACCTGGGATCACCGCCGTCTTGTTCGCCACATCGACGACGAAGGTGACGGGGTTCAGGTAGGACTGGATGTATGGCATGCCGTAGTAGTCGAGGAAGAAGCCGTTGTAGAATTGGGTCCATTCGAGGGTGGTTTGGCTGATTGCGGCGATGACGGCGAGGCGGGCTTTTTGGGGGGAGAGGCGGAGTCTGGAGTGGTATTAGTGTTGGGTTAGGTGGGGCGTTGAGGGGATGGGCGAACTCTTCGGGCGGGGTTGGGAGCCCCCAGTTGCTGATTATGAAGCGAGTTGTTGTTTTGGACTTCTCTGCCGCTTTTACAACGTTGATCTCCGTCGCGCTGGAGGTCTCATCGAAGATGAAGATCGCGGAGATGACGACTTCGACGTTGTTGTCTTCCAAGACTTTTGTCAAGGCGTCGACGTCGTTATAGTCCACGGCCAGGATAGGGTTTATTGGGTCTTGGGTTTTGGGTGCCTATTGAGCAACAGGTTAATACATACAAGCATCGAAGAAAACATGCTACGGCTCACCTTCCGAGACAGAGCAATTGCTGTATGTTTCCCACTGTCCCTCAATGCATCCATGATGGTTCGTCCGACACCGCCAGTGCCACCGGGAACAGCAATGACCACCATACTGAAGCTTTTATTCCTAGTTTGAAGAAAGAAGAGGCCTGACTTTTGAAGGAATAGCGAAGTATAGATGATTCTCTTGTGAGAGCTTCCCCAGGATACTTATACCGCTCGCCGCAGACAGTGGAGTCGTGTATCGTACGATCAAACCCATGACGCCAACAAAGATTATGAATCAAGCCCCGCTTCTCTGCTATCATTGCACTACTATTTTTCCATTCTTGGTGTTGACGGGACGGTCATTTCCCTTTCGAATGGACCGCGCGGAGAGCAGAGGCGCCCTAGTCTCAATTGGGCGCACCGCGCGCACATCTCAAAGCGGAAGTCGTTGAAGTGCCGTAAACCGCGGACCACGCTCGTCCGGACGCTTTGAAATACTACGCGACTCGGATGTCATCATCTCCAGGCCCATTCGTCTCGTGCAATTTCCCTAGTGATGCGCACGGATATGTTCGTAGCGCATGCGTGATCTGGCTAAAACTCCGGCAGGTGCCTCGCTGATGACCCTTTGAGCCCACAAGTACAATAGCTGACCCAGTATCACAAGAGCAGGGGTACATTTTAATTTTGCAACTGCATTCAGCTAGGTATCTGATCGTGAATCCATGGACATCAGACCCAAGAATGTCACTCGTCCGACCGCAACCCAATTTGTCCAAAGTCCTTTGCCCATCGTAGCACATTGCATGCTGCTACCCATCTCTACCCATACCACTGGCCGTCCGATACAATAGGGAAACAGCAAACCACTCACAACGCCGGGGATATGATGCGGATAAAATTCAGGGGGTACAAGACGGTGTATCTGACGATGCTTTCGTAAATTAAACATAACAGGGGATCGGTCTGTTCGGGGATCCGGGAAGGGTTCGCAAGGGGTAGTGTGCAGTCCCATAACTGCAGGAAAGCTGGTATTCTGGAAGGGCCGTGTATTAAATCGAATAGATTCGATCGCCTGACTACTCTGTCGAAAGGGTGGGGCAACTGAGATGGGCACGGTAGGGGTTGCGAAAGGACGGGTGGAGGTATCCTACTTCGGAGCGAGCGAGGACATGTTTGCGAGGTTTGAGAAGTGAATATTAACCCCTCACATATCCATAGAGTCACCGCCGTTTGCGAAGTTGAAGTTCTGTTGTTGCTGGGCCTGCGGAGCGCCGAAGCCGAAGTGCCCATCCTGAGTAACCTGAGGTCCACTCTCGCCCATGTTCTCGGCATCACCTTCCTCATCTGAGAAGTACTTCTCAATGATGTTGTAAGCCTTCATGTAAATCTCTTCGTTCGCGTTGTTCTGGCAGTCATGAATCTTCTCCATTCCGCCAACCTCTTCGATGAAGAGCGCATAACGGTTGATCGGCTCACCCGCAGCACCATCGGCACCAGATTCCTTGTCCATTTCGCCGACCTTGAGGATGTTCTCGAGACCATCAAGAGCGACTTGGATGATCTTGTTGTCGGGGCAGGCGAGCAAGTCACACAATGGCTTGATGCAGCCACTCTGGACAAGGTAGCGAATCTGGGCCGGCTTCTGGAGACCCCCGGAAGTGGCGTTGGAGATAGCCCAACAGGCCTCCTTCCTCGTCTTGAAGTCGCCGTTCTGGAGCAAGTGGATAAGCGGGGGGATGATGTTGGCGTCAATGACGGCTTGGATCTGAGTAGAGTTGCCAGCGGTGACATTGGAGATTGTCCAACACGCCTCCTTGCGGATACCGTCCTTCGTAGAGCTCAGAAGAGATAGCAGGGCAGGCAATGCGCCGCAGTTGATAATGACCTGAGTCTGAAGATCGTCACCGGTAACAATATTGCCCACGGACCGGAGGGCGGGGGTCTGGACTGAAGTGGAAGCGTGCATAAGGAGCTCTACAAGACGGCGGGGAATGCCGGCCTCGATAACAGCCTGAATCTTGTCGTTCGATCCATCGGAGAGGTATGAGATGGCCCAGCACGCGTCGATTAGGACCTCGTCGTCGAGCGAGTACACAAGCTTGGAAAGCACGGTGAGGGCGGGCTGAATCTGCATCGAGTCAGCGATATTTCCAGCGCGAAAGGGAGTTTAGTACACTCACCGTCTGCCAGTCAGGCTGGGGCGTCTTTCCACGGCAGAAGTTGCTCAGGGTCCAGGTGGCGTTCCTCAGCATGCTAAGCTTGCGGCTATCGCCCAGGAGAGCGAGCAGCGGGCGGAGAGCACCCGCCTGGAGGACGAAATCGCGGCAGGCGGGGCTGTCACCGGCAATGTTCCCAAGCGCCCAGACAGCCTGCTCCCGCACATCGGGCTCGTGGCTGCTGAGCAGCTCGACGAAGATGGGCACGGCACCCGCCTCGATGACAACCTGGGTCTGCTGGGCGGAACCGGAGGCGATGTTGGTGAGAGCCCATGCGGCCTCAAACTGGACCAGTGTGTGCGGCGACCGGAGGAACTCGACGAATCTGCTCACGACGCCCGTCTCAATAACGCGCTCGATGGGCGGGTTGCGCTCCTTGGAGAGGAGCTTCCGGAACTTGGTCGTCGCTTGGATCTGCTCGTCGATCTGCTCCGAGAAGACGCCCTTGACCATCTGGGGGAGCTCCTCGTTCAGCTAGCGCACACTGTTAGCTCGCCCGCGTCCGTGGGTCGTTGGGGGCAGACGGGTGGGTGCGCAAGAGGGGTAACTCGTAACTCACCTGGGACTCGATGTTGCCGCCCTCATCATCGCTGTCGGGGGCGGCGCCCAGCGAGGCACCCGGCTGGTCTCTGCCCGCGATACCACGTCGCTTTGCGAGGTTCTCCTCGCGCTTGGCTCTGCGGATCTCGACCTGTTGTTCTTCGCGGCGGCGACGGAGCTCATCAGGCTTGAAGGCGCTCTTGGCCTTGAAGGTTGTGCGGCGGTGCTCGGGGATGTACTTGTCGGCCATGGTTGTGCGTCGTGCGGCTGACTGTGGGTGCGTGTGAGGTGTGTGGGAGGTGAGCGGCCTTGTTTGGAGGGGATTTATCTCCAGTCGTGGGGCAGGAGAAGTGAAAAGGCGGAAGCGGCAAGAGCGGTCAACGCTAACCCCCATCCGGGTTGGCGGGGACTAGCGTCTTGGCCACGAGCATCGCGTCGGGGTCGCGGTACTTCAGTAGTCCAAACAACCGCCCTCGAGCTTCCTGCTTTCACTTCTAGACCTTCTCACCACACATCTCCGTATGTATGCCCCAGGCCCGTTCTGCTACCTCATATGGCTCGTTTTGGAAACTCGCCGAGGGCTACCAGACTTCCTCTTACGCTGAAGCGTGCTGATAAGTTCGTCAACATTGGACCACTCTCCCAATATGTCGCTGTCTACTGGGTTTTTGCCAGAGCCAGCGAAGCACCCGCCCGCTGGATTTAGTCGGCTGTGTAACGTGATCGACGCTGCCGCTTCCCCTCCGGCGACGTCGGTTCCGGTCAGCTTCCTGGGAATGGTGACCCGCCTGTCGGTGCCGGTCCGGGAAGCGAATGGTGACTTCGCACTCGAATTCACCGTCCAGGACCAATTCGATTCCCCTGGGAGTGAGTCAAGTATCTGCTGCAAGGTTTCCCGGAACGAACTAAACAAGCTCCCAACGATCCGGGCGGTTGGTGACTTTGTTCTCATCTACAACTTCAACGTGATTGCTGGTCAACCTCCGACGGCGGTTTCTACGAGAGCGGAGCCCGGATCACGTGTCTTGTCCTTCTCTCGCAGTACCATCCCACAGCCCGAGTTCTCGCAGTCGATTCAGGGCGCCGGATCAAAGCTACCTTATGTCACGCTAGACGCAGGCCCACATCCCACTACTGAGCAACAGATGGCCATAGTCTACATGAAGCAGGCCGCAGCTTCCTTCGTTCCCCCAAAATCAACTAGGCCAAACATGCCGACTACGCAGAAGAAACAGAAGCTTTGCGAGCTCAAGGACATGGAGCTCTCGAAGTACTACGACCTCATCGGGGAAGTGGTCAAGACCTTCGCTGCGAATTACGAGACGTTTGACCTCTACGTGACGGATTACACGACTAACAACGACCTCTTCCTGTACGAAGAGCGGGATGATACAGACGACTTCATGTTTGGCGCTCAAAAGAAATGGCCGGGACCTTTCGGTCGAATGACTATGGCAATAAGGCTCTATGAGCCTCACGCTTCATTCGCGCGCAACAACGTCCGAGAAGGCGACTTTGTTTACCTGCAAAACATACACTCCAAGCTTTCGCAGGTCGGTAACCTCGAGGGCGCAATTCATCAAGACAGAAAGTACCTTGATAGGGTCAATATCCGGATATGCACCCATCCAGACCAAATTGCGAGCATCAAAGAGCGCAAGGAAGCTTATGAGCAGCCAGCTTTCGGCAGCACCGTCAACCAAAACCAGCCGAAGAAAGCTTCAGCGAAGGCAGCAGCGAAAAAGAAGGAAGAGAAGAGGGAGAGGCAGCGGCTACAGAAGGAGCTGGAACAGCAAGAACTGGAGAAGAAAGCTGAGGAGCTCGATGCCGCCAAGGCAGGTCTCAACCCTCATAGTAAGTCGAGCTAGCCTTCATCTTTGCCATCGTCCTGACCTCATTAGTTCGCGCCGGGAATACCGACAAGAGAATATCCAACATTACTGAGATTGTTCACAACCCTCACCTTACGACGGAGACTGAAATAGGCAATCTGAGCCTACCGTTTGTCAATTGCAAGTATCGCGCCCGCGTTCGAGTTGTGGATATGTGGCCTCGGAAACTCTTTGATTTCGCTCGCAGCTTGAGCGATCCAAAGTACGGCAAGCAGGGTCTTTCGGCTGACCACAGAGAAAGCTACCGCAAAGAAGTCTTTCAGTGGAACTTTGCTCTATTAGTAGAGAATGCGGACGCTCCCGCTGGCAAGACCCCCGATCGGCTTATGCTCACCGTCGGCGACGAGCAGGGTCAGTGTCTTCTAAAGATGGATGCATGCGAGTAAGTAGGCTCTGCAGATGCCCGAACGATTGATATGCTAATGTTAAGCGCAGTCTTCGACAGAGCCCAGAGAAACGCAAGCGGCTGGAGGAGAAGCTGTTTATTCTTTGGGGCAACTTGCGTGAGAGGAAGATCGCGCTACTCAAAGAAGGCATTCACCTACCTCTCCCCACGGGTGATTCACGACTACAATTGCAGAACAAACCCTTCGATTGCTGCATCGAAGAGTTTGGCGAGCCGGTCGGCAAGAATTTGGGAAACCCGAAGAGCTGGGTGCGCCGCCACACCTTGTTCAACACTACCATCATGGATTGAGACACTTTCGCTTAGATCCTTGGACAAGGGGAGTCTGATTGCAACCATGTGCCCTGCCCGGCAATGGTGTGCGGAACGAATTTCGACTTCTGGCCGTCGCTCGACACGATGCAAAGGCGATCTTGCCTACCCTTCTACGTTACACAGGGAGGTAGCCTAGCGAAGAGTTTGAATCGGGAGCGTCGCTCTATACGATGCAGAGGAGAACCAATTGCGCTCCGCACCCAATCTAGAATGATGTTGTTCGTCTACGGGTTGTGAATCTAGGGTAGTTCCGCCGGATTTGGTTTGATATTGAACGGGGCCCTTAACTAGTGCTCCTGGGCGCAAGCGGGATCCTCTAGACACTCATGATACCCCTGGAGCTACATATGTAGGGGCTCCCATTATTGTTTTCGCATACGCATTTGTACAAAAGTGTAAGGTCTTCTGGCCAATCAGACACCAGCGTCTTCCCAAAAAGGAAGCCCGACTCAACAAATCCATTGCGAATGTGTATAAGTCGTTTTTCAAAGAAAATCCCCTTGGCGAACGCATTGACTCAATCCTGTACACCTAAGCTAAATGCTAGTTGGGGGAGATTTGCAGGATGAGGTGCTCTATTGCGTGATCAGGCGCTATAGTCGCGGCATGTAACTCTATGGTACCGGGGTTCTTCGCACACTGCCAACCTCGGATTTTCTACATTGAATTTCTCTTCTCCTTCAGTCATAACAGTTGCTTCCAAGGTCAGGGCTCGTCAAAAGGTGGATTTTGCAGCTACGAATCAATTCGCGCGTTTGCTTGGTTCAAGACAGCTTGCAATTGCGCTGCGATTTGGGGGTGCAAAGTACGAGCAGCAACCTCAGCGAACCTCTCAACATTTCTTGCCGGCAGAGACACTGGAAAAAATACGAGTCGGCATCATGGCTCCAGGAACCGATCTCACCGTCCTCGCCCACGAGGTGGAAAACAGCCACGACACTCTACTACCGCAGAACAACGCGAAGGTACCCCCGAGGCCACCAACCCTAGGCTCCACCGTCTTGTACCCATCATCCGTGACCAAGGACTTCGACGGACTCCGATTCGAGGCTGCGGCACTCCACCAGCTAGGTGATATACAGATCGAAAACGCGGTGAAGAAAGAGACCCATCCCTCCACCTCACCACCACTCTCCACACTTCTCATTTCATCCCCATACAACGAGCCGGGACACTACCTCGACCTCCTATCCCTGGACACCTCGAGCCGCATCTTCGCTAAAGCCTTGACCGCGCTCAAACCCGTTCGCTCGGACTACGCGACAGCGTCTTATACCGAGTCTCTTGACTTCCAGGCCGTTCTCAGCCTCATCCGAGCCTTTGCCGCCGCCGAAGCATATCACTGGAAAGAAGCTACCTTCTACGTCGTCATCTTCCGCTCCAAGCTCAAGCCCTCCATCGACAACGAACTCCTCTACAAACTGGACTTTGAGAGTCATCGTGAGGCGTGCGAGTCGGGTGGTTTGTTGAAGTACTGGTTTGGGAAGCCGGATGGGGAGCGCCAGAATCTTGCTACTTGTAAGTGAAGTGGGAGTTGGCGGATTGTGGATTGGGGGTTTGGCTAATGGGAATAGGCTTTTGGCGCTCAAGGGAGGATGCGTACAAGGGGGGATTGGGATCGTGGCATGCGCAGGCGAGAGCGGCGGGTGGGAAGTTGTATGAGCATATTAGGTTTTCGACGCATCGGTTTACGGTGGTTGAGGGGGGGAGGGAGTTTAGGTTCGAAGAGTGGAAGTGAGTGGGTAATTGTGATGGGGGTTTTATCGACTGTTTCAAGGACATCATTCGGTTGGCGTTGGTGGGAGTTACACTCTCGTATGCTTATGCATTGGTTTTGTCGCACAGGCCTAGAAAAGCGTCAGCATTAGAATTTTATAGCATACGGTGGTAGGAAATACCTGTAAACAATCTTTGCGTGTCGCAAAAACGGAGTGTTTGCACGAAGAAAGATGCTTGGGGATTTCGAGAGTGGATGCTGTACTTTAAACCTCTTTAGTCATCTTCCTCGACAGTAACGGGATTGGTACAGCTCGGGACTCGAGCAATTGAGGTGTGAGGCCTGTTGCTTTTCGTGGCTAGACAAGTCTCCCAGTCACCACGAGATGACGGTGCCGTGAGAGACGAAACATCACTCGTGAATGCCAGTGAATAAATGCTTCCGGGACGACAGGCGGAAAGAACGATCAGAGGGGAAAGGTGAGACGGAAGGAGCTGTGATGCAGTCCCAATCTCTGGCCTTGGCGGGCGTGTGCACGGGGCAGGCCCACCTTAACGCGTCCCACGTCGACCGCGCAAAACAACACCACCACCATTGTCGCCCCACCGCGCGCCTTTGTGCCGTTGCAATCTTCACCTCCCCGATACATCTGCGCGCAGCCATCATGAGCGCCGCCGTCGCACCCTCTTCAGCTGCCGACACCACGTCCTCGGCTACGCGGCGCAGGTCCGGACGCGTTACCAAAAGGCCAGAGAAATTCGCGCCCGAAAGCAGTCCAGCTCTTAGCGCGAAGCGGAAACGGCGCGATGGAAACGAATCCGACATCGACAGCGACGCGCCCCTCTCCGACGACGAACAATCCGAAAGCAGCCAGGGCGAGCCCGACGAAGAGGAGGTAAGGGCACGCCGGCGGAAGAAGAAGAGCGGTCCCGGCGCCAAAAAGCCACCGCAGAAGAAACCGAAGACAAATGGTGAAGTCGTCAATCTCGCGATCCGACCTGCGAAACCGGCGAAGAGGAAAAATGCGAAACCGCGGAAAGCGCTCGCTCGCAAGAGCGCGCTGGTGGACGAGGACGCCGACGGGCTGTATGGTAAGACTCGCGCGTGCAGATAGACGAGTTCGGGGATGGCAGCTTATCATGCTACAGCTGAGATCTACGCGCGCGGCTCTAGACTCGAAGACGTGGCGGCGCAGTGGATTGGCAGATTCAATGAGCATGAAGCGAATGCCGTCGCTGAGCTTATCAACTTCGTGATCCGCGCTGCGGGCTGCCACATCCAGATCGATGAGGACGACATTGCGGACCCAGACAATTGCGTTCACAGGCTCGGAGAGATCCAGGATGATTATCAGCATGTAAGTCCAGCCCATGCTCTCGCCGGGTACGCGCTGACAAGGAACAGGAAGAAATTAGTGGCTACCCTCTCATATCGAAACGAGGCGCCGGCCCCTTCAGGAACTCTCTGCAAGGCTTCTTCATCATCCTTGTCCAAACCATCGCCCGGTCGGGGCTCATGTACGAAGACAACCAGCTCATGGAGAATATCCAGGTGTGGATTTGCACCATGTCATCCGCCACCAATCGCCCGTTCCGGCACACGAGCACTGTGGTGGCTTTGGGCGTGACCACCGGTCTAGCTCAGGTCGCGAGCGACATTGCGGAGAATGCAGCGAAGATGTTGCGCCAAAAGGAAACGGAAGCAAAGAAGTCTCGCGCGAATAAATCACGCCTTTCCACCATCGATAAGGAAGTCGCTGTGCTGAACCAAAAGCTGGAGCACGTGAAGTCGTTGATAACGGACTGGTTCGACACCGTCTATGTCCACCGATATCGCGATGTAGATCCCAAAGTCAGGGCTGAATGCTGCGAGGCGTTGGCCGATTGGATCATGACATATCCAGACATGTTCTTCGACAGCAATCACTTGCGCTACCTCGGGTGGATACTCTCAGACACCCACGAGGGAACTCGAGCAGAAGTCTTGAAGCAGTTATCCAGGCTTTTCAAAGACAAAGACAAGCTTGCTGGGCTCAAGACGTTTACGGAGCGCTTCCGTCCGCGCATCGTAGAAATAGCCACTCGCGACTCTCACACAAATCTGCGTGCGAGTGCGGTCGAGCTCTTGGACGTCCTGCGAGAGGCCGGATTCCTCGAGCCAGACGACATCGACACTGTCGGCAAGCTAATTTTTGACTCCGAACCTCGTGTGCGCAAAGCGGTGGTAGGATTCTTTGCTGAAAACGTTAATGCCGCTTACGATCTCCTTGTCGAGGACATGGGAGGCCAAGAAGCTCTCGACGAGGCTTTAGCTCCGCTGGACGACGACGAAGAGTATGAAAACCCAAGACTAGAGTGGCTGAAGATGAAATGTCTCGTACAGCAACTACTGTCATACGATGAAGATACTGGTCTGCCCTCTCAGATCGAACGCATAACTCCGTACGGTGCTGAGCTTGGCTTGGTCTCTGTAGGAATCGAATCACGCTTCTCGCTGGCCGCTCAAGCGCTCTATGATGCTCTTCCTGAGGTCCGATCATGGGAGGTGCTGGCGGGCTATCTGCTGTACGACCATTCCCAGACTGTGGCAGATGCAGCAGGTGAAGATGTCGAGACGATGCTTCGACAGAATTGCAAGCTCGAGGAGAATGAGGAAACGGCGCTTCTAGACATCCTCAACGCCGCAGTCAGAACCCGGCTGCAACGTTCCGCCGAAGCACAGAAAGACAAGAAAAGGACGAAAGCGCAACGCGAAGCGCAAAAGGCAGAGCAAGAGGAGACCGCGCGGAGGTTGACCATATTGATACCTCAATTGCTCAAGAAGTTCGGGGCCCTTCCCGAAGCAGCCGCTCTGTGTCTACGACTCGAGCGGGAGCTTAATCTCGACGTTTTCCAGGAGCTGCGCCAGGACACGGCCTTGACCGCTTTGCTGGACGATATCAACAAGCAATTCCTCACGCACCACAATGAGCATGTGCTCAACGAAGCGATAGGTTCAATCCTCCATGCATCGGGCAATGATGAGCTCAAAGAACTTGTCAGCCTCAAGATCCGAGCATTGTGGGACGACTTGACAGGCACCTTCGATGCCCTGCGGCGAGGCAGGGACTTGTCGGTGTGTGGCAACATGGATCAGAATATACTGTCGGGCGTCTCCAACATTGTGTTGAAGATGGCCGAGCTAGCAAAGGCGTCAGATCCGAGTACTTTAGATCTTATTGCGCCCCCAACCAAGTCGAGAAGCAGATCCCAAAGGCACGCCGCATTGGACACTCCACCGATAGCTTCGCTGCTCCAGATACTAGATCGCGGAGTTCCAGGCGCAGATTCGGATCCAGAAACGGATGAGGCGGAGGACGTGCTCGTCCGTCATACTATGTCTCTTATGTTAATGTACTTCCTTTGGAAGTGCAGGCACCTTTCTACACACATCGAGGCCGGGGCGCGGATACCCGATGACGATCTAGATCAAGTTGCGGGGCGGCGGGATGCATGCGTTACAGCATTGATGCGCATTCTCGAGAGCCGGAAGGGGGCCGATGAAGTGAGAGTGGAAGCCGCCAATCTGTTGCTCGATATTTACAACATGTTTCGATCACTGAAAGTGATGAAGGCAAAAGTTAACAAGGGGTCGAAGAAGTCAAACGGACGGGCTGGCGAAGAAGCGAACGACGACTGGGAGGCCCTTTGTCAAGACGTTGATCAGCCTACCGTCAAGCTGCTCCTCCAAATCCTTACCGCGCTTGAAAACAATCTGGCGAAACGTGTCAGGAAGCGGCTAGAAGAGCCTGACGTCGACGATGATCCTATAGACCCAGATGACGAGCCAGAAAGCAGTGACGACGAAGCCGAAGACGAGCAATCGCAGAGCCACCAGCAGATTCGCACCTTGCTCGCTGAGGAGCGTCTGTGCACCTTTGGTAGCCGTGTTGTACAGGGTGTCCAGGCGGGCACGCTCGACAATGACGACAGCTCTGTTCGCAAGAGGTTGGAGCGGAACAGAACGAAGCTAACGCCAACGTGGAGAGAGGTCGTCGGACATCTTGATCTCAATAAGGCTATCAAGGGCAAGGGCGGAAAGAAGACGCAGCCTATCAAGGAAGCTGCTAAGCCCGCTAAGAGCAAGAAGATTGTAATTGAGGATGACAGCGAGGAGGAAGAGCAGATGGATGAAGACGAGGAGATGGGCGATGCTGAAGAGCAGGTGAACGGTGATGCTAGTGCAACCGAAGAGAACGGCGCCGCAGAACAGTCGCCCGGTGCGGAGAGTGTCCTGGGTGATTGAGAAGATCCTTCATGCCAGCTGTTTGTTGTCTACATTTCCACCCATGTGCATATTTCGTTCCAATGAGGTTCTAGTGGGGTGGGGGATATACCTTCTTCTAGCTTGCACGCTTCGGCGTTCTGACGAATGGTGTTTATAGGGTGGGCTTTAACGAGGTCGGTACGGATGGACTTGGGTATCATGGCCGAGTTTCTCTCTTCGTAATTTCTAGATGAGCAGACGGTGCATGCAATGTACGTGACGTAGTTGAGATCTCGCATCGCTCCCGCTTTCTCTGACTTTGGAGGCGGAGACTGTATCGCCGAATAACTCCGTTGCTCGGTCGTGCCGTGGTATGAGCCTAGCAACTGCCACAAAAGAATGTTTCGCGGGCTTGCCTCTGTGTTATGTGATCGGCAGCACTGCTAGGGTCTGATTTGTAGTGCTTGCCCAATATATCAACATTACTTAAGTATCGAGGTGCAGCAGCCACGCCCAACTCGTGACGGCACTAGTCGCGTCATCCTGAACCTGAATCTGATCCTGAACCTCCGCTCATCGCCGCGAGCTCCACGCACCGCGACCAACACAACCACGCCTTCCCCGCGCCTTTCCCCCAATGTCCTCGACGTCTGGCGACAGAAAACGGAAGCACTCGGGTAAGACGATCAAGGACCTCTTCACCACGCAGCAGAAGCCAAACAGCGCCACGGCTGCCCTCGCGTCGTCCAGCAAGCGCGCCAAGCTTGAGAGCTCTACGAAGGGCGATAGCGAGGGTGTCAGGACGCCACCTGCGACCGCCGCGATGAGTTCCGCGAACATGTACCACTTCCCGAGCAAGCGGGGGAATATACCAAGCACGGCTGAGGTGGTGGATATAACCTCGAGCCCGGACAACAGCCCCGCAAAGGCGACTGGGCAGAGGAATGGCTTGCGGAAGGCGACGCCGCACCTGCAGGCCAATGCCGGACCGAAGAAGCTGCTAGTCAAGAACTTCAAGCCTACGAGAAAGGTCGATCCCAAGGTTTTCTTGGACCAGATATGGCAGAAAGTAGACGCGGCGCTGGAGACCATCTTCCAGCAGGGACAGATCAATTTCAGCCTCGAGGAGCTATACAGGGGCGTCGAGAATCTTTGTCGGCAAGGCCTGGCACAAGACGCGAAGGAGAGGCTGGTGACAAAGTGCAGAGGTTACGTAGGTGGCACGCTGAAAGCAAGGGTCAAGGAGATGGTGGGGAGGAAAGACGTCGAAGTGCTGAGAGCCACCCTGCAGGCGTGGGCAACCTGGAACCAGCACATGGTAAGCTTCACCTTCAATGTAGCCTTCCGGGTGCTGACGTGCTGCAGAAATATGTTGACTGGATCTTCTGCTACCTCGATCGTTCGTACCTGCTCCCCAGACAAGAGTCTCTCCACGACATCGCCGACGGTCTCTTCCGTTCCACTGTCTTCGAGCACCCGAAGCTCAACAACCGAATAATCGATGGCGCATGTGATCTCATTGCCGTCGACCGTGCGGGGGAGGATTTGGACCGGAATATGTTCTCCAAAGCGATCAAGATGTTCCACGAGATGCAGGTATACACAAAGCATTTTGAACCGCGCATGCTGGAGCTCAGCCAGACCTATGTCAAGGAATGGTCTGATGCAGCAAGCACGGAGATGGCTTTGCCGGTATACGTCAAGAGCGCGCTGGCGCTAATGAAGAGTGAAATGGAAAGGGTGGAAATTTTCAGCCTCGATGGCTCGACACGGCGAGACTTGCTCACGCTGTTGGAGGATCACCTTATTTCGCGCAAGGCTTCAAGACTAGCAAACCAGGACGAACTTGCCGATCTTTTCGAAGAGAATGCTGTCAACGACCTTGAACTCCTCTTTACCCTCCTCGAACGCCGCAAGTCGGGCAACACTATACGGCCAGCATTCATGAATTGGATTGAAGATACCGGTACAGCTATCGTTTTCAACGAGAAAGACCAGGACAGCATGGTGGTGAATCTTCTTTCTCTGAAGCGTCAGCTCGACACCATATGGAAAGTATCATTCCATCGACATACGGAGCTCGGCCACGGCCTACGGGAAGCATTCGAAGTTTTTATGAACAAAACGAAGAAGTCTAGTGCGACATGGAATACCGATAACTCAAAACCTGGTGAAATGATCGCCAAGTACGTCGATATGTTGTTGAGAGGAGGTGCCAAAGCTATCCCGGCGCAGCTAAGCCGGAAAGCGGAAAAGCCTACCGCGGCAGGCGTCGAGGAAGACAATGAAGACGTGATATTTGACGAGGACACAGAGGTCAACAACCAGCTTGACCAAGTCCTTGACTTGTTTCGATTTGTGCACGGCAAGGCGGTGTTTGAGGCCTTTTACAAGAACGCTCTAGCTAAGCGGTTGTTGTTGGGCAGGAGTGCCAGTGCGGATGCAGAGCGTAGCATGCTATCCCGTCTGAAGACCGGTAGGTCATTTCGTTACTGCTCCCGTTATAGTCCATGTATTAACTTCCACAGAATGCGGTGCAGGGTTTACTGCCAATCTCGAACAGATGTTCAAGGATATCGAGCTTTCTCGTGAAGAGATGAGCTCTTACAAAACCATCTGCGCAGAGCGCAACGAATTACATGCCATTGACCTTACCGTCAGCGTCCTTTCGGCTGCCGCGTGGCCCACGACGTCCACTGTGCCCGTTATCATTCCTCCGCAAATTAAGCACTCGCTTGACAAATTCGAGGCCCACTACAAAGCCAAACACTCAGGACGCAAGCTGGAGTGGAAGCACGACCTTGCACACTGTCTAGTCAAAGCCAAATTTTCGAAAGGAACCAAGGAGCTAGGGGTCTCGTCATTCCAGGCCATCGTTCTGCTACTGTTCAATGGCTTGAAGGTTGATGAACATATCGAGTACAATTATTTAAAAGAGGCTACTGGCCTGCGTAAGTGCCTCTCATTCAGTGGACTTCTACAATGCTAACACAAGCCGCAGCAACTGACCACCTAAATCGCACCCTTCAATCCCTCGCCTGCGCCAAAATTCGGCCCCTGACCAAGCACCCCAAAGGCCGCGACATCAACCCGACGGATACATTCACCCTCAACGCAGCCTTCACAGATCCGAAATACCGCATCAAAATTAACATGGTGCAGCTCAAAGAAACCGTTGCTGAGAACAAAGAGACGCACGAGCGCGTCGCCGCGGACCGCAACTATGAAACACAGGCCGCTATCGTGCGCATATTGAAAGCGAGGAAGCGCATCACGCATAGCGAGTTGGTCGCTGAGACTATAAAGGTCACGAGGAGTAGGGGAACCCTGGATATCCAGGGGATTAAGAGGAATATCGATAGGCTGATTGAGAAAGAGTTCTTGGAGAGGGAGGATAATGGCGTGTATGCTTACATTGCGTAGATGGGTGTGTGGTGACAGTGGGTGGATCGGTGTACAACTAGCGAGTAAGCGCTTGGTGGGTTACTGTAAACGGTAGAATATCTTAGCACATATGAATCCGATGAGATTCCGGCCGCTGCCAGTGGTTTCTTGTATAGTTTGATCCGGGCTGTCGCCGCGGCGTATGCGCGACGTGGCCGCTCGTATCTTCCCCCTCTCGGCCCCCAATCCTCCAAAATACTTCGGCCGTGTGCAGGGTAGGAGTAGCTTCGATAGCCAGTCAACCTACACGCTGAAATTTAGTACCGACCGAAACATGTCTCGCCGCCGAGAGATCCCTCTACACTCTGGGTGCAAGAGGGGCTGTGTTTCGGTGACGGAATCTACACGATATAGAGTAGGGCCAGCCGCCAAGTCTCGGGAGAGGAGGAAGTGCCTTGTGCAAATTCTATGGTACTGTCGGGTGTTGTCGGGTGGATGTAAACTGGGGAATAAATGCGGGGACTGAAGGAAACGGAAGGGAGCAAGCGGGCGTGTGGACAAGGACGGAGCGCACATTCGCAGACTACGTTGGAAAGAAGCGAAGACATTGGGTATTCTATGCCTTTTATTTTCGTTTAAGAAGCGCATTCGGTATGCGAGTCTCAGTCTTCGAATGCCTACATACGCGTTTTTCCGTGTCCCCGTCTTCAACTGCACCATATGCGGCATCTACTCTCTTCCACCGTCGCTTCAATGCCCCTGTACTGCCAATATGACGAGCAGTCATCAGCCACCAGCTGTGATGCGGCATAGCCCCGGCGTGCGCTGAATTGTGTTGCGCCGTGTCTCTTTCCATCTCGTCTTCTTACATGTCTTCACTGCCATCCCACGAAGCGACTTTCTGTTTGAGTCGATTCTTCGTAAAATCCAAACCAAAACCAACCGGCTTCTTCCTGACTCTATCCTCGCCTCACCTGAACCGATTCAAACGCGTTTTCCAGAACATCTAGGCTTTCAAACACCTGCTCGCTACCATGATCCACCAACGCTTCACCGCAGCGGCCATTGCATCTCCTGTGTCCCCATTTTCTCGGAATCCCCATCCCGTGTCGAAGACCTCCGCAAGGTCCAAAAAACTTCCAGCTCGGGAGGCGGATCCGTAAGAGTCATTTTACGCACTGGTGTTGGTGGGATGGAGGATGTCGCGCCTGCATCGCTCCAACCATCGTCAACATCCAGGTGAGGTACTGTACTGGCAGTGCTCCCGACTCGGTCGGAGCATGCTGGTGATAGCGTACTGATTGTCTTTGTTATGCTGTCTAGGTGTTGACGATCGGCTCGCAGAGGTGGTGTGTCTTTATAGGAGCGTGGCCATTGAGATAGTGAGAGGTTGCCCCCCATTTGACGGGCCCGAGAGGGCGTAGTCGATGTGATCAGGGAGCTCAGAAAGGGCAGGTTTGCGAAGAGGATCGTCAGGGTCGTTTCGGCCATGAGCCAGTACAGATATACCGATGAGGTTGGAGAGGTCATAATGCAGTAACGGGCGAGGATGCCGGCGACAAGTACGAAGGCGCCGAGGAGCAATAGGGCAGCTAAGAGGAGCTTCCGTGGCGTTGGGATGAGCGGCACCGGTACTATCAACGTGGCTACAGTCATCAAGGCACTTAGGGTAAGTGCCAAAATGGAGTGATTGTGGTAGCTCGTACACTGCGCTACATTGAAGTAAGCTTCGAAGCAATGAAGTTTAGAGAAAGGACACATACCGTTGCTTGGTACCGCGGCCCAATAGTGGTGCAATGGTCGGCACCAGACCGGCAGAAGAATCTGTATAAGGCAAAATGAGAGTAGGCAATAGATCGATACGTAGGTGACGAAGCGACGCTCGGTCCTACTGGTAGATGCGGGACTATGTGAGATTCTGAGTCAGTCCCATGCACCACAAAACATAAGAAATCGCACATACAAAATTCGCCGGTACAAGACCAGTAGACAGGCTTTCACGAGCCAATTCGTTGAGATTTGAAGCTCCTCAAGCGTGAATCGCATCTTTCGTGTCCATTGTATATCATGATTGGTCGGCGTCGTTTGACCAGGTAATAGGGCCTTGTTTGCGCAGACGACAGTGCCGGTGAATGGAATCTAGTTTGGATGTGTGAGACGAATATGTGTGCGGGGGACTTTGCTGGACCTACCAATATGAATGCCATCATCCAGTCATCAAGCTGTAGCTTGCGAGGAGACCGGAGCGTGATGAGCCGGCATATGCTATTACTGTCAGTTGACTCCCCAAAGAATGAGTATGAGTATACCCACATGCGGGAGAGTATCAAGCAAACCCCCACTGCATATAGCATCCAGGACTCAATAGCCAGAGTACCTTTCGTATCTTCCATGGCTCAAGAATTGGCGGTGCAAGGAAGGAAACAGTCCGGGGGGGGGGAGCGTAGCCTACCACACAAGACTAAATGAATGGTCGTGTGTTGTGCTCAAATGTCCCACGCTCCCGGTTCGTAGTCGGTTGAGACACAGAAGGAAGACATCGCGAGAGGCCGTTCCGTGTTACCTCACCGCACTGGTCTTTAGTTATTTAAGAAAAAAGCATTGTCCGCTATGCGGTCGCCGCCTGCTCGACCCACTGTGATGGTGCGCGGTGGCTGTAGGGATTTCTGCAGGCTGTGCTGAATACGGGCAAGAGAAGGGTTAGTCGTATCTTTGCAGTCGTGTTGTCCCAGCATAGCGTGAGTGTAGCGCTCGACTAGTTTCGGGGAAGTGGTGGAGGAGTGATGGAGGCGTCCACGGAGTGGTCAGACCGAGGTGTGTTAGAAAGTCGCTACCTGGGAATAGCCCCGTGGAAGCAGGTGTCACGACCGCCCCATTGGTCGTCGCTACCCGCGCTTCTCAGCTCGGGGACATGGTTCCTGAATCCCACCAGCGGCCCGAAGCGAGTCTGAGCATCGTGATCGTCCCAAGGAGCTTCACGCTGGCGGTCGACAGGGGAGATGTCGTATTAGCGGTGCGAATCACGACTTCCACCCAACCCCCACGAGAACAGCGCTTCTCATGACTAAGAACTAGAAGAATCACGAGCTGGAAGATTTACGAAAGCTGCGCTTCTTGCGGAAAGACGACGCAAGAGAATTCAAGAGCTAGTCCCACCGCGTCCTAAATCAAACGCCACAATACCGGCCAGCTGGCAAAGCCCCACGCTACACCGACAATACGCACGCCAGGATCAGGATACCAAACTATCCCTTCGCGCTGAAAGGCCCGCTCTTACATTAATCTCAATCTAGTTAATAGTACCTCGGTATTTTCGCCTGCCCCTGACCCGGAACTCTGGACCATTAAATCCACCCTCGTGCCAACGCTGGTATCGCTAAACTAGTCCCAATTTTATCATGTTTGCTTTTTCGAAAGAGTTTGAGGACGACGCCATAGCCTCTTCCGTCATGGCGGCCACTTTCAGCACCGTGTTCAAGACTGTCGCGAGCCGGGAATTTCGCGGCGACCCTCCGGGCCGTGTCAGGGTCCAATTCGCGGGTGCTACTACGAAAGGGCGCTATGACTAGACCTCTATGGGCGAAGCTAAGTCGGTTGGATAGGAAGTCTTGTCCAAGACACGTGAGAATGGTGAGCTTCATAATCTAGTTCAGCAAGAAAGAACAAAAAGCGATAAGCCGGCCAAAACGACAAGCGATCACGCAGAGAGTGATCGACCAGCGTCTTACGCTCCAGGCGACGAGCATCTTTAGTGTTTCACTCCAGCTCCCACATCTAGAGCCTGGATTCATCTCAGCTCGCCAATCTCAAAGATCGACAGGACATAAGATCGGCATAAACACAGCGTGGGGACCCCAGTGCTCAATGCCGAATGACTATACACGGCAAGCGGAGATGCGGTCCAATGAGGTCTTTGAGCACTGTGTACAGCTCCATATCAACAGCTCGCCCCGCGAGCACGGAGTTTCAGGTGAAGATCATGTCTTGTTTCGGCGCGGCACGCTAGGGCTGAAGATATGAATTAAACGCCCTTTTGCTCAGGTTTGATGTAGGTGCATTGATGTGGGTAACGCGGGTGGGCGCTTCCGGCAGAACGGCGAGCCAGTTGCCGTTCAAAGAGAATGGGACACGCAATTTATAGAACAAGTTTTATGCACGTCGCTATTCGGCAATGACTTTCCAGCGTTTGTTTAACTGTAAAATCTCAGAAACCCTCTGTCTGCTGCAAACTAAGCTTCGTTATGGATGTAGAACTCTGACTCCACTAACCAAGATCAACCCTTAAGTAGACTCTTAACATCCTTGACCAGCATTCTATCCCCTAACGCCTTTCCTTGTAACTTGCTAACCGTCCCGGCAGCGTCCATAACGCGACACAAGTCTCTCACCTCACCCTCCGTATCCGCGCAATAGATAAGCCAGCCCGTACATATTAATTCCATCTTTTTCACCTCATCAAACACTCCATCAGCACCTAGAATCTCCAGCAGTGAAGCTAAAAGCTCCACTTGCTCAGACTCCTCTAGTTCTGATTCGTTCGGGAGTGACCGCGTGGGGTTTGCGCTATGCTTCTTCATGCGTATCTTGTGGTTCGATGAGGTGATGTTTGAGGCTAGACTGAGCGCAGAAGCTTTGAGCGCGGGGTGCTTGTCGTCCAACAGAGCACTTGTGAGGATAGAAATCAGTTTCGACGACAGAGGCGGCGAAAGGAGGTGCGGGATGAAGAGGGGGGTGTTGAAGAGATTGCATGCTAGGTGCAATGTCGTAAGCCGCAGAGTATATGGCGCCTCTTCACCGAGACCATTGACGTGATCGAGAAGATGGGCTATCGTTGCTGGCGTTCCCGTCGCACCTGCGTGCTCCTCGGCGAAAAAACCGGTAACACGAACGTCGGCAAGGGTAACCCGAAGCAAGTCGAGCGAAGTGAATAATAGGTCGGGTGGGAGCATAGATGTGCTGCGTCGCAAAAAGTCGGCGAATTTGGGGAGTGTGGTGAGCGGTGCTTCCATAGCACCGAAGCGCTCACGTGCGTCAATGAAGGAAACAATCGAGGAAACAGCCGGGTCCTTGCCCACGTTGCCCATCTTCGCCACAACTTTTTCCAGCGGAGGCACTTTAGAGTACAAAATTGGGCGCTGACTTTGTCGGAGGAGATTCGGCACGCTCTTTGATAGATGAGGATTGACGGGGAATGCTTCGTTCAAAAGGAACTCGACGTTGCTGCGCAATTGGCGAGGATCCGCTCCGCTCCACTCGTCTCGCTGTTTGCCATGGACGAAGGTGACGAAAGTTGGAGTTGCGCGCACATCAGGAAATCGAACGTTGATCGACCGATCAGCATAGCTGAAGTCAATCTTTAGGAAGACACATTTGTTGCCGGACTCCGCCGCTAGGTCATCGAAAGGCTGGTACATGATCTTACAAGGACCGCATGTCGAGCTTGTGAAGAAAATGATAGCACAGCGGTCCTTCGCGAGGCCCAAAAGGCGGTCCACTCTTTGGATAGTCGTAACGTTGTTGACCCTGCCCGTAGCCTCCTCCAAATGAGCTTCTGCCACCGACAACGGAGGCGACTTAGGTGTCCCATTTTGTACAGCGCCATTCCTCGATGAAGAAGAAATAAGGCCAGCTTGCTGGGGCGTAGATGCCTGTGTAATCGGGCGCATCATTGCATCCAGTCGCGGCTTCAACATCTGCCCAAACGGTGTATTCAAAACGGTCTGCGGCAAACTTGTGATATGGTCCGGGATGCCCCTGCCTACAAGGAACATGGAAAAGTCATTCGAAAAGTTGTTGCAATTGTGTAGAAACAGGTCGTAGGACTCCGGGGTGTAAACCGTCTTCACGCTCTCCAAATACTCCAGGATGATCTCCATGGGTAATTGTGTTTGCCCCAGCGGTATCACCTCCATAGGCCTTCCATGATGTGTGGCACCGGCACGGCAGGTCTGGACGCCTTGTCCGAAGTAGTACTCTATCCCTTCAAGGACAAGAGAGGTGTGGTAGACGGCGTCGATGTGTGTACCTAGGAACTGCTGGGACATTGAACGTGCAAGACCCTAGATAATGATCAGTATGTGGATGGCTTCGGTCGTGGCAGAGTTCTTACCTGAGAAAGGTCGTACACATATACTTGAACATCCATCGTGAGAAGCTCTGGTTGCGATGTGGCCGTGTTATCGCATTCGCAATTCGCGCTGTAGAGGTAGGTGGGGCTTCGGCGTTTGCTCTGGCCAAATATCGCGTTTGCTGTGGGCGAAATAAAACGAAAATAAGAGTGAGTTGCAGGCTACTGTTGACGTACGTACTCCGACAAGGTAAGCCAGAAGGTTCGACATCGCGATTCTCCGAGGTGCCATAATGTGGCGGTGGCGGGGCAAAGCAGGCTTGCACGTGCGCTTTCGTCCGAACATGTCAGGGACAAGGTATAAGCCGGCCACCAGGGTTTCCGGCCACCCCACCAAAAACGCGTCGCCACTAAAAAAGACGCCATCACAATTATATTTACGCGTTAATATGCCTGCTACTAAGGCTACTATATAAGCTTATATTACTAATTATTATGCTAGTGTTTTTACAAGCTAGCGCGCTACCGCTAAAGCTTACAGCGTCCCTTAATTAACTCTATAGAATTAACTATAGGGTGTAATAACTACCTATGCTAGCTACGCTAACTAGTAGCGCCTATCTCTAGATTAAGAGAGCTTTCTTATTAACTAGATACTTAAGTAGGATAATAATAGCTTCCCTCTATTACACGCGCGCGCGCGTTAAATAGCTACCTAGATTCTATAAATAAACAGCGACTATAAGCCTCTTAGTAAGAACTAGATATAGAACTTTATAGCGCGTAACCTACGCGTTACGTTAGTTATTAGTAGAAAGCTTAAAGCGCTACGCGCAGAAGCTGCTACTTAGGAATAAATACGCGCCTTCCTTAAGCTATTTAAGCGCGTACGAATATAGCTAGGTATATAAGCAGAGGATATATAGAATATAAATAAGATAGGCGTTGCGCTTAGAGTAGGTATAAACTCTAGAGTCCTTATAAATAGCTTAAAGAAGAAGGCTTATATTAAGTTGCTAGAGAATCGTAAGTAGGTCTTAATAATTAAGGTTATATTAGTAACTAGATAGAAGCTACGCTGCGCAGTAATTTTTAAGGGTAAGAGCTTATAAACTACCTAGTTTCTATTATTATTAGTACCTAATTAGCTGTATACAACCTCTAAGAATAGCTAGATATTAAAATCTATTAGCATTAAGTAGCTATAAAGGATATATATTCTAGAATTAGCTCCTACGCACGATAGGTATTAGTTACTTCTACTTAATAGGTATAGTAGCTATATTAATATTAATTTCCTATAGCTTTATAAATAAGCTAGAATTAAGCTTCTATTTTTACTACCTTATTTAACACACCTCTTATAGCTGCTAGATCTATTAGTATTCTCTATTATTAAGTTAAAATATAGGAATTAAATACGCGACCTTGCGAGCCTTAACAACGCTACACCTATTAAGAAAGAGCGCTTTATCTAGTACTACTACGTAGCTAGAGAGGAGGCCTTCTTAGAGAGGGTAATTTAAGCTAGTTAGTAAGCTACAGGCCTTATTCTATATAATCCTAATTAGGTACTTCTATTCTATAGGTTCTAAATAGGCTACGTACTTCTTTACGCCTACTTATAGATCTCGCAGAGGTTAGTACGCTCCTTTATACGCTATAGAAGCCTTAGGATATATACGTAGCTTAAAAACTACTTAAAAGATTAGAATCTCTCTCTTAGAGCACCTGTTACGTGCTATAGAAAGTAGGTAAGGCTATAGAAAGGGCGAATACTTAAGTAGCTAAGTATATTATAGAGATATTATAACTATAGTATTAAGTTAATATCTCTACCTCTTATAAAAAGCGCAAACGGGTTATAATTAATTAAAATTAGAGGTTTATAGACGTTAAGAGTATTAAGCGTATAATTAATTAAGCTACTACTGCGCGCGCGTATAAGGCGTTAATAATTACTCTAACAGCTCGCCTAGCTACTTATATAGCTACTTAGCTTCCGCCCTTTACAGCTATGTATACGCAGTTTTAAATTTAATACGGCGTTAAGAGTTATAGCGTCTTTTTTAGTAGCGACGCGTTTTTAATAAAGTAGCTAGAAACCCTAGTAGCTAGAAACTAGGGTGGCCGGCTTATATAATAATAATTATAAGTTTAAAAAGCAAATCTCGTCTTTTTATAAGAAGTTTTTTTTTTTAATAAATAAGTCTAGAGCTGCTAGAAAAAAGGTATTTATAAAGAGTTATAAAGTTATTAAAATTTAATAGATATTATAGCGCTAGGCTTATAACCTATAAAAAAAGTAAGAGTAAAGATATAATAAATTATTATATTACTTAATTAATATTTTAATGCTATCTAAGGTCTCTATATAATTTATTCTTATTCTATCTACTTTAACTATAATTTTAGATTCTTACTATTTAGTTTTACTATTATTTTTAAATTCTTATTATCTAGTTTTACTATTATTTTATTATTTTAAATAATATATTTTTAAATTCTTATTATCTAGTTTTACTATTATTTTATTATTTTAAATAATATATTTTTAGATTCTTATTATTTAGATTTACTATTATTTTATTATTTAAAATAATATATACTTAGATTTTTATTATCTAGTTTTACTATTATTTTAATCTTTAAGCTAGTATTTTACATTAGTTTTATTATTATATTAATAGTTTAAAACTAGCACTTTAAAGATATATTATAAAAGTCTTCTCTAATCTTTTAATTATATAATGTAAAATTATAATTTTAAGTATTTATATAATTTAACTAGTATATTATACTATAAATACTACTATATTATATATTATAAATTATTTTAAATTTATATTAGCATTCTTAAAACGTCTATTATTTATAAACTTATTTTTATAGTTTTTTTTTTATATTTTTTTTTGTTAATACTTTTTTTATTTTATTTTTATTTTTTATATTTATTTAAAAAAAACTATAAAAATAAGTTTATAAATAATAGACGTTTTAAGAATGCTAATATAAATTTAAAATAATTTATAATATATAATATAGTAGTATTTATAGTATAATACACTAGTTAAATTATATAAATATTTAAAATTATAATTTTATATTATATAATTAAAGGGTTAGAAAAGACTTTTATAATATATCTTTAAATACTAGTTTTAAACTATTAATATAATAATAAAACTAATGTAAAACACTAGCTTAAAAATTAAAATAATAGT
>MU005610.1:349219-399333 GCA_010405425.1 Lentithecium fluviatile CBS 122367 | reverse complement strand
CTAAGGAATTACTATAGACTAGTATATTATTAATATAGGCTATGTAGAAGATATTAAGGTATAGTTAGAGCACGTTATTTATAAAATACTAGAACATGCTTAGGGTATTAGCTAAGCTAAACAGCATTACTAGGTATTTAAATAGACTATATTAGGTTTAGAAGGTAGTTAACTATTTATCTCCTTTAGCTATCTATAGCTTATTAAAGGCAGCGATAATATTAAACTTTATATAAAACCTAGCCTTACTTAACTAACTTAGAGTTTCTTATAGTAAGGAGATTAGGTACTAGTTCTTAATTATTAGAGCGTTAAGCGCTTAGTAATTAACGTAAAAGCGTAGACCTCTACCTAGCTTTTTTATAAAGATAACTAGCGAGGCTATAGGTAATAAGCTAGCTTAGATAAACCCTTTTAATAGGTAATTATTAAGGTACTTCTATAGTACTTTTAGTTTATTTAGGGATATACTACATAAAGGTCTATATCCTAGTTATTTACTAGGCATTAGTTTAATCTTATAGTTATATAATTATCTCTTAGGTAGTTTATTAGCTTTCTTTTAAGAGAATACGCGTAATAGGTTATAGTACTTGCAGGGTACCTTCGTCTCTAGGTTAGTATACTTTCTTTCTTTTAAGGCCTTATCTATATTAGCTATAGAGGCAGCGAAGATCTTATAGTTTAGTTATTAGAATAGAGTTATTAGAGGTACTGCTCTAATATAGTAGATATCTAGTTCTTTATTATTAGTACTAGGCAACTATTAGGTATCCTTATATAGAGGGTTTAAGAGTAACTTCCTCTAAACTTCTATTAGTCTCTTACCTATAGGTGTCTAGGTGCCTATAGTAATAAGTTCTTAGATTTTAGTTTTATATTAGTAGCGGCGCAGGCACCTAGCCTAGTATTATAAAAAGTTAAACTTTAGAATTTAGTTCTAGTAATTAAAGGTAACCTTATATTAATATAACTAAGGTTAACTTAGTATTAGGTTATGCCTTCTAGTATTAGTTACGTATAGCTCTAACTATTTTTTATAACTATAGTAGGTAATTATAGTAGAGGTTATATATAAAATAGAACCTTCTTTAAGTTATTTTTTATTAAATCTAGTTAAGTACAGTGTCTAGGTAAGTAGTTTTAGTTAGAGATTTAGTTAGCGCGCTAGATCTTAATTTATATATCCTATACTATTAGCTTCTAAGTTAATAAGGGCTTAGACTGTAGTAGCAAGTCTACCCTATCTTAATAAGATAGATATATTAATTTAATACTTCTAATTATTAGTTAGGGAGGTAGTCTAAAGGTTAGCAGAGATCTAATATAATATAGGTTCTAAAGAGTAACTTAACTCTAGAATAACCCTTTTCGCGAGTTCCTATAGCTACGGCTTTAGCAGGAACGTTAAGAAGGGCTATAGAGTAAGGTATTTAAACTAAAACTCCTTTAGTAATAAGCTAGAGGAGTAGCAGAGTAAGTAGAGGTAGAAACGCTATTATTTTAAGTATAAGAAAGGGGGATAGAATAGTTATAGAAGATATAACCCTATTTACTATACTTAAAATATAGTTCTTTCTTCTTATAGTACTTACGTTCTTTTAATCTAGTAGGTGTATAGCTAGAGTCTATTTCTATTATATTAGAGTCCCTATAAGGGGGCGAGGAGCATTAAGAGGTAGTTAGAGCGAAATAGTAGGCTAAGAGGTACCTTAGATTATTATTATATAGGGTAATTAGGTTAGTATAATTATTTAGGGATAAGAAAATTAGAATACTAACTATTACTTAGTAAAGGTTATCTAATAGAAAATAGTAAAGCTAGTTAATCTAGGCGCCTTTATTTAGATTTATATTAGTAATTAGGCGGTAAAAGTTAGTAAAGTAGAAGAGGAAACTCTTATTCTTTTACTTTAGGTTATCTAGTTAGCTCTAGGTAGTTAGTTTATAGTTTAGGTTACTATAAGTAGCCTAAAGAAACCTAATAAGTTATTCTATAGTATAAATGTCCTTTCCTATTAATAGGTTAATAAGAGTAGTAGAGTCGCGTTTAAGTTAAAAGTAAGCGTAAATTAATTATACTTCTTTATTAGAGAATTAGTTAAAGTTTCCTTTAAGCTTATATTAGAGCTTAGTTAGGAAGAGTAGTAGGTCCTTTTTCTTTCCTATAAATAGTAGTAGGTTAGGAAGCCTCTTAGATTATATATTTAGAGCAGCTTAGGTTATTAGAGGCGTCTACTAAAAGAGAGATAAGCTAGTTCTAGACTTTTAGGTAGTTATAGGCGCTAGTTAAACCTTAGCCTCTGCTACAGCTTTAGGTAGGAGAGAGGCTAACTATTTAATAATAGCTAGATGTTCTTTAAATTCTTATTAAAGGGTAGCTATATTATTATAGTATTAGGCCTCTTACTAGGCAAGAGTTTACTACAACGCTTTATTACTAGCCTTAATCGCCTTACTACTTACTTAGATAAACGCTAGTTTAGCAAGGATCTGTTATATTAGGTCCGCGTTAGTAGTTATAACAGCTAAGGGGGGGAAGGAGAGAAGGACACGACGTAATGTTATAAGAACGTAACAAGTAGGCCTTTAGTTCTTACGGCGAAGACTAATTAATTACTACGTGTAATATCTAGGTAAATATAAGACGTTGTGTATAGAATAGAAATAGCGAAATAGGTGCAAAGCAGAAATACTTAGGGGGGTAGTCTATGCTTCTAGTGCGCGAACTAACTGCTAGTTAGGGTAAAGTTTAGAGAATAGTTCTAGGCGTACTAATAATAGTACGAACAGGACTTAGCAGTGTTAGGGGATCTAGAGAGGATACCGTAACATCTAGCTAGTCTATTTACTTAAAGTATACTATTACGCGGAGGACTACCTATACCTCTTAGTTAGCTTACTTTATTCCTCTATTAGTCTAGGCGTAGTATAAAGTTAAAAGGAGTTACTTAATGCCTACTAGTTTATATAGCGTTATCTAGAAGGCGCTAAGCTAGTCTAACCCTTAATTAGTTACTATACTAGTAGGGAACCTCTAAAAGCGCTACTAGACGTCTTAAAACACCTTTATATAATATTTAGCCTCTATTAATATTATAGCTTCTAGCTAAACGTATTTAGAGAGCTAGTCTATAATAATAAGTAGGTATTATAGAGTAGCATTCTTCGCCGCGAGCAGGTCTACTATAAAGTTTATAAAGATTATTAACTAGTACTAATCTATAATTAGGAGGGGTTAAAGTAGGCCTTACCTCTTTTTTCTAGATATATATGCGCTGTAATAGTAGTAGTTTTATATATATCTTAAGACGTCTAAGAATATTCTATTCTAATAGTAGCCCTAGTAAATTAGCTAAAACGTAGTATTTTTTCCTAGATATTCTACTAGACCTAACTTATATACTCTCTAGATTACTATAGTAGTAAGCGGCTTCTATAAGGGCAGCTATATAACGCCTTACTATAGTAAGGTACTATATACGCTAATTAAATAGTCTCTAATCTATTATAGTGTCTCTACTATAGAGGGGAATTTATAATCCCCTCTTTATACTACCTGTAGCTAAATTATATACTATAAGTTTATTTATATAGCTTTATCCTAGAGTGTCTGTATATATGCGTTAGTAAAGAGCTAGTGCCCTTCTAGGGTTAGTATAGTTCTTTAGGCTATGCTTATAGAAGTAACTTAAACTAACCTTAGTTATATAAGTACGCCTACCTGCGGTTATACGTTCTTTAGGTTCTATTTATATTAGCTAAGTACATCTAGTTAGGCTGTAAGTCTCCTAGGGCGATACTATAAGTAGTAGTTAAAGCGTAACATTATCTTAGCCTACCTATATTACTATTTACTTAGTACTTAGATGCGTATAAAGTACTCTAAGTTTTTATAGTTCGTAAAGATCTTAAATAGTTTTACTACGCCTTAAAGTTTAGATAACTATACTACAAGGTATTATACTACTGCTAGTAGCTTCTTATTATAAATAGTATAGTTACGTTTAGCAGGCAATAGAGCTGCAGAATAGTAGGTAACTAAATACTAGATACTATTTACTCTCTATAATAGGTAACCCTCTATAGCTCTACCTAAGTAGTTAGCTTCTACTATTATATTCTAATTTAGGTCCTATAGTACTAGTGCTAGTCCTATAATAAATAGGCCTTTTATCTTCTTAAATAAGTTATTTTCTTCTCTACTCTATTAGAATAGTATGCCCTTCTTAGTAAGGTTATAAAGTAGGCCTACTATACTAGAGAAGCTTAGAATAAAGTTCTAATAGAAGTTACTAAATTCTATAAAGCTTTAAACCCTCTTTACTAATGTTAGGGCCTTCTATTTCTATATAGCTTAAATTTTCTTAGGGTCTAGTTAAACCGCCACCCTTGCCTATATAATATACCCTAGGTACTTTACCTCCTTTATAGCGAAGTGATATTTCTATAGGTCTAGGTTTAGGCCTACCTTACTTAGAAGGGTAAGGGCTTATTTTACTTTAGCTATATAGTTATTTTCGTCTCTATCTAAGTAGATAAGTATGTTATCTATATAGGCTGTAGAGAAGTAGCTAAGAGTCTCTTTTATAGCTAAGTTAATGTAGCGCTAGAAGGTAGTAGGCGCTCCTATAAGCCTAAATAGGCATACTAGCTATTTAAAGAGCCTAAATTAAGTTTAAAACGTAGTTAATGCCTTATCTCCTTCTATAATTTATAGCTTATAAAAGGCTACCCTAATATCTAATTTTATAAACTACTTAGTGTTAGAGAGAATTTATAGTATTTCCTTAATTAATAAAAGGAGGTACTAGTTTAACTTTATAAGTGCGTTTAGACTATAGTAGTCTACGCAGAGGCGCTAACTACTCTCTAGCTTTCTTACTATTAGTACTAGTACTCCTACTAAGAAGGAGCTAGCTCTAATTTATTTCTTATCTAGCAGGCTTATTAGCTATTTCCTTAGTTTAATAAGTTATTCTCTTAGTATGCTGTATAAAGGACCCTATAGCGCTTCTAGTAGAGAGCTATTTAGGCTATACTTAAGCTTAACGTAGTAGTCTATGCGGCTCTAATAGGGGGGGAGCCCTAAGGCTTTTATTTTATTAAAAAGGTCCTACTATAGCTCTAGTTCTTTTAGAAATCTTTTTCTATTCTTAGTAAGTTTAATTCTACTCTAATTATTTAGTAGAATTATTATAGCTATAACTTAGGTAATCTTATATAAGTTAGTAAGAAAGGCGTCTTTTTCTTAGCTCTACTTCTTCTTTATAAGTATAGAAAAGAATACTATTTTAGGCACTCTAAGTAGTTAACTATGCTCTAGCTAGGCCTCTTAGGCACTTATTATAATTAAGTTTCCTGCCTATTATACTATAAGTATTTCTTACTCTACATCTAATATAACTCTAAAATAGGATAGCTATAGTAAGCCTAGAATAAGGTTATAGTTAAGTCCTAGAATAATATATCCTATAATACGCGTTCTCTAGCTATTAATATTACAGTTTATTAGAGCTATTTAGCTAATTAATATTTTACTAGTAAGCCTCGCGGCCTGGTTAAGGCAGCGTAGAGGAATATTAATAACCTCTATATTTATCTATCTTACTACTACCTTATTTACAGCGCTAAAGCACTAGTACCTTAAGTTAATAAGCGCGTTAACGTAGAGGATATTATTAAGAAATATAGAAACCTAAAAGGTAGGTCTATCTATACTTCCTAGTATATCTACTACTTTACTACTACTATTCTCTTCTTATTACTTCTCTATCTTAGTGTTCCTACTCTGCCCCTACCTATATAGTAGAATAGAGGCTATTCTTTTTCTATCTAAGCCTTTCCTTCTTCTATAATACTTAAAGCTACTGCTATAACTACTATATATATAGATACTACGTTTACGCATTCTTATACTATATATCCCTCTTCTCTATAGCGTGTATATAACCCTTTTTTATAATAGTACTTAAAAATATTATCTAGTATCTAATTTGCCTACTATAGGGTTCTAGACTAGTCCTATTATAGAGTTTATACTTTAAGCGCCGCTATTACTACGTTCCTATTATAGTCTAGTTTTAGTATAGGCGGCTAGGCTACGTAGCCGTAAAGGTTATTCTTTAGAGAGGTTATTTTAATATCTACTATAATATCCTTATAGGCTGTAATAGCTATAGCGTAGCTTATATAGAAGATACCTTAGTTTAGAGTAATATTATATATTCTTTTATTAAGGGTACAGCGTAGTTATTCTAGCTTCTATTTATTATCTTATACTATTCCTCTACTCTAAGCTAGCAGCGTCTTAAAGTAGATAAAGAAGTCTAAGAAGGACTTATTCTTCTATTATTAAATTAACTTAAGCTTAACTTAGGCCTATTTCTTCGCATAAGCGTTGCTATAATAGAATTTTATATACGTTAAGAATTTTACTAGTAACTATACGTTAAGTGCGCCTTATTAATAGTATAGTACTACCTTCTTTTATACGTAAGTATTAAGGTTTCCCTAAATATAAATAAACTAGTTTTTATTATTTCTAATAAACTTAACGTCCGCGCGTAGTTTATATTCTATAGTAATTCTCTAGGTAGAGAATAAATCCTTATTACTATTAAAGGAAGGGCCTATAGGAAGCAGCTTGCGGCGTTATATTATAGTATAGGCCTTATATTAGGTTATATTATAACTATTATAGGGGTTATAGAGAGAGGGTTTAGTAGATTAAGAGTGCGTTAGTGTATCTATTATAGAGAGGGCGGGTTTAGTGTTTGCGCGCGTATAGCCCCTAAGGTTATAGCTAGTTGCGTTTATCTAGTATTAGGACGGGTTTAGGGTAACTATAGTCTAGGTAAATGTTAGGGTTATTTTGCGCGCGTCTAGGCGTTTAAGTATCTACGCAATAGACTTATTTTAGACTTATATTATAGCTATTTTAGCCTGCTAGCGCTAGCGCTCCTTAGTTATATCTTATAGCTATTAAAGTATCTATTCTACTTAGAAAGTTTTAGTTAGGCTATTATTCTAATCGCTACCTACTATCTCTAGCGCTTATATAGCCGCTGCGGGTTTAGAAGGTAAATACATAATATTATAGACTAGCCTTAGAGTAGAACTTTAATAAGCGTTAATAATAATATATGTATTTATAAGAGAGAGGAGGCTAAATTAAAGGTGTTGCTACTTATCTATATAAGCGAGCTTACCTCTATTCCACTAAAGCACAGGCGAAGCCTAGGCTCGTAACACTTAATTATATTAGAAAATAAGAACTATATAAAACACGACGATTTTATAATTATAAAAAATATTATATACTAGAATTCTATTAAATATAAAATAGCAACTAGAAGTATTCTTACTAGTAAACTATAAAAAATAGTTAGAGAGTTTAATAATATAATTACTCTTAGTATAACTATTACGCCTATATTAGTATTACTATCTCGCACGTGCCCTTGCTTGCTAAGCAAGGTCTACATATTCCTTTATATTAGTATATATATTATTCTATACTACGCCTAGTATTAAAAACTAATACTGCGTGCTATATCTTTTAGATATATAGCCTAGTAGTATAGAGCTAGCTTATTATAATAACTCTATAATAGATTATATATACGCTTAAATTACTACTAATTCTAGTAGTAATCTATACAGATTTAAAGTCTCTATATAATTTTATTATTAAACTAGGCACTACTAGTAAAAAACGGCTTATAATTAACATTATATTACTATAAGAATTATATAAAAATAGAAAAATTACTAAGATTAGATAGATTAATAGTAAGAATAACTAAGCTAACGCGTGTATAAAGAAGACGCTAAACTAGGCCCTTTAATCCCTAGTCTTAACTAACACCCTTTCTATAAAGGTAGAGGCATCTATTAAATAGCTAGATTCTACATATAAAGATGCCTTAGACTAACTAGACTAATAACGCCTTTATATAAGGCCTATTTTCTAATGTTTTTCTATTATACGCACTTATTATTTTTTTATTTTATATTATAAGATTAGAAGAAAATTAGGCACTAATAAGGCACTAATAGAGGCGGAGTATAGTGTAGTTAAATAGACCTTAGGCAGCGCTAGCAGGATAGAAGCCGTTAGGCAGGAAGTAATATAGTAAGATAAAGGTAAGTACCTATAAAGGTAGAATAGTAAGCATCTTTAGAAAAGAAAAATTTACTAGTATTCGTACGTAGGAGCGATACAGCGCATAGTATCTACCTAGCCTAGTATAGTACTATGTAATTATATTATAGAATGCTCGTGTGCTGCGCGCGCGCCCCTAAGATATCCCTAGCTTCGTCTATATATACATAAGACAGCAATTACTAGAATTAGTTACCTACCTCTTTACTCTATACGCTGTATACACCGTATAAACCTATCTTACTCTTGCTATATAATGCTTATTATATATATAGCTAGCTATAAGAGCTCTATTAACAGTTATTATAATAGTAATACTAACTACTTATTCTTAATAGCTATAGCTTCTACGTAAATATAAAGTTTATTAAGTATAATAATAATTACTAGATTCTTATAGTACTTATACTCTATAGCTGCTTAATGTCTACCTATTTAGCCCTCTCTTATAATTATATAACTTAGAGATAGTATGCTTTATAGAAGAATTATAAGCCTTCTCTACTATAACTAAGAGGAATTTCTTTCGTATATTCTAGGCTATGTAGAAGAAGGCTTTTATAACTAAAAATATTCTCTTAGACTTTAAAGCCTGCGGTCTCTATCTGTTACGTCCCTACGGGGTAGCTAGTCCTATAAGGGTAAGTTAGTTCTCGGGCAGGAGCGACGACAGGGAGGAGGCTGTTAATTACGTAAGTAAATAACGGGGTAGTTAGTATTAAAGTTATAAAACTGTTAAATTAATAATGCTTGTAAGAATCTAAATAATAGATTGTTAGATAAGTTGAACACTAGGAACTATAAGGGTTCCTGCTGTTCCTATATACACATAGCTCTGGTGTCGATAGTCGGTTGCGGGACTATCGATAGTCGCGATAGTTCCTATCGAAGCTATCGTTAGTCCTTGGCGCGGCTATCGATCACGTGATACGACAATGATTGGTGTTCATGTCTTAGTACCTTCCGTCAGCGTCTAGGTACGCGACCAATCATTATTCCTGTCGCTTGTTCGACCCACCGGTCGTAACACTATCCTTTTAACTCTAAGATTATCCTAAGCTAATTTAGCAATTCTAAGGTAGAGCAACCGTTCTCTAGTAAGAGCTTAAGGTTAGTTATTAAAGCTAAGAACTAAAGAAAGATCGCTAAGCTTCTAAGAGTAGTTACTAATAACGTTTATAACTTTAAAGTCTAGCAGCTCTTACAGACGATTTACGTACTATTAACTTAGAATATACTCTTAAAATATAAGAATAAAGGCTTTAAACGAGTGCAAGTAAATAAGAAGAAGAGCTAGCAAAGAGATAAGGCTCTCTAGCTTAATTAGCCTTTTAATTAGGATAGTAGAGCTATCTTCTAGAGCCTAAATAAGATGCAGCAAGCTTATAATTATAAAACATAGAAAGAAGTAGAAGTAGAAAGAGAGAGACTTTAAAAAGAAGAGAATATAAAGTATAAGGCTAAGAAGAAAGTAAAGAAGTAGTAGGTACTAGAAGAGTAATATTATCTAAGAGCTATTTAAAAAGAGATACGACTATAGAAGGAGCGCGAAAAAAGTAGGAAATAGAGGGTAATAGGCACGCTTAGAAAGCAGCTACGTAACTTAAAGAGAATATCTAACTTACTAAATAAGCTTAAAAAAGAAGGGTTTAATAATCTACTATTTCTTAGGAGGTTGGTAGTAGCGAGTAATTTGTTCTTAAGGTTAATTAAGCTTCCTAGGCGATAAATCGCTAGAGGCGGCAGATTAACCTCCCTTTAAGGTATTGCGACTAGATAGCAGTATAGAAATAATCTCTATACTTAATTACCTATTACTCTATAAAATCTTGCGATATTATAATTTATATTAAGCTGTACAGCGTTAAATGTATTTATTAATTCTTAGCGCAAATCGTGCGTTAGTTAAGCCCGTGCGCCAGCTAACTAAACATAGTAAACGTAGTACACGGAAAAACCTTTATAACCAACATATTTTCCCTTTAGTAATTAAGTTGGTTGAGTTAATGTAAAAGGTTAGCTACGGGCACATGTCCTCTAGCATCTATCTATCTTTTAGATTATTAAATTAACAGTAATGCAGTTTTTATTTGTACGTGTGCGCAGAGTGCTTAGTTTTTTACAACCTGTTATAGACTTTACGCTAACGTCTTAAAAGAATAGAATAAGTAAAAACTACATAGAATTATTCAAGTAATTTAAAACCGATTGTCTACAAATATTAGCCCAGTATATCTGAACAGTACTGTTTATAGACATCTCATGTCGTAGAAGAGGATTCTCACGACGGGTGGTATTAAGCATTTATATACGTACGATTGAATGCTATGCCACTTCAAAGATATATACTACAACTCCACCAACACGTCTCACGCCTTACACATCCTCCCATCATCTCTTACCACCCATTTCTCACTCCCAACAGCAATCTTGTTGAAGAAAATCCCCTTCGGATCGTACTTCTTCTTGACCGCCAACAACCTAGGATAATTGCTCCCATAAAACACATCCTGCCAATCCTTCTGCTGATAATCCGCCTCATTAATATACGCCCCAGCATTAGGCGTAACCTTCTCCACAATCGGCATAACGGTGTCGGTAATGAAGTCCTGGCGCGCCTCCATAGCAGAGAAGGGCATGTTGTCATCGTATGGCAGAGAATAGGCTGACATGACGAGTGCATCGCGCCATTGGGGCAAGACGGCGCGCTTGCTGGGATTGGCGAAGCGGGACACGTTCTGCGCTTGGCCGATGAATTGGACGCCGAGTTGCATGGTCGCGTTGACGGCGGAACCGACATTGGGCACTGTGTCGCGCAGAAGCAAACGGCCGCCCATGAGTTGGTTCCCCGCACCGCCGAAGGCACCGGCTGGGAGCGGTCCGTAGTAATGCAGGTAGTGGTCGTGATAGGAGTCGAACTGAGTGTAGTTGGGTTTTAGGGTGATATCCATGGCAGCCATCAGCTTGATGAAAGGCTCTAGTGTCTTTTCGATGTCCGCCTGCGTGCGATTGTACCCGCTGAGGGAGTGCACGGTGGCATAGCTTGTTGTGGCTAGGTACGTAGCCTGAGTCCCAGAGTCGATGATCTGCGGGAGTGTGGAATGCCAGGCATTGATGACGGCGGACGTGTCGATCTCTGGCTGCGCGATGGTGAAAGAGGCGCCACTGGTCACTTTGTCGGGGTGCGCTCGCAGCGTGACTGAGGTCACAACGCCGTAATTTCCAGCACCTCCTCCACTAAGCGCCCAAAATAGGTCGGCATAATTGGGCGAGGAAGGGCTAGCGCGGACAAACTTCCCATCGGCGGTTACAACTTCGAATTCCAGCGTGTTGTCGGCGGAGAGTCCAAACGCCGTGCTCAGGGGCGAATGTCCGCCTGACAGCGTGTATCCACCCCCAATTCCCACAGTAGGACATTCGCCAGTGACTACAACAAGACCGGCCTTTTGCGCGGCTTGCAGGATCTCGAATCCCTGCGCTCCAGCACCGATCTTTACCGCTTTGCCTGCGTAATCGGCATCGGACCAGTCCTTCACCTCGACGCCTTTTAAGTAATGTGTCCAGACCGAAAGGGCTCCTGCTCCAGTCGATCTGCCCACGTAGTCATGGCCCGTGTTGCGAATTACCAAGCGGATATTTTTCTTGTCTGCGAAGCGGATGGTGGCTGCAATATCCTCTAGACCGGTCACATTTACGGCATAGCGAACGTAATTTCCCAGCAGACAGGCTGAACTGCGCGGCGTAAATACGTCACAGCTGGCGTTCGCAAAAATAGCGGCCTGAACCGATGACGAAGAGTCGATGCTAAAGAAGGATTTGTCAGAATGTGGGCTGCAGTTTGGCACCGTTTAAGACTCACTGCACCGGCGCCAACTTCCACTGCGACGTGAGTGCCTCGCACTTTGCAGCATCGTAATTTGGATCGTGACATGGCGAGCCCAGTGGAACAGTCTTGATCAAGCGCCCGCCAACTGTCGCATTGAACTTGCTCCACTCACTCTCCGAAGGCCAGCACGCTTCGCTTGGGAAGCACTTGCACTCCTGTTCTTTGCTAGCTACGACAGAAGCACTTGCACAACTAGCCAGAACCGCTAGACCACTGATAATAGTGAGGATCCTCATTTTCGTCCAACAGGAGGCTTCGTGTGTAAACATCAAGGCGAAAGTTGTGAAACAGGGACAGAAACAAAGATGCCCTTCAACCAATCATGACGCCGGTGAAACCACGGTAGGGGTGCTCTATATAATATTGAATAACGTGGGTTAACGTGGCAATGTAGATCGTTTAGATCTTGGAGTCGGGGGCATGGATCAGCCACTCGGCGATTTTTCCAAGAGGTCGGGGATTTCCAAGAACTCAAGATTAGAAAACTCAGCTTGGCCTTTTCTGGTATTCTCGTAGTTTAACTCTCATGCCGGCGTCTTGGGTTGATGTCGCTACCGTGCTTTTGTTTCGGCACTTTTGGATATAATCGTGAGGTGATGAGAAAGCCTTGGATCTTACCAATACTGGGCTTATGTTGCACAAGGATGTGCTGAAAATCTCTCGAAACAGTGAGATCATTATGCTGTAGGGGATGCAACGTACATCGTGATCCGATTTACCCTCAGTAAGTCACGTCGCAGTGTTTCGCAGAGAGCCAACGTCGTAGTCATTGCATTCAATTACACTACCAATCACTCCACTGCGCAGTCAAACAAAGAAAACCCATACATGAAACTACAGACTAAACCTAACTACTAAACGAGTGTGCTCTTGCAAACGTCATACATTCAAGCCGCAGCCTGCACCTCAGCCTTCCACTCCTTACTCAAACTAAACTGATTCCCAAACCTCTTAATCAGCAACTGTCCCACAGTCTCCTTATTCGGATCCTCAGGATTCAACGGATTAGTCGCAAAAATGTCGCCATGGAAGAACGTCGCACAGCTTAAGCGACTCTCATTATCCGCCTTATTGATGACCCGATGCTTAGCGCTCTTGTACTGCATCCCAGACCACCGCATAATCATATCCCCACAGTTGATCACGTACACGTCTTCGACCGCTTGCACTGGGACCCAGTCCTCCTTCTCCTCGAGCCACACTTCGAGCCCGTGCTTGCCGGGTTCCTGCAGCAGGACGGTGACGCCGCCGAAGTCGGTGTGGGCGCCGACGCCGAATTGGCCGGGGAGGGTCGCCGCGAGGGGCGGGTAGCGGATCATTTTCATCATGACCATGGGCTTTTTGGCGAAGGACTCCATGAGGGAGATGGGGTGGCCGAGCCCTTGGAGCAGGATTTCCCAGATAATAGAGCCAAGGTTGTGGGTTGCTTGGTAGTAGTCCCAGACCGGTTTGCGGAATTGGTCTTCTGGGAGCGGGGGCCAGACATTGGGGCCGTAGAAGCCAGCGTGCTCTATTACGGGGTCCTCGCGGCCGATGTAGTATGCCTTTGTTCCCGTTAGCAAGATCACTGAGACGAAGCAAAGTTGCTATTGCCAATCGTAGTCTTGGTGTAGGAAATTATCTTACCTCTTTGGAGTCAGGAAGCTTATCCCCATCCCTCAGCGACATACCCGACTCCTCATACCCCCGACGCGAAACATTTTGCAAGAAGGAAAGCTTGCGCTTCTCCTCCTTGGGCATATCAAACAGAGTATCAATGCTCTTGAGCAGCCCCTTCTGCAAGCCTAGCGGGATGTTATGCCCTTTGGTCTGGAAGAAGCCAAACTTGGCACAGGCATCTTTCACCTCCGCGATGACACGCTCGCGATCCCCTGGGGCCTTGGGGTCGATGTAACCACTGAGGTCGATGAGAGGGAGTTTCAATTCTTCAGTCGACATGATGAAGTTGCTTGTTGCTTGTCAATTGCTAAGCGGTGTCTGGTATCGATTAGGATTCACAAGATGCTCATGACGCTAAGTCTTATCAGATATACATACTAAAGGAGAGTCGTACGCAGAGTAGTCGCTGTGGTGGTTTGAAAGTGGTCGTATCAAGTCTCCGAGTACTCTGTTTGGTTAGTCTATGACCGAATTGATGCGTCGGCGCTTTTCAAGCATCTTCATTCGCCGAACGAAGATATGGTGGAGTGATCCGCGCTCCAGTCTTGTTAAGCACCGAATCGAGACATTACTCGGTCTCGGCGCGGTGTAACTGTAGTCGTGGAATTCTCGGCCGAAGTCATCTGGCGGCCTCTAGGTGCGTCGAACAATGTACTACTCCATGAAACTCTCGCACCGTAGCACCATCTTGGTATCTGGGCGCCGAGATGGGAACTTGGAAGCTTGTGCACTGGTCATAGATTAAGCCAGCTGATGCTGATATATATTCGGATTCGCAGAGCTCTGTCGGTTGTTGCATAGATACTTGAGCACGATCCGTACTACCTTCTCTCCGCAGTACCGCACTCGTCTAAACCTCGTGACGACCATCCCGGAACGATGCACGTGCTCATCATTGGCGCCGGTCTTGGAGGGCTCACACTTGCTCAGACGCTGCGAAAGCAAGGCATTTCCTTCGAGGTTTTCGAGCGCGACGAGGATGAGAATGGTCGCTTTCAGGGTTGGGCGATCGCGCTTCACACGTATGAGCCTATTCCGCTTTTTGTTCTCGACTGCGTGTTGTTGAAGAGGAAGGCAGTGCTGACAATCCCTCAGGATCATTGACGAATTCCTGGCTGCGCTCCCGTCTGATATGCCGGATTTGAAACAGTCGACGGATCACCTCGCGCCGCTGAATCTGCGCCACCAGTTTGCCTACTACTATGGTGGTAGAGAGGGTTGTTATGGGCTTGAGGTGCGCGACAAAATCTTTATACTCCAAGGCTCGATCATTGATAGCCCCTCATCTGACTTTGTACAACAGGACTCGCCCGAAACACCATTCATCCGCGCAGAGCGATCGCGACTCCGCAAATGGCTGCTGACGGACATAACGGTAAATTGGGGTAAAGCCCTCACGGATATAACTCAAGACGACGAAGGAGTATCTGTGACCTTTAAGGATGGAACAACCGCACGGGGTGACATCGCGGTGGGTGCCGACGGAGTATATAGCCCTGGTAGGTCCAGACCCCGCATTACTGGCAGCGGGGCACACTCCGCCTCGTTCCGCCCCGGCGACTGACTCGTGATACAATCCAGCCCGTCAGCATCTGCTCCAACGCCCCAGCACGGATTTGCTGCATCTCGTACCGCTCATGGCCATCGTGGGCGAATTGGACCTATCAGGCGATGCGTTTAAACGTCAACTGGGGCTCGGTCATAGCGCGTATAACCTCATCAACCCTGAGCTAGGATTTATCGGATTCGTCGGGTTGCACTATGTCTTCCCTGACGGCCAGGGTGGTCGCTTCTACTGGATGTTCATGCAGCCTGACACCGAGGACATCACCGATGCAAAGCATTGGCTTCAGACGTCAAGCCAGCAGGAGAAGCTAGATCACGTCCGGAAGACCGTTAGGGGATTGCCGCTCAAGCTCCGCGAGATCTTCGAACTGACGCCCCCCGAGGGGGTCCGGAAAGAGCCGCACATTTGGCGCGACCTCGAGCTCGATACTTTGCCGTCCAGCAGGGTTGCGCTTTTGGGCGATGCGGCGCACGCGATGACGCCGTCCCGCGGCGAGGGCGCATTCCATGCTTTCATCGATGCCATGAAATTATCCAAGACAATTGCCGGGCTCCAGGCCGACGCCAAGTACAAAGACATCAATGCTGTGAAGGCCGCGGTCGGAGAGTATCACACCGAAATGTTGAGGCGGGGAACGGCGGCCGTGCGGGCCTCAAGGAGTTCGTATCAGGAGGCGAAGAAGCGGGCGGAGACGGGAGAGCACTTCACTTCTGGCATGAAACCGCTATCAATTGAGCCCATCGTGTTGGCTGCGAGGGGATGAAGGGTAGTGGCAAGGGTCTGCTGGAGTAGAGTACATTTGGACGCACGGTTAGGGAGGTTTTCCCTCGCATAGGATCGCGTGCCGAAACTTGTTCCGGATAATATGCAGTTGGCCTTGTCGAGAGGTGTATGTAGCCATCTTAGATAGGAAAGATGAAGCGAATGTCGCACAGCCGGTGAAGCGGGAATAACAAACGTTTCTTTGATAATCCACGTGGCAAAGATACAGGGTCGCATCGTGAGTAGCGAGACAGCTTCCGCTCTGAGAAAAGGGAGTGGGGGTCGAATTCGCAAGCGATGACGCCATCCGATCTCCCTTCAATTGGTCCATCTCGCTAGCTCCCGCGAGAATCACCTAGCTTCCGCTCAGAGGATCTAGCTCCCGGCCGAACCAAGTTTATTTCGTTCTACTCTCTTCGCAGAAAGAATTGCGAACGTCGCCGACCTGAGCCGGAATCGTGGAAACTTGCTCGTCCAGAGGGTCCGCTTCAGCCGCACTGGTAAATTGTCGACACGAAGTTGCATCGCACAGACGGGGCGCGTAGCACATGGCCGCCGACTCCCGGACACCATATTCGCCCAGGATGATAAGCCGACCGGGGACTCGTGTCCAATCTTCAAACTATTAACGGCCTATCAAGGAAAGAGAAGGACCGATTTCCATTAGGTAAATGACCCCCTCACATGCTGCTCACAGGCTAATTCACCGTGAAGACAACCCCTTTCGCCATCGCAAATTTGTTCCGCCGATCCCAGATATCATCGTTGAGCCTCCACGCCCGGCTTGAGATTGATAGCAGTCGTGGCTGCCAACCCTTGTATCGTTTGGCGAGGGCGTACAGCTTTATGGGCAAGGATCTGCCGACCCACATACGACTAAGGTGGACCGGCCCGCGAAGGTTCGGTCGGCTTGCAGGTGGCTGATGTGTTGTTCTATGCCCGGTGAACTCCGTACCACATCTAGCTGGATGGGAAAATCTAACAGCCTGTGCGACCAGGTGGGGCACACACACATATGTCACACCTTGGTGGAGGTTTGCTTATGATAGCACAGTCGATTCGCTTTCGCTTACACTCAGCTGCCGCTGATTCCGCAGCTTCCTCGCAATCTTCGGGTCGAGCCTCACCGCTCATGGAACGTATGCAAATATTTCCACATCTGTCTAGTATGGCTTACTGGGACCGAACAGATACAACCTCCCAAACCCAACCCTGACCGTCTACAACAAATGAGAACGTCTATTTCGTCAAGTGCATCGCAGCATCTGTCGCAACCGTGTCAGCTTTTGCTGGACCTGGACTTTGAGATCTTTCAACGACTCCCTATCAGCGGTGCCCAAGTGAGAAGACCCTGCGGGCAGCGAACTAGGAACGTTGTGCTTTTGGGCAGCAGCTGGCGCAAGACATTGTCCTACCGCCTGGTGCTGCCGCTCAATCAAATACGCGCAGAGTTGAACGACAAGTACCAGCCGAACGTTGCCTAGCGCTGTCGCATTCATTGATTCGCCTGGGTAAGCCTCGTGCTGAAGTACCGTCAGAATCGCTAGGTATATCTCCAGAAGCAGCGCCTCGCAGGCCATGACGAGATGACGGGTGATATCATCAGCTTGCAAATGCCGAAGTATCTCCATGAGTCGGTGTGAAGAAGCGAAAACATCGCGCAAGATATTAGGTCCGCTTCGAGGTTTTGTCAGATTTCCAGGATTTGGCCACGGATTTGGAATGTCGGTAGGTACGTGGATTGATTGCCGAGGGTTGAGATTGGCGGAACTTTGTTCGTGAGCCAGCCACGCGGTAACCGACTCAAAAGCGGCAGAATCAATGAGTGGGAAATGGCCTTCGTTAGGGCCCCTGCCGAATGACGAATCTGCAGCTTGAGCCAGGGTGTGGCTAGCGGAGCGCAGCGAAGAGAGGTGTACGCTCAGCTGGGACAATTGTCCGATAACGACGCTGGCCCCTTTGTCCGGGAACATGCTCATTGTGTTACCACCCATGCCGCTCTCCATGTTGTTCCCTGTGCCGCCATTCTGTCTCTCGTAGTTTCCTATTCCAGGCTGCCCGAAGTTGTAATTCCGAATATGCGGCGGACTCGGTGTCGAGGGCGATGTAGTGGACGAAAATGCATCGAGCTCTTCCCGCGCGCTGCCATCGCCTTCGAACGTAGCCAATAAATCGTCGGCATCGGCGCGACTGAAGTTTAGGCCGTCCCAGCTCATGTCGGGCTGCGTTTCCTCCCAGCTTGTTGTACCCATCCACGGCCACGTACACATGGACATGTCAATCGATGTATCCATGAGCTGGGGTAAAATCGTCGGCGCCGTGGTCTCGGTAGCTATTTGTTGGGTTTCGAGTTAGCCGTCGCCGATCTCCAAAGTTGCGGGGCCCAAGGAAAACAAACTTACAGGCCGGGCGACTCTTCGGGAGGGGCCTTGTCACTTCCTGTGTCTTTGAAGTATCCTCCGCCGCAGCCGTGTTTCCATTGTTCGTTCCTTCCACCGTAAGGCGGCGCAAGGAGGGACGGCCTTTTGGCAAACTTGAGGAGTAGACGCAAGTCGCTCTTTTCGCGAAACACCGATCGCAGACATCGCCGTTGCTCTTGTTGCGTATGCATCGCAACTTCTGTTTATGACACCTATCACACGATTGCCGTTGGGGCGTTCCTGTTGATCCCGAGGTTGGTTGTACTGCTGCTGCCGCGGCGGTGGGAGCATCCGAATTGGGTATCATGGTAATGGGGACGACTGGATTCAATCTCTGGCCCGAAAACAGGTCACGCTAAGGAAGCAACGACAGGTAAGGACAGGCAGTGACAAGCAGGTGACTAGCACCTGAATTTTCAATGACGACGAGAAGAGAACGCTGGGACGGGGAAGAGGGATGGTGCAGCATGTTAGCATGATATACAGTGTCACTGCAGAAACGTCGACACAGGGTCCCATTTTACGAGCTGGCTGTCGAGCTTAGGCCGATTGCGGGAATCTTTCGATTGGCGTACCACGTCGGCCTGGGCGATCGTAAGCTTATTCGCAGATCTGGGTTCGCACCAACACGGTGCCAGTGCAAAGCCGCCCGGCGTACATTGGTCCCAACACGGGATGACAAAGTAACGCCGCTCGGCACACAGGGCTAGACGAGATTTGATAAAGCTTCAAAATGTAGTTGAAAGAACGGCGGGATGAGTGATCTACTAGTTATTGCATTCTCGTGTCTGTCGCATTCAATTGGGAAGGTACTCGTGTAACTGCATGTACGTAGATAACACGAGTGGCTAATCAAAGCTCCTGCGTTGAGGCACGTCGGATCGCAACCCCTGCTCCGCGACGTTTGGTCCATCACTGCCGGATGCAGGAAGAGCCACCATCTGGACCACCACAACGCGTGCATCGCGCACGCACTGCATGCATACAAGTAAGATGACATGGCTGGCTCACGCCACCGAGCTTGGATTGGCGGCGCATTGTGGCTGCATACGTTTTGTTGTACTACCTCAGACCAGGTTTCAGCTATAGGCGAGAATTACTCATGCCGGCCCCGTGCACCCATGGGGCAAGTATTACTTCAGCTTGCTCCGCTTTTCGCGACACCGCACTAGGACCGCGGGCGTATAGTCGCACGAAAACGGAGTTGCATGCACTTTACGCTTCGGGGACCGACCGGGGGTCACCTATACTAGTCTAACCGTACCTGTGATGATATGTGCGGTGGTTGGACAAAGTAGCGTACATTGAATCACAGCCGCTAATAGCCATACACACGCTCCTTAGGCGAGTTGGTTGAGAACATTTTTCTCGAAGATGAGTAAGTTGATTGCGAAATTTTCGCCGGCAAATTGTGTTCAGGAGTCTATTGAAGTCCTTAGGCTCAAGGTAGCACATGAAACACTTGCGGCATGGTAAGCGACCTCTGGGAGGCTGCGGAAACTGCCGGATAGCCCGTCAGCACTGGAGCAGCACCGCCGTCTTCACAGAGTTCGGCCTAGACCTTGTTTTCAGTACGATGTGGAAGAACAAGCATTGACAAGCATTTCTGACGGGTGTCGCCCCACTACTATAGAAACGGCCCGCCTTTAGTGCCACCATCCTTTCTCGTAGGATTCGGTCCGCACTCCCTGCATAACGACCCATGCAATAACAAACACTTGTCAATGGCATAACGCAACTGCCTGAGCATCCGGTCCGCCCTCGCCCTGGATCCCTCACCCTTCATCAGCTACCAATTTGCGAGATGGATATGACGAAATAAAGCAGCTACTTCCATTCCGCCAGGATGATATCGGCAGCCTTCTCTGCAACTGCATATACAGGAGCCATGGTATGGCCGCTCAATTGCATCGGTATGATCGAAGCATCAACCACCCTGACATTGCGCGTCCCATGGACCGTCACCTTCTCATCCACGACACCGCCGAGTTCCCGCGGCAACATCGAACAAGACCCGACGACGTGGAGCGCATTGAGAACTATGATTGAGTCAGATGGTGATAGAAGGCCCTGATTTGGTGATCCGTGCTTACCGTTGCCTTTCAGGAATGTTCCCCATTGGTCGTCCGATGCATTGAGCGGCAGCTTGCTGTATCCCGGAGACACGTTGTCGGCAATCAAATCGCTAAGCGGCGGTGTGGCAAATGATTTCTGGGACAGACGTCCGACTGCCGCTAGCATGTCGAGGTCGAAATCCGTAGCCGAGAAGAGGTTGGGGGTTATGGAAGGCTCGTTGAACTTATCCTTGGACCCCAGATGGACGCTACCCCACGAAAATGGCATCGACGTCCAGAACTGCGCCAGGATGCCGGTTCCTGTGTTGGTTGGGAACAACTCGCCGACAGTGACATTCTTCTTGAAAATGAGGTCGTGCTGGATTCGGAAGCGCTTTTCGATGGCACTCGGACTGATGGCTCCATCCGATAAGTCTGAGAGGGCTTTCGCCCACTCGGCAAGTTTTGCGGAGGTTGAGGCGGCGAGCGAGGCGGTCTTGTTGCCAAATACGTCTTGAGCCGTGGGCAGGGTCGCGTACGGAATTCGGCCTCCGTCGAGGCTAGATTTGAGAGCATAGGTCATGGCGATGATGTTGTGGTCTTGCATGGACTCTCCCACTCCGGGAAGCTTGACCTTGATCTTAATGCCAAGTTTACTGAGGATCCTGATTAAACATGTCAGCAAGTTCTCCTATGCTTAAGTTTGCAGTGCGTGGTATGCGGACTCACTTCGGATTCCCAACTCCCGACCCTTCGAGAATGAGGGGATTCCTGTAGGCACTAGCCGAAAGAACTACCTCCTTGCGAGCTCCTATCTTAACCAGCTCCCCAGATGGGGTGACATATTCGAAGCCGTTCGCCACGGCGGTTCTACCGGGTGCATCCGCCCAAGTGATTCTCTTCACGGTACCCTTGATGATCTTGAGGTTTGACCGAGCTTCTGCAGGAGTGTAGTATGCACGAGCTGAGTCTTCGCGCACGCCGGCGGGAGGATCAAGGGTCATAGGAGCTGTATCAAAGCCATGGCTGTCCCCGCTGTTCAGATCGGTAATCGAATCCAGGCCCAGAACCTTCCACGTGTCGCGGGCTTTATCGTGGAAGGAGCTATTAGATACTGTGAACGGGAATCCAAGGTCCAGGGGTCCAGTCGTGCCATGGGCGCTCGCGTCATACGTTGCACCATTCGCAATCTGTGCACTGGTTGGTGTAATGAAGTGCTCCCCCTTTTTGTAGTATGAAAATACAGAGTCCCAGTTCCAGCCTTTGTTGCCGAGATCTTCCCAGGCGTCGTACTGGGCTTTGTCGCCTCGGATGTACACCATGCCTACGGTTCGTGAAACGTCAGTTTTTCGAAGAAAGATAAGGTGAAGGGAACTTCGGGACATACCATTGACGGAACTGGTTCCGCCCCATGCCTTTCCAGCGCGATAGGTCAAATTCCTAGAGCCAAGAGCAGCTGAAGTGACGGAAGGATACAGCCAATTGATTGACGTATTGAAGCTAGTGAATGAAAAGTTTATCGTCTGAACGTCCGCATTCTGGCGAACGTCATCTCCAGTCTCGACAACCGCGACGGTGATGGCAGGGTTCGACGAAAGACGGTTGGCGATAACCAGTCCGGCAGTTCCGGCGCCAGCAATCACGTAGTCAAACGTTTCACCGTATACCCCTCCGACGCAGGTAAGGAACAGCAGCTGCAGGGATTTGTGCATCCACATGTCCGGCACTATCTTGCATATGCAACAGATTGGACAAGGAATCGGGAATCTTGGCGGGGCCAATGATTGATTGAGAAGTCCAATTGATGGCCGGTAACACTAAGTGACCAGGAACTCGGAACTGTGCGAAAGTAGGGTGTGTAGATCTAGTAAAGGCATGCGCGGAGGCTGTAATAAAGCATGCTATCAGCTCGGCGCATTGATCATCAATGGCTCGGACTCGAATGCGCCACGAAAATGAGGATTACGAGGTATTCCGCCGGCATTTAATGATGCGGAGGCTGAAAATAAGGATTCGTATTCTTGCATCCGCATTCCATACCAGAATAGGAACAGGAAGGTGGCTTGACTAGTGGCGGGCATTGTATGCACATCCCTGCATAGGTGTTATAGTTTCGTGAAGATTATGATTTCGTCGATATGACCGAGAATGCCCTATCTAACTGACTAGCGACATGAGGGTGTGATCCACGTTGGTCGGTCAGCCGGTCTTTTCGGTTCCCCCGTATCTATTCATAGTCGGCTATATCCCATTGGGCCAATGAAACCGGTCGAAAATCACCGACTGCTGAGCATCTCATAATTGTCCAAAGACGCCTCGGCCTTGACACTCTCCCAGACTTGGTCAATCTTCTTGACCGCCCCGTCGCTGAGGGGTCCGGCTTTGAGTGCCTGGATGGTCTGCTTGAACTGCTCAATGTTCCTAGCACCAACAATGATGACGTCGCCCTGGTTGCCCTGCAGCTTCGAGTGGTACACCACCCAGCGGTAAGCTAGCTCCGCCCTCGAAACGTTCTCCTCCTTGGCGATCTGCTCCCAGTCGTCGAGTGCCGCCACAAAGCTAGGTCGGTTATACATGCCGTTATAGACCTTGGCCAACGGCTGTCCCTCGCCGAATCGTCCGTCGGCCTCAGTCAACTGGGCCTTGGACTTTGAGAGAAAGCCTCCAGCGATAGGGCTGTAAGCGTAGAATGCCATCTTATGCCTCCGAATGATGGGGAAGATCTCGTCGTCGGCACGGCGTGCAACTGCTGAGTAGTTTCCCTGATAGACGGAAGGAACAACAAAGTTGTTCTCCTTGGCGACACGGACGATCTCCTCGACCTCATCGCCAAGAAAGTTGGAAAGACCGAGACGCTTGAAGGCACCTTGCTTGTAGAGCTCGTTGAGGCCGCTGAGAGTCTCTTTGACGGGGACCCTACGGTCGGGAGCATGTATGTAATACACATCAACCTGAATACGGTTAGAGAAGCATCAAAAAGTCTCGTGTTGATGACTCACGCTGTCGGTGTTTAGCTTCTTCAGGCTCGTCTTGCATGCATCGATCATGACATCCTTGGTGCAGAGCTGGTCGCTGAAGCCACCGGGCATTTTCGTGTCGACGGTGAATCGGGACGCGGCGCCTGCCTTGCCCATGGTCTCCTCTGACGCGCCATAGAGCTGAGCCGTGTCGATGATCTCGATGCCATTCTCCTCAAGGATCTTCAGCCACTCGGTTACCTCCTCGACGGGGTTAAAGAGCCAAGATGCGCCACCGAATGCGATCTTGATACCGTTTGCAGACATGTTGAAAAGGTGAGAGGTACGTGATGCAGTGGAGGTGGAATGCGGATTGCTAGTGAGGTGGGTGTAGCGGTTTGTTTACTTTATACCGAGTGCGCGGCTACTTTGTGCGGCCAGGCAGGCGGGGGCAAGGCGGAGCAATTCGGTGTAAACACATCGTGAGGACGAATGCGGAAGGGGCAGACAAGTGACGGACAAGTTTCTGCCACCTACGTACATCTGGGGAAGTGAAGTTGGCGATGCTTTCAAATCAATGCAGTTTGTCGCCATGGCTGGAGTTCCGGGTTCCGAGCTTCGTATGCGCTCACGTGCGAAATCGGACCTCCGTTGTTTCTGGGTTCTCCAAAGGGGGGCGTTCGTGCAGGTGCTCCTGTTGATGCAGATCTGCGGAGCATTTTGTACCTCCCCCACGCGCCAAGTCGCTTCATTTTGTTCCGACGGGGTGGCTGTCGGTGGCTTGCAAGGGTGTCAAACCCCGTTCGAAATTCGGATCAACCGCAAGAACCTGCCAGAACCAGAAAGGATCGTTCTGATTCCGAGAGCCTGCCCTGGACATGTGGAATGTTTTTTTCGCACCGAGGGAGGGCCTTCATTTGGGCCAATCGCGTAGTTCCGGTTCTCCTATCATGGCTATCCACGGGTTCGGGCAGGTTTTGCGGGTCCACGGCCAGATTTGAGTATGTAGAGAGTTTCTCTATTGCAATTCTCATCATGTAAAGTGGAGCGATTGTAATCATGGTGCCGTGTTAGTATCACGTGACGCTTGGCACACGTCGGTTGTGCCGAGTCGCGGGAGCGAGAGGTATCCCACATGTGCAGTGACGCCTGTCTGCACCATCTATACCCAAAGCAGCTAGTATTGGCGATGTCCACTCAGTACAGTGTTCTCGTCGTCGGCGGCGCTGGTTTTGTAGGACATCACCTCGCCGCAGGCTTCCTCGCCGACCCGACATTCGCCGTCTTCGTCTTGAGCCGCTCTGCCGCATCGAGCAAGAATCAACTCAAAGGCGCCAAGTACATTGCTGGCGATCTGACAGACCGCCCTTCCATCAAGGCCGTCGTCGAAGATGTCAGGCCAACCGTCGTCGTCCATGCGGCCACGCCTTCGCCTGTCACCGGCACCGCGAAAGAGTACGAATGTGTGAACTTCCTCGGGACGAGGAACTTGTTGAAGTGCGCAAAAGAAAGCCAGCATGTGCGCGCATTCATCTTCACGTCTTCTTCTACTCTCGCCAAAGGCGCCGTCCACGACAACCTTGACGAGACGTGTGCGCTCGCAAACAGCGACCCAAAGGCCCCAGCGTACGCGAGGGTCAAAGCAAACGCCGAGATAATGGTCCTTCACGCCAACTACCCAAAGCCCGTTGAATTCGAAGCTGAGGACGCAAGCGAGGGCGCGAATTGGGCTGGCTACCTCGCGACAGCATCTTTGCGCCTCCCTTTTGTTTACGGTACCGGTGACCATACCGCCATCCCCGGGGTCCTGAACGCTCTAGCAGAGGGGCAGACGACAACAACCATAGGTGACGGGAAGAACCTTTGGTCCTACTGCAGCACGGGGAACGCCGCTACCGCACATATCTTGCTCGCGTTTGCTCTTCTCAAACCCCCCTCGCAGATCGACGCATCCCGTCGAGTCGACGGAGAAGCTTTTAATATCAATGACGGCTCGCCCTTCCCCTTCTGGGGGTTTCCAAAGGTTTGTTGGAAGTTCGCGGGGTACGATCCCAAGCCCTTCCCAAAGGTGACGCACTTGCCGAACTGGTTTGTATTGTCGCTGGCAACCTTCCTCGAGTGGGTGTATTGGATGTTCACTGTTGGGACGAAGAGGCCGTACAAGTTGGGCATGCAGCAGGTTGAGTACATGTGCTACACCCACACGTATAGCATCGGGAAGGCACAGAAGAGACTGGGTTACGAGCCTAAGCTCGATTTCGAAAATGATGTGAAGAAGGCCGTGGAGTGGTGTTTGGATGAAGGGGGTTGGAGGGCGAAATTGAAAGGGAACAAATTGGTGAAGTCTTCCTGAGTATCAGTGCACTGGGCGGTCTATGTTTCGGGACCATGCCCTCGGAGGTCCGATCAATTGCCGACTCTCAAAGCGCTTCTGGCTTTATAACCGATTGACAAGGCTACGGATTGAGGGTCCCCTCCTCAACCGTTCTACGTATTCCTTCCGTTACAAGAGGAATTTATCCCAGGGCTGTGTGGTCATAAGATGTAGCCGAAAGTCACTGTTGCGAACTTTTAATAAAGTCGGTGTCGCCGGCGATCGTGACGGCCAGCGGCTGTTAGCCGTGCGTGATGAAGCCCAATTCTTCTCCATTGAAATATCCGAATCTTATAAGCAACTTCCTCTGCGGCTCGTTTTACAAGGTTAACAACCGAGCTAGAACAACACCGTTTTCCTGTGTGAAGATTATCCAGAAGTCGTCAAAATATCATGATAAGGATGAAGTTACTATTATCTCCTTCTTACAATATAATGTCGTGCTGTTTTCTGCTTCTACTATCCCTATTGTTGTCTTTTCTTGGGTGCACTTGGCTCTTATTAAGACCCTGTTCTTTGGACTGTTGTTAAAAGTTGTTGCTTGCTTCTGCAACAAAGCTAGAGTAGTGGCACGATCTTAGGATCTTCCGCTGCCTTGACTGTGAATGGGAAGTAAATCTGCGCTCAGTATACACATTATCACAGCAACGGTAGGAGGCACGGAGAAACTCCTTGTTATCAAGCCATGAAAGTTTTCGAGAGCGTCAAACATCACCGTCATGGCTGAGTGTTAAAGGATGGCGAAGACTGGATGAGGGTGTCCATATAAGACCATGATTGATTCAGGACTAACACTCCACGGGGCCAAGAGACTCACACTCATCGAGATTCTACCAATACCACTTCCACAGTCTCTCATATCATCTAGGGCACCATCTCCACCCCAGTATCGTCATCCGTACCTAATACTTAACCTTGCACAACCGCTCCTGCGCATCGAGATAAAACTCATCCGCGCCAACTGCAAAGTGCCCATACATAAGATCATACGGATCATACTTATGCTTGATCTTCAACAGCTTCTCATAATGAACCCCATACATAGTATCCTTCCAATCACCTGTATACAACGAATCAATCTCATTGAGATACACACCCGTCCCGGGCGTCGCCGCCTCCATAGCCGGGAAGAACTCGCCAGACAGCTGATTCTTGTCGCGAATTGAATGCGCCGGGTCATCCCAGTGCCACGGGTTGTTCGGGTTGCAGTAGGCGATGGAGTCGCGCCAGTACGGATTTACCGAGTTATCCGGGTGCTTGGGCCGGACGGAGGAGCCTTCCGCCGTGTCAATGAACGAGCAGCCGACGAACCAACCAAACTCGTCGGCGGTGTACTTGCGGTAGACGTCCATAAGTTTCTTGTTGGCTGTGTCGTCGAGCACGACGCGACGCGGGATGAGGCGGCTGCCGAGGACGGGGTAGACGGGGCAGAGCTCACCGTATGGGAGGGCACCGTAGGAGTTGCGCAGGTTTTCGAGGTAGCTGGTGTAGTTGTATGTCTTGAGCTCGTAGGGAAGACTTCGCTTTTTGAGTTCGGGCAGGAAAGGGGCGAGGATGTTGTCGATGGCTGAGGTGTCTTGATCCGGCATGACGAAAGCAAAGACCCAGAGGGTGGCATTGCTGACGAAGAACTGCACGTTCTTGGGGCTGTCCTGGACCATGGAGGGTCCCATCTTGTACCAGAGGCCGACAGCTTCCCAGTAAGCGTCCGAGTTTGTGTTGTTGAAGACCAAAGTCCCTCCGGCGACCGGTCCATCAGGATAAGCCTTGACGGTCACGCTCAGTACGACACCGTATGTGCCAGGGCCACCACCGGCGAGGGCCCAGTACAAGTCTTGATGTTTCTCGGGAGTTGCGATGAGGTACTGGCCTGTTGGAGTGACGACCTCCCACTCAAGGACCTGATCGGCAGCAAGTCCGTAGGCGGATGTAAGTTGTGAGTGACCAACACCCTGAGTGTAGCCTCCGGCGAACCCACAGAGACCGCACTCGGGGCCCACGATCCGGTAGCCCTTTGCATTGACATACTCGTAAACTTCTCCGGCAATGATACCAGCGCCAACTTTGACCGCAGGGCCTTTGTAGTAGGAGCTCGAGAACTTCTTATTGGTCTCCAAGGTCTTGAGATTGTGCACCCAGAAAGAAAGCGAGCCTTTGCCGGTGGATTTTCCCAAGTAGCTAGAAGAGCACATGATCAGCCAAGTACACCCGAGGAAAATTGCGCGCCAGACTTACTCAAGGCCGGTGTTTTTGATTACCAAGCGAACATTGTTTTGGCGGGCGAACTTCAACCCAGCTTGGACATCTGCAGCCCCACTAACATTGATCGAATAAACAGCTCGTGTCCCGAGCTCGCAGGGCTGGTCCACGGGCGTAAATGGATTGCAGGTAAGGTTGTAGAAGTACGGGTTCATGGGCTCTCCAGGCTGCGGCTGTCTACAAGAACGTTTAGCGCTCGAACGATAATTCAACAGAGCAAAAATGCGGCACATACAGGGTCGCGGCGCCCTCTTCCTGGATAGCCACTTTCAGATCCGCGCATGAGGCCTCGTTGTATCCGGAAAAGACACCCCCGGTGTGGCAGACGTGTGCTACAGGGACCGTTGCGATCAGTCGCCCGCCGACAGTGTTGTTGAGCTGGCTCCACTCTTTGGTGCTCGGCCAGCCCTTATCCCCTGGGATGTATCTGCATTTCGGGGCGTGTAAAGGTTCACCGATGGCAGTGCCGATGGCCAATAGGATAGACAAGATTCGAGGAACCATCTTGATGGGTGCGACGAAGCGTAGCAACGTATTCACCGGCCAATGAGCGGTCCTTCAGACTAAATAGGGTGTATGCAAATGGAAAAACTTGATTGCCCTTCGAAACCAAACAATCGGGCGATAGATCCACTTGCAAATCGAGAGCTTTGTAATACGTTCGTGTGCTAGATGTGACCCATTATATGGGGAAACGTTTGATCTCGAACTAGTATAGAAAGAGTAAACGGACCTAGCCTTTGCTTATTGTGGACCACAGTCGTATCTTCGGGTGTTTCCTCTACTAGCTTCACGAAGCTAGTAGCCCGTGCTTTCCAGATGCCACTCTCAACTAGCGCCGCAATCGGAAGAACTATCATCAGCCTGGTCGCCCTGCTCTGTCTTGGCGGTAGTAGTGAAGGGACTATCCCGCTCGGAACCCACCCGAGGAAGGATTACGATCCATTAGACTGTGCATATCTCAGTTTCGGCAGATTCGGTGGCTGATGCGGCGACATGATTGCCGAAAGAGATCTGCGAATACCAGGGTCGAGGTGACAAGAGAAAAACGCCGAACATTCCAATTAATAGAGCGGTCGACTATACCGCCGTCGTACAGGAAAGTGACCGAAGGTTTTCGCTAACAAGCACGGGTGCAGTGTTGAAAATCGCCGACCGTTTCAGTGCGACCCACCAGAGTTTGACTGCGCAAGAAAATCGCCGCGCCGGAACCCTGCGGCAGGCGGACGCCATCAAGCCCAACCGTTATATCCGCCACTGATTAATGTCCGAGAGGCTTGCGGCTTCGGTCGGTGTGTCGTGAGGCTGGTGGTTGGAAGCAGGTGGCGAATCGAAGTGACCAGGGAGAATCAACCGCGCTTGATGAGTAAGACTGTTCAGTCACCTGATCTGGTACCATTTCGTCCAAGGAAGTGGTTAGATCCTCCCATACTCTTAGAACCAAAGTGAGTAATTCATCTAGACTTTTGCGATGTTTATCTGTTTTCTTATTTGTCGTCTTTTTGGCTCCCACTAGTTCCTTCTATATGGAACGAAAGTTGCAATTCGATAGAAACTTCAAGTTCACCGCATTTCGAGTCGACAGTTAAGAGCTTCTAAGGTATCTTGTAGTGCAACCTCTAAGCGAACTGAGTCTTTAACAGCGTTATTCTAGACGTGTTAAGCGCCTTTTTGTTTTAGTCTTGAACACCTTATATAGAAAGTACAACCTAAAGTCAAGACAGTTAGAGTGCTACCTATTGCAAGTCCTAGAGCAAAAGTGTTATATTTTTCAATGTAAGATTATAACCTTGATTGAATGCTAAGAGCCCAATTCGTGCACTTTGCTCAACAATTGGGAAGAAGGTGGATTTCCGGATGCCCGACCGCAAGTCGATTCATCTTGGACACGCTCACAGACAAGCTCACGGACAAACCCACAGAAAAACCCACAGATAAGCTCATAGACAAGCTCATAGAAGGGAAAGAAGCTACAGGTAATATGGAGGACTAAATGCGATAGATACAAGTATTATTATTCAAAGAGATCTATGAATCCCACCTCTAAAACACCCAGAAACAACAATATAGAACAATCTATGTACAGCCAAAGAAATGAACGACAAAACCGTAAGCAAAGAAGAGAAAATACATTGCAATTTGGTGTAAGCCTCACAAAACAACACCTCACGTCCCCTCATCTCCGCGACTCAAGAGCCAACCCACCCTCCCCATCCCCAACAGTCGCCTGTTGCGACGCAATAAGATAACTGAAACCAAGGGCCTTGCAACGACCCAACCATGGAAGAAACGGCATGGATTTGAGATCCTTCCTGTCCCCCCTCTGTTGCTTGATGTACTCGCTCAGCTCGTCAGTGTGGAAGGTGAGCGGGCTTTCGTAGTGGAGGAACTGAGCGGAAGCAGCATCGCTGGCAACAGTACCTGCCGTGGCGTTCACGACAGACTCGCCTAGCCAATGGGCGATCTGCTTAGCGGGAATCAAGTCCACGCGACCGTTCCAGACGCCCATGTCGGGCGTCAAGCCCAGAGCATCGACGAAGCCGATGAGAGCGTCCATCAGCTCCTGCTTCTGCAATGCTTGCTCCTGCGAAGCTGGAAGGAACCGATATATCCGCGACGGGACCCCGAGGCTTTCAACAGAGCGTTCGAGGATGCGCTCGCCAGCCCATTTAGAAGCGACATAGCCGTCGCTGCCCTCTCCGGATGGCACATTGGCAGCAGCTGAGCCGGCTTTGGCTACGGTGACTTCCTCGTCTCGCGGCAAGACCCCGACCGTCGAGATGTAGTGGATGGGTACTTGGCGAGGAGCGGCCAATTTGACAAGCTCCTTAATCGATTCGACGTTGCTGGGGCGGAGGACGTGATAGTTGTCCCAGAAACTTCGTACAGCGCCCATGTGGAGTATCACGTCGACGTCGCTGGACAAATCGCGGAATTCGTCGGCACCCAGTCCAAGCAAAGGTAAAGATAAATCGCCCGCATGATAGGAGACGTTTGGGGCGGTAAACAAGCCACCTTCGTGGTGTTTGTCCCGCACGGCGACGCAATGAATTGTTCCGATGTCCGGGCGGGCAGCGAGCTGTGGAAGCACGTACTTGCCAAGGAAGCCCGTTGCACCCGTTACTAGGACCGTCTTCGCAACCTTCTTACTCCTCTCAGGAAGATTATCGAGGAAGCTGGGAATGGTCGGTGGGATTGTTTCCTTTTCCCAGTTGATTGTGTCGACACTGGTGCTCTCTTCTATGGTACGGGCCATGTCACCTAGCGTGTTGGAACCCATGAGCTTGTAGAGCGGAATGACAACGTGGAAGACCTCGCGGACTCGTGCTTGGAGGCGGATCACCAGAAGAGAGTTGCCGCCCACGAGGAAGAAGTTGGTGGAAGGATCTAGTTCAATGTGTAGCTTGTCCACATGGGTTCCTAGCACATCCCTCCACACGCGCTCCAGTTGTATCATCGTCTCAGTCATCGTCTCCATGGCCGCCTTGGGACCGCTGGTTCGTTCCGGCAGCGGCAGCTTTTGAACAGCTTTTCGGTCCACTTTGGAGTGATTATTGAGGGAAAACTTGGGGAGGGGAATGGCCATGACAGGTATCATGTACTGGGGGATGGGAAGACGGCCGAGCAAGTTGTGAAGGAATGTCTCCTTGTCAGAGACGTTGTGGTGTTGGGCAAAGACGACATGGGCGACCAAAAATGCAGGGTCACCTTCACGAAGGGTAACGACTGCTTCTCTTAGTGCACCGCCAGCGGCTGAGATGATGTTGCTTTCGATGTCGCTCAGCTCGATACGAAGTCCACGGATCTTGACCTGGGAATCGCCAGCCATGCGGCTGTGAAAGACCATGGCACCGTCCGGCAGTAAGTGGCCGATGTCGCCGGTACGGTACATGTGCGTCCAGCCACGTGCAACATCTTCGGGCGTCGCAAATGGGTTCGGAACGAAGTGTTTGTCGGTAAGTTCCTGATTGTTAAGGTAGCCAAGCGAGACTCCCGCGCCACCCAAGTAGATCTCTCCTGGCATGCCGACAGGCACTGGCTGCAGCTGCTCATCTACCACATACGTGTAGTAGTTGGGCAACGAGTAGCCGCAAGGAATGCGTCCCATGTTCTCGACAGTCTCTTTCTCACGGTAAGGGATCTCAATTTTGTGGGAGGAAATCGAGATCTCGGTGGGGCCATATGAGTTGAAGAAGCGGAGTAGTGGTATGTTGAGGCTCGCGAACTCTTCGGTTACAAGGGTGGTGAGGGTCTCGCCACCACCAAAGGCAAAACGCCAGCTAGAGGCCTGTTTGAGAGAATCGGCTCCAAACTGGATCCACATCAAATATTCAGATGGCGTCGCCTTGGTGTACGTGATGGAATGCTCTTGGATGATTTTAGTGATCTCCATGGGATCACCACGCTTCTCAGCCGGAACGATGTACACCATGCCACCATTGACAAGGCCCGTGTACATTTGGTCGGAGGAGTGGTTGAAGGTGAATGCGCTTTGCTGCAGGACTCGCTCGGCGCCTAGTCCCCAGGTCTTGGTGTATCCTTCAATCTCGTTGCGGAGACCAGCATATGTTACCGTGATGCCCTTGGGCGTACCCGTGGAGCCGCTGGTGTACAAGATGGCAGCTGGCGCATCCGCCTGTGCGCAAACAGGGATATGGGCTGAGGCGGCATTGGGCAATTCTGACACGTTGAGAATGTGGGAATCCGAATTTCGGAGCAGCGGCGCCTCCTCAAATGTACTGGCGTCGGCGAGGATGGCACGCGGTTCGCAGTCTTTCGCCACAGCGGAAAGACGGCTAATGGGCTCGCGAAGGTTCAGCGGCACATAAACGGCGCCTATGCGCATAATTGCAAGCATAGAACACGTCCAGTCGGCGGTAGGCTGCTGGAAAACGAGCACCCGAGAGCCAGCATCCACACCAACGCGCCGCAATGCCTCGCTGATAGCTTCGATCCGGTTGGTCATGTCTGAGTATGTGAGCACCTTGCTGGTGCCATCCATGAGAGCGACACGATCCAGGTTTTGCTGTGCGACGTCTTCGATGCGGTGGGGAAGTGTTGCGGGCCAGTCTGAGACTAAGTTGGGACCTATCTCTGGTGTCAGTGGAATTTCATGCGTCTACCAGTTGTGGTAGAAACTTACCACGGCCTACACGAACGGCTTCTGTTAGTTGTTTCTCGCTAAAAAGCGGTGTGTCCTTCAAGGGGAGAGACGCATCACCGGTGACAACGTCGAGGAGATGAACGTATGTCTCCATCAGGAAGTTAGCCGCTGTCAGGTCGTAAAGACTCTTCTGAACCCGAAACACAACCAAGGAATCGGCAGTCGAATCTGTCACATCTAGCGTGATGTCGTAGGCAGTTCTTCCGGGGTGAACATTCGTGAGCTCGGCTTGGCAGTTGCCCCATGGGTGTCGTTCCTGGACGCCCTGTCTGTAATCGAGAAATGCTTGGAAGAAGGGACTATGCAAGGAAGAGCGGGCGACATTCAACTCGCTTAGTAATACGTCAAATGGTAGACGCGAACTCTCAAGCGCAGCGTGCGCCGTGCCACGGGCTTCGACTATCGCCTCCGCGAAGGTTTGGTCAGGTTTCTTCTTGAACCGCAGTGTCAAGAGATTCAAGAAGAAGCCAATGCTTTTCTCCACGCTGCTATCGTTGCGAGCGGCATCGGCGAAGCCAATGGTCAAGTCTTTTGTGTCGTCACCGGCGAAGCAGAAGAGCAAGGCTTTGAAGGCCGCCAGGTGGAGGTGGAAAGGTGTCGAACGCTGCGCTTTCGAAACGGCTTTGACTCGGGCCACTACTGCAGGCTCAAGGTGGCATGCTACCTGATGAGTGTCGAAGCCATTCATAGCTACCCTAGAGCTGCTGCGAGCCATAGGTAGCAACGGGAGGACGGGTGGCTGTTCATTGGCCGGGAAAACGGTCTGCCAATACTTCAATTCCTCCTGCATGTCGCCGTTGTCGAGAGCTCGCCGCTGAGCGACCGAAAACTCGGGGTACTGCCGAGGTGGGGATCCAAGGGATTGGCCCATATAAGCCTTCTCAAGATCTGAAAAGAAGACGTTGAAACTGGCGCCGTCCATGATGATGTGATGGTAGTTGATCAGTAGGTAGTGAGATGACGATGTAAGGGTCAGAAGAACCAAACGCATCACATCGCCGCGCTCCAGGTCAAACACATGAGATCTCAGCTTCGCATATTCAACGTCGAAATCTTCCGTAGTGTCGATTTTCTTGCGCTCGAGTCGCAATGGCGAACTGGGTAGTACATTTTGATAGGCCTCACCGGCGGACTTTTCATCTTCGACGAAACACGTGCGCAATGCCTCGTGTCTATTAGTAACCATGCGAATTGACCTTTCAAGGTCGCCCACACGTAAGTTACCAGCAATTTTGTAAGAGATGACCACGTTGGGGGTCGTGGGATCTTCGAGCAGATGGCGAAGGAACCAGAATCGGGATTGCGGCAACGAAATACGCTCACTCCTCAAGAACTTTCTGGGCGAGCGCTCGAGTTGTGTTAGTTTGGTCGACACCTCCTTATGATCGATTCCGGAAACGGACTCGGACGGCGTAGTCATCGCGGTCGGTGGAGTTGGCGTGGAATGCCCCCCAGGAGTAGAGGTGGAATTGTCGCCCGACACAGAGGCGGAATCCGAGCCCGAACTCTGCGCCTTTACCAGGACCTGTGGCTGGGATGGGGACTTCGCCAGCGTCGCCTTGTCGGGCTTTGCGTTGTCTTCCTGCTTCTCAACGCTTGCAATGAGCTTCTCGGGGAGTTTTTCTAGTGCTCTCTCGCAAAGTTCACTCAGGGAAGCACCGCCAACAATTTTCAACACGGGGATGTCCGCCTTCAACTCTTTGAGGAACCAGGACCTCACCTCAACTGCGACCAAGGAATCGATTCCTAGCTCGAGGAGGGGGGCGTCATGTTCGATCTTCTGATCGCCTAGCTGGAGCATGGCACGCAGTCTTGTCGCGAAACAATCTTGCAGAACGGCCAGAGCTTCCTCCTTCGTAGCTGCCATGGCGAGCTGCTGGCTGACAGGAAGCGCCGCCTTCTTATCTTGCCCATCGGATCCCGATGTGGCGCTCTTACTCTCAATGATCATGTGCGAGAAGTATGGGTTGCTGAACCACGGACCTCTCAGGTCCTCGTCATCGATGATGGCTCTCAGCCCGGCCGTGACCACGGCATCTTCCAGGCCTCGAGTTCCGGCGACTATGGTCTCCGCAAAAATCTGGTGCAAGTCCGTCTCTGAAACAGGGGGCAAGCCCACTTTCTTCACCAGCTGTTCCTGGACGGCTTGACCGGCGTTCTCGGCGTGTCCGATGCCGGCGACCATTCCGAGAGCAATCGAAGAGGCTGCCAAGCCACGTTCCCGTCTCTGCCTAGCAAGGGCATTCAGGAACCCGTTAGCAGCGGAGTAATTGGCTTGACCCGCATTGCCGTATATGCAGACAACCGATGAGAACAGAATGAAGAAGTCGAGATCGACGTCGTAGAAAACCTCGTCAAGGTTCTTCGATCCGTCAATCTTGGGTGCAAGCACTCGCCTCATAGTGTCTCCAGACATGTTTGCGAAAAGCTGATCATCGAAAATAACGGCTCCGTTGGCGACTCCGGCGATGGGAGGGCAGGACGCTTGGATCTCTTCCACGGCGCACCTGATACTACCCATGTCAAGAACGTCCATTGCCATGACTTTGACGGTTGCGCCGGTTCCATGGAAGGATTCAAGCCATCTCTTATCGACATTGGGACGGCGACTCGTCAAGCAAACGCACCCAGCTCCGTTTGAGACCATCCACTCACAGAGGGATTGGCCGATCTGACCGCTCAAACCAACGAGAAGATAGGTCTTGTCCTTGGAGAAGAGGTGGCGGCTATCCAAAGGATGAATCTCTGCCTCTACGAGCTCGTCTTTAGGCCATTGAATGGTGTTCGTCGCGTACTCTTGGTTCAGTGTGCGGACTGATCCGAGTGGGATGACGAGGTCCTGGACCTCTGGACTGCACAGTCGCGAGATTGAAACTGCATCGTTGAGTCGAGCAAGAAGTAAGGCTCGGTCACACAGTGGCGGTAGCGAAGACGATTTGCGTTGGAAGAGTGTGGACGGGCTGATGGTCATGCAACTCGACGGCAAGGCCTGGCAGATGCGTTGACCTAGGGCGTCAAGCGTGGCTCCAGCCGTCAAGTCTAGGAAATGGGTGGGGCGTATTAGACGAAGCATTTTTCGAAGAGTGAGATGGGAGACGCGAGTGCTCAATTGAGTCCAAGATGTATCTAGTTGCTCGTCACGGCCGTCGCAAGTGAAGGTGACGCGGATTCCCTGGGTACCTGCTCGTCGAGACAATGCCGCCGCGAGGAAGCGATCTTTTCCTGAGCAATGAACCAGGAGGTGATTTTCTGGTGACAGTTGCTGAACCATGGACTCGGAAAGCAGCTCGCTTATAACAGTAACTAAAAGACTGTCAATATCAGCATTAGTTGCCTCATCGACGGGCACTTCCACGGCCGTGACTGGGGTCATCTCGCAAGAGTTGGACGTTGACAGAAGCACTTCGAGCTTGCCTATCTTGTTCCTGCCTATGCCGAGGAACAAGAACGCATCCGCAGCTATACGGAGTGCCTTCAAACTTGAGCTTTGTACTTTGAAGACGTTGTCTGGTGATTGCTTCCGTTCTCGATAGACTTGTTCCACCACACAGTGCTGCGGATCGTCCGAGGGCGAGACGATACCGACATTTGTTTCCGATATGGGCACCGTCTTGGATATGACACGCTTCAGAGAATTGAGCCTTGCGTTTTGGTCCGTGTGTTGCATCAGCCGAGGGATCTTCAGCGTCCCTTCGTCAAATAATACCTCAGGCTCCCGCGACCAAAGGAATTCGGAGTCCCGATGTTGCGTGTCTGCCAATGCCGAAGGGGGAGCTTCCCATTCGTCGAGGGCGTACTGCTGCACAAGGTACTCAGCGATGGCTTGCGGAGCACTGTGCTGCAGATTGGAGAGATCTATGTGGCTGAAGTTGATGTGCGCTGCTTCTTGCCTGATCGAGCGCCCGAAGGCGATGCTTGCCATTTGGTAAGGCTGGTCTAGGTGTCCGCGATTTGTGACCCAAACGATGCTTTTGGCAAGCTCCAACATCCGCTTGAGCCCGTCCATCTTCTCGTCGGTGGCGTCCTTAAATAGGGGGGAATCGATGTCGACAAGATTGAGGAACGTGCTCATGGGATTCAGACACAGAGACTCCTCCTCGGTCGGCAAACCATCAAGAACCGTGACCTCACCGCAAAAGCGCTCGAGTTGGTCCACTACTGCCTCACCGATGCGGGTTGTGTCGAGAGTGCCGTTCCCAAGGACTACCAGACTTTCGATATGGAAAGGCGGAGAGGTAGACGGTGAGGGCGAAGATAGCGGGCGTCGCAAGAACTGCACTCGCTCGTCAACAGCTTGGGATGCCATTATGGACATCGGCCAGGCCGGACCTTCGATTTCGGGACTCCGTGCATCGACTCCCCCAAATCCGGCTTTGCGAAGTGCCGAATTCCATGCCCCGGGTGTCAATAACGGCGAGGATTTGCGTCCATCGTTCGCGCCGAGCCACCAGCCGGGTAAGCCACTCAGAATGCTGTGGCAGCGAACAGAGCTCGGGTTGGTGACTTCTGCCATTACAAGATAACCTCCGGGCTTCAGAAGCTGGCGAACATTCTCTAGAGCCGTCTTGAGCGAAGCTGTGCTTGTCAGGACGTAGGGAGCGATAACAATGTCGTACGATTGCAACTTGAATCCTTGGTCTGTGGGTGAAGCCTCAATGTCCAGCACACTGAATGCCATCTTGTCACTATGCGCCTTAAATCGCTGTGTGGCTTGGGCCACTTTGTCTTCGGATTGATCCGTGCACGTGTAAGACGAAAAGGCATGGCCGATGCCCTGGAGAACCGGCTTCGTTGCGCCGCCTGTCGCAGCGCCTATCTCTAGGATTCGAGCATGCGGATATCGATGGACGATCTGCTTGACCATGCGCGCAAGGTGTGAGTTGTACGCAGTAAATCCAAGGCCCGACTCGTACCAGTCATCAAGCAGGTCGCTTTGCAGAGTAGACTGAGGACTGGCATCCCCTCGAATGGCGGTGGGAAGATCCTGACCAATGACTGCAAGAAGTTTGACGTCGACGGACTCGGAGTATTTGGCGAACAGGGACTGTATGTCTTCTGTGGTATCCTGAGCCCACTCTTTCTTAAGTGTCGAATGTTGGCCCCGAGCCGTGGTGGACAAGGTCTGATCGACCCATTTCAGAAGGTGCATCCAATGTGGCTGATCAGTAGCTGGTTCATGATCACCAAGCTCCGACTTCCATTGGCGAAGATAATAATAGGCTATCCTCTCGCAGGCAGATGCCAGCTCCAATTCATAGGCAACGGGTCGAACGCTATCCATGATAGCAGCACCATCAGGCAGAGCGGAGCCGAATTTGGTGCTCGTAAACATGACACGGTCGTCGGCAGCGGTGGCGGGAGCAAATGGTCTCATCTTGAGGTCCTCGACTTGCACCATGCCGTGCTCACCGTCTTCGCTGAAGATGTCGATGCTTGCAGAGAATTTCCCAGATTCGCCGTCAATGGTTGCGCAAACAGGCACCTTCGATCCGGAAGTGGGTAGTGCAGCGCAGACTTCAGGGTTAACGCGGATGGTTCCGATGGCTGTGGGAACGGCGAGTGACCAAAGACGTCCATCCGCCGGAGCTGAATACGCGAGGATGGATGCCTGGAACGCAACATCGAGCATACTTGGATGGACGAGGTACTCAGATACACTCGTTTCGCCGTATGTGTACGAGTCTACGAGGGCGGATGTTTGATTTAGCTTGCGTTTAGCGGAAGACAGCGTTCTGAACGAGCCAGAGTAGTTGTAGCCAAGCTCGGAGATGGTAGCGTAAAATTGCTCAGCTTCCACTGTGGTCATGTTGTAGTCCTCGGGCGGTGCGCAGGGCAGTGTTGCCACGTCCGGAGTGCCAAAGACTATTTTGACAGTCCCACTGGCCGAGAGCTCCATGTCATGGTCGGATCCCGCGCTGAGGATGGGAACTGAGTAACAGGCGAACTCAGCTGTGGCGGTTTGATCCGCGTGATATTCGATCTGTGTCAGGCTCACGAGCGTCTCAACACCAGAGTCATCGCCATCCTCGAAGGTAATAGCCCTGGGGATGCTGAGCTGATGCAACTCGAACAGCTCAACTGTCTTGTCACCTGCAAGGGTCTTGGACGACTCGAGGGCCATGGCGACGTAGCCGGCGGCTGGGAATACGGTCTGGCCCTGCAGTTGATGACCATCGAGCCACGGTATCTCTTTCTGTTTGAGCACATTGAGCCAACGCATGTCGTGCGAGTTCGAGTCGGTAGCAAGAAACCCGAGTATCTCATGATGGGCATGTTTCCGCGTGCGCATCTTTTTCGATATGCGTGACTCGGCCCAATGAGCTCTTCCGTGGTTCCATTGATACGATGGAAGACCAACTACCAATCTCGGGTGAAACGACTCATCGGCGGTTATGCTCTCAAATGACTTAAAGTTGACCAGATGGGGCAGACGGGTCCACACATATCCCAGTGCCTCAGAGAAGGCTTCAATGTCGTTCTTTCCCCGACTGAGTACACCGCAGTAAGGAAGCGGAGAAGTCTGCGCCTCTGCAACGTTCTGGGTAGCAGGACCTTTGAGTGCCGGGTGCGGTCCGACTTCGATCGCAAGGTCGAGCTGCGCGGTGCTGGCAACGGCGTTCTTGCACGCTTCCGAGAATAAGACCGCATTGGTCATATTGTCTCTCCAGTACTCGTCCTGAAGCGCGTCGGTAGGCTTCATGCCTTCCGCCGAGGCAGTCACACTAGAGAACCAGGTGCAAGACGTGTCGGACCGGTCGCGAATCACTTGAATGTCACATGCTCGTAGAGCCTGGACATAGCGGTCCCCACACGGTAGCATGTGGTGAGAGTGATAGGCCGTGTCCACCTTCAACAGCCTCGCGAATTTCTTTTCCTCGTCAAAGCGCTTCTTAGCCTGCACAACAGCATCAGCGTCTCCCGACAAAGTCACGCTTGCCGGGGAATTGTGCGCGGCGACGGCTAGACGACCCTTGAAGACTGGAGAGTTGACTAGCTGCTGTGCATCATCCCAAGATGTGCCCGCCGCCAGCATGGCTCCCTTTTGGCCGTTGGTTTCATTGCCAGCGAGGTAGGCATAGAGACCCCGATAATAAGCAATTCGGATGGCGTCGCGGGCCGATACGAAGCCTGCAGCGTAGGCGGCAGCGATCTCGCCCGACGAATGGCCCACGACAGCAGCAAAGGTGGTCCCAGCAGCGCGTAAGAGGTCGACGAGGACGATCTGGATGGCAGTGCACAAGGGCTGCGACAGGGCGGCTTCGCCGAGACGCGAGCCTTCTACAGCCAGCATCTCATCTCGGAGGCGCCATGTCGGACGATCGGCCTCGGGCAGGGTGGCCAGAGACTCCTCAAGCCAGAAGATTCGCTCTTGCACAAAGGCTGAGGAGCGGATCAGGTGTGCGCCCATGGCCGGCCACTGAGCACCCTGGCCCGTGAAGACGCCTAGAAGGCGGGGAGTGCCCGTGTTGGCGATGGAGCGGAGGCCAGCCGTCGCACCGGCATTCTGGCTCACATCCGCAAGCACGGCATCGATCTTGGAGGCCAGCTGCTCAATCGACAGTGCGGCGAAGGCTGCTTTGGTGGAAAGGTGACTTCTGCGCGCATGCAGCGTCCATGCCAGGTCGGCGCAATTGATGGCCTCATGATGAGTCTTCAAGTGGCTAGAGTAGGCCTGCAATTGGGCGACCAGAGCGACTTCGGATGCAGCAGAAAACACAAAGGGCGTCAGGGATGGCGATGCGTCATGCTTCGGTGTCGTTGGGGCGTCGTAGCTTTCCAAAATAGCGTGCGCGTTCGTCCCTCCAAAACCTGTGACGCGTAATTAGGTAAGCAACCCAAAACGTTGATGATTATGGCGTCCACTTACCGAAACTGTTGACACTCACGCGCCTAACACCATCCGGCACCTGCGGCCATGGCGTCAATCGCGTCGGGACCTGCAAACCGCGATAAAAGGGTTCAATCTTTGGGTTCAAGCGGTGGAAGTGGAGGTTGGGCGGGATGAGCCCCGACTGCACCATGGCGGCGCCTTTCAGCACACCTGCAAGGCCCGCGCAGCCCTCGAGATGCCCGATCACCGTCTTGACCGAGCCGACGAACAGAGGCGTATCCGAGCCGTCCACATGCCGACCGAAACACTGATGGATGGCGGCCGCTTCCTTTGGATCTCCAGCTTGCGTGCCCGTCCCGTGGGCTTCGAAAAACTGCGGTCTATCTTGAGGCACGCGTTCTGGGTCGAGACCAGCTCTTGCGTATGTCTGCCGGATGAGGGCGGCCTGGGCTTCGCTGTTGGGGACCGTGATTCCGTTGGAGAAACCATCCTGATTCGCCCCTGTCTCGCGAACAATACATTGAATGCGGTCGCCATCCGCGATGGCATCGCTCAGCCGTTTTACCACTACGGCAGCCACACCCTCGCCGCGGGCGTAACCATCCGCACTCTCGTCCCACATTGCGGACCGGCCATTCGGCGAAAGCATCTTCAGCGTGCTCTCGCCTATGTACATTTCCGGACCAAGAAGCATCTGCGTGCCACAGGCCACGGCCACGCGCGATTCGCCGCTTCTCAGAGCTTGCACGCCTTGGTGAAGTGCAATCAGACTAGATGAACACGCCGTATCAATAGTCTGGCTGACTCCGTGCCAGTCGAAGAAATAGGATACCCTATTAGAGATAATAGCGCGGCTTGTGCCAGTCGCATAATAATTCGGCATCGTGTTGTGGTCTCTGATCAGAGTGTCGTTATAGTCGGCAGTCATGGTGCCCACGTATACGGCGGTGTCCGATCCTCTCAGTGCTTCGATGGCATGACCGCCCGCCTCAAGGGCTTCATACACCGTCTCTAAGAGAATACGCTGTTGCGGATCCATGGCGTCCGCCTCGTTCGGGCTGAGGTTGAAGAAAGGTGCGTCGAACAAGCGCACATCTTCCTGCAACAGGTACGAGCGAAGGACGTTGCTGGTGCCGTGGTGGCTGCCGTCGGGGTGGTAGAATGATTTAGCGTCGAATCGATCCGGTCCAATGTCGACGCCCACATCGCGTGGACTCTCGAGGAGTTTCCACAGTGCCGATGGCGAGTTGGCACCTCCTGGGAAGCGGCATGCGCTGCCCACGATGGCGATGGGTTCTTGTTGCTTGGAAACCATTTCCAGGTATGCGATGAGAAGATCAAGAATCAGAGGTTGCCTTCATAGAAAGGCAAGTAAGAATGGAGGTGCTAACTGAGGTAGTTGCACGTGATCGAACTCAAGGTTGACATGAACTAAGCAGACGAGATGACTGGGCTGTTAAGCAGCACGTCCGCGTCCCATATACGACGATTATTCGGCATCCAACTTGCTATCTCGAATTCTATCTCGTTTGTTTCAGCTCAACACCCCGTTGGCCATCCCGTCGACGAAAAGGGCCTCAGTGACCCAAGCATTTCGAGATAAGACTTAATGCCCGACTCCTCAACAAGGAAGGCTGCCATCCATCCTACCTCCCAGCTGGGGAGTTCTTCGGCGATTAATCATTCATAGATCTCCTCAGAGCCGTGAGAACACACCGCCACTATCATCACTGAGCAATTGTCCGATGTGCAATCTCGCCGTTATGCCGTCGGAAGTACCGAGGGAGGTCTCACTATCAACAGAAAGTGATACGGTATGTTTCACGCCGATTGGTTGCTAAGATCTTCAATTTTGATTTCCACTTTTGTACTTCCGGACTAGGATCGTCGTCCCGGTCCGGAGGTTTCTAAGGGGCAAGTGCTCCAGAGTAACACAGGTTCAAGCGAAAGGCGAGTTGAGCTCCTTTCGGCGCCCATACATCGCTCTTTGGCAACACGTGCTTGACGACCTCCGATCAGGCGAAACGACGCACGGAAGGTCCCCGAACTTTACTCCCAGCTGCGCAACGGCTAATAGCCGGAAAGCTGACTGATCCCATACGGCAGCATCAGCTTCAAAAATAGCCAGTGCATCACTTCCCGTCGGCAGCCTTGAGTTGCTGAGAGACAACATGACGAAGAGTTAACATTTTCCTGTGTCGAAACCTTGAATCCAATACTTGACGCAGGGCGGTTCAAAAGAATCTGCTTAAAAGTAGTCATCCTCGGCTGTTCTTTCAGGGTTTCAATCCAATACGCTCATATATCATGGAAGAACAATAAAAGCGGATTATGGGTTTCCAACACGATCGAGTACATGTAATAGACCTGGCGTACCAGGCTCAAAGGCCACTCGCTGAGAAGATCAAAACTAATCGTATTCTAAAGCTTACTTGTCACAGCTGTCCAGGTGCCTAGTTGACCTGAAATTTGCTGGTGGGCCTGATACCCAACCCGCTCTTCTCGTACGCCATATCAACCATCTTCATCTGGAGAGCCGAGTCTTCGCGGTTAACCCAGTACGCCGGCTTGCGGCCCTTGATCTTATCCACAAATGCCCCGAGCTGATACCGGAATGACATCCAGTACTCCTCACCCTCAAGATTAGCGAGGCCTCCACCAGCTTCCTTGGGGGAGTAGGCTTTCTGCGTCCGTTTCTCGGTCCACTTCTTCACCACTCTACCGGTTTCCTTGTCGCGGATCTCAAATGCCTCTTTGACGTCGATTCGGCTCCAGAAAATCGCGTGGATGAAGCCGTTAATTGTGACCTCGCGCGTTACGAACTTCTTCTGCGATGGTGGCAGCGTCTTGTCCGGGACCTCGACCTGCCGATGAGTGACGGTCGCGTACGAGGGGTACCAGATGGTTGGCCCTTGCAGCGTGCTGAAGGCCTCGCCGATGCAGCCGTTAGGAAAACGGAACTTGGCCTTGAACTCGTAGTCGCAGTCATGATGAACGCCCTCGGTAAAGGCTTTGACGTCGGCGCTTATGCATTCCTCGGGCTCTGCACCAAAGATGAGGCGCAACGCCGCGAAGTTGTACGTGCCCATGCCCATCATGGTGCCACCCGCGAGGTTGTAGTTGAAGTGGATGTGGTCCTTGTTCACGAACCACCAGGGGATCATGGAAAATGTGTTCACATGGACCACATCGGCGGGAGTTACCAGCGACATGAAGAGCGACCAGATGGGGTGGAAGCGATAGTGGAAGGCTTCCAGGAGGACGGGAGCGTTGGGCGCATCGAGCTCTGGCAGATTGAACAAGGTCTGCGCCTCGATATAATTCGATACGGACGGCTTCTCCAGGAGGACATGTTTACCGGCGCGGATCGATCGAACAGCCCACTCAAAATGGAGCGCGTTGGGAAGCGGTACCAGAATACAGTCAATTTCTGGATCGTCGAGGAGGTCTAAACGTCGGGGATTTGATCAGCGACGCTCACAAGGAATGCAAGACGATGTCGCTACAGAGGAGCTCACCCTGATAGGAGTCGTAAACTACTGGAACATTGTTCTTCTTTGCAAACTCCTCGGCTCGCTTCCGATCACGTGCAGCGATGGCGTGTACGACCACCTCCGGATGTAATTTGGCGGGAATAAGCAGGGCCCAGGCGGCTGAGTTGGCAGCGCCTATGATGCCGAACTTGAGAGCATCTTTACTCTTCTCGACCGCAGGGGGGTTGAAGGCCGTGTAGATGCGCTTGAGTTGTCCAAGAGACATGGCGAAAACTGGACCTTCAGTGTCTCGAGATGGGATGCAAGATACGGTGGTATGCGCGACCGCTTCATCTTCAACCTTTGCATCGGCAAACCCATAGTGAGTGCGGTCCGTGATACTGCATCAACACTGCCGGAAGGAGAGTTGTTGCACTCGACGCGCCGTTGCGCTATGGACATGTGCCGGGAACACAAGCGTCGGAGCAAATTGTAACGAATGACGTTGGCGAGAAAGGTCCGGACGCTGGGCCAACCAGACAGGACGCAAGCCGCCGAACACCCCACGCCAAGCTCCGCTGTGCAATTAAGCTCACCGGGAACGCTATGATCTGCAAGCCTTGCCCCTTTCGAACACACCTTCGCCCGTCTCTTTCACCCCTTCATCGCATGTTTCGCAAAGTGCAGGTGTGAGCCGGAGCGTTGGGACTCGTATTTCTAAGCAAGATGCCGCTTTCCTCATTCCTTCTTTGTCCCGACGGGCTAATCTGCGCCCCGAAACTGGTGGCACTGTAGCGCCAAGAAGACGCACCTCTGGCCGCAAATTTGTAAGCACCTTGTTTGTGTGTTGCTTGCCTCAAGTACTGACTTGTCGCTTCGTGAAGCTGTTCTCACCTCGCACTGTCCTCAACTTCCGCAATCGAAGGACGCGAGCACGCTTGGCCTAGGACGATATGGCTGCAGCTCAGGAGGACAAGTCTACCATGCTCGAGAGCGACAGCAAGAGCCTGACTGACAATTCGAATAATGGCCTGACGCCGAACAACCAGAGTGGGGAGCTCGTTGTTGAGCCTGTCAGTCCCGAACCCGAAGATCCGTATCCGCATGGCATTCGACTGTTCCTTATCGCGGGAGCGTCTATCATGGGCGTCTTTTTGATTTCGCTCGATCAGGTCAGTGTTTGTTTCCCAGCTTCATCCATTCACCTAACACGAGCCCAGACTATCCTTGGAACAGCAATCCCCAAAATCACGGACGAGTTCGGCGGCATTCAAGACGTTACCTGGTACGGCGCAGCCTACTTTATGACCTTTGGCGGTCTGGAGGCAGCATGGGGAAAAGTCTTCAAGTACTTTGACCTCAAGTACACCTTCATCGTGTCCATTATCATTTTCGAAATCGGCAGTCTACTATGCGGTGTCGCGCCAACCTCCAAGGCTCTGATCATAGGCCGTGTCATCGCTGGCATAGGTGGCGCGGGAATCTCGGTCGGAGGCACCAGCATTGTGGCTTTTAGCGCAGACCCCAAGTTTCGTCCGGTACTAATGGGATATATCGGGCTTACGTACGGTCTTGCTTCGGTTATGGGGCCGCTTGTTGGTGGCGCGTTTACCGAAGGAGCTACTTGGAGATGGTGAGTCGTATCCAGAGTATGCGTGGGTTAATACTAATTGAACGAGGTGTTTCTACATTAACCTGCCAGTCGGTGGCATAGCCGCAGCGATTGTCTTCTTCTTCTTTCACCTCCCCAGCGCAGCGAAACCTCCCAAAGTCAGTCTCAAGGAAAAGTTTCTCCAAACCGATCCCGTCGGCGTGGTGCTGGCCATGGGCGCCATCGTCTGCTTCATCCTCGGCCTGCACTACGCCAGTCTTGGAGGCGACTCTCCGTGGAAGAGCGGCAAGGTAATCGGCAACCTCGTCGCCTTCGTCGCCATCTCCCTCATCCTTGTCGCTTGGGAGATCTACCTAGATGAATACGCCATGTTGCTTCCCCGGCTGTTCAAGAAGCGCGCCATCTGGGCCGTAGTTCCCTACCAGCTGCTCCTCATGGGCGACCTCGTGCTGCTGCTGTATTACCTACCCATCTACTTCCAGAGTGTGCGTGGCGCGAGTCCCGTCATGTCTGGCGTGTACAATCTACCCATCGTTGTCGCTGTTGGCATTTTCTGCGTTGTTGGCGGCGTGATTGTTTCCAAGACAGGACATGCAACGGCGACGATGCTTGTTGGTGCAGCCGTAGGTAGCATTGGCTGTGGTCTGCTCTGCACGCTCGATATCGATACCTCGACGGGAAAGTGGATCGGTTATCAGCTGATTGCCGGCTCGGGGATTGCGTTCTCAGTGCAAAACGGTATGAATATCGCGCAGGCAAATGTGGGGCCTGAGGACCTTGCCGCCGTGGTAGCAAACGTCTATTGTACGCCCACCCCACCACACTCCTCTCTTTTCAGAACGCATGACTAACAGAGCTGTACAGTCTTCCAAACCGTCGGCGGCGCCTTCACAACCTCCGCAGCCCAAGCCGCCTTCGTCAACCAGCTCCTCGTCAAGCTCCCCTTCTCCGCGCCCAATGTCGACCCCGCCCTCGTCATCTCAACCGGCGCCACCCAACTCCGCGACGTGTTCACGCCCGAAGAGCTCCCCGGTATAATCACCGCCTACGTTCATGGTCTCAAGGCTGTGTGGGGTGTGGGGACTGGTGTCGTGCTCTTTGCGGCGCTTTGGACGGCTGTCATTCCGTGGACTAGACTGCCTACGCATGCGCCGCCGACGAAGGAGGAGGATGCGGTGGCTGAGCCGGACATTTTCGCAAAGAAGTAGGTGGGCTATGCTGATGAGCAGTGTCTGCTGTGGCTTAGGAAAAGGCATATTTCTGTTTAGATGAGTGTGGTTATGATTGCGCTTGTACATAAACACCTACAGAGGGGTGACAATAATAAAAAGTAATCTTTTTTAAGCCTTTTTTAAAAGCTAATAACCTTTTAAGTAAATTAGCTAGAAAGATAAAAAATATATATTTTAAGAGAGAATCTTTTACTCTTTTATATAAAAGCCTTAGTAAGAGCTTAGTAAGTATTTATAAACGAGTATAGTAGAGTAAAGTAGAGCTATTTATTTTTTCTAACTTTAGAAGATTAGAACTTTTTTTCTAGCGTTTGTGATAACGAGCGCGGTCTTCACCATCGTAGAGTGTTGATGGGATAGGTTGGCTCTATTTCAGCTACACTAAGATGGGATGAAAGGAGGTACACAGGGAGCTCGCGCTTATAAGCTCGCTCGGGGTGGAACATCTATCGGCCGAGGGCGCGCCCGGCCCCCGAGGGTCGATTGACTCGCGTAGTCATGTGACCTCTGGCCAGCAGGCTGCGCAGGGCCGTCACAGCGTTTAAATTTTTTTTATATTTATATATAGTAAAGAGTGATATATAAGCTTTATATAATTAGAATATAATAATAGGTTAACATAAAGCACCAATGAGTGGGCCACCCCAATGAGTGGGCCACTTTTTCTTGGCAGCGAACACCACCACTACAGATCACGAATTATCATCACTACCAAAGAGAGAACCTATATACACTGTACTCTCATCTGACTCAGAGGACTCCTCTGCATCCTGTTTGCAGGTGCGCGCGTTGTGCCCAGTCCTGCCGCAGTTGCCACACCGCCGTACACCTGGCTGCGCGTTCTGGTGGCCCTCCCCATGGCGCGCCTTCTTTGACGGCTGCAGCGCCGCCAATGCCTCAGCAGCGACCTGCGCTGATGCCTTGCCATACTCTATCGTACCGCCCTGCTAGATCCGCTTTCACTTACGCGATCTCCGCTTAGTAAGCGTCTCTATCTGCACTTTAAGCTTAGTGTTACGGGCGCGTATTAGCGCGTGCTTATATACTATTATCTTAGCTCCCTTTATAAGCTGCGCAAAGCTACGCTCTAGCGTTATTAGTAATTTTCTAAAGGATTTACGTATAAGCTTTAACTATAACGTAAGTTTAGCAGTATTACTTAGGGTTTTTAATATCTATAGCGTCTAGAGTAGGAAGCGTTCTAGTAGGGTGTACACCTATACGTTAAGGTAGCTTAGCACCTTCTTAGCGTTTAGAGGGACTAGCCTAGACGCCTAGAAGGCCTTTTTATAGTTCCCTTCTATAAATACGTTAAAAAAGGCGTCTTAGAATACTAGTAAAAAGCCCTTCTTATTAATATAGAAGACGCGCTAACGCGCTAAGTCCTATACGCGTTATAAGTACTTTAGCTTTAGTAGTAAAAAGTAGGCGACGTCTAGCAGCTAGAGAATATGTAATAAGTAGGCTAGTATATAGAGCGTTAGGATCTTATTCTTTAGGTAGTAGTCCTTAAATTACTAGTTAAGGTAGCTTTTATACCTATTAAGGATAAGCAACTGCTATACCCCTACCTAACGCGTCTTTATATACGCGTTAAAGTGCTTTAACTACGCGAGACTAAGCTTATTATTTATCTAGCTATTCTCTAAGACTAAGAGCTTCTAATTATATAGTATACTAGCCTCCTTATACTATACAGAGATATAGACGCGTTCCTTATAGATAATAAAGGGCGGAGTCGCGTATCTAGCAGCGCAGATGCCCTAGATAATAGTAACCTACTTATAGTTGCCTAGCTAAAATATATTAGGCCTACTACGTCTCTCTAAGCCTATAATAACCTTTATAGACCTAATAATACCTATCTAGAAGCCCGTCTTATTAAAGTTATATATATTCTTACTATATGTCACGAGGACGCAACGAGTAGGCCTTTAGTTCTTGCGGCGAAGACTAATTAATTACTACGTGCAATATCTAGGTAAATACAAGACGTCGTGTACAGAACAGAAATAGCGAAATAGGTGCGAGGCAGAAATACTTAGGGGGGTGGTCTGTGCTTCTAGTGCGCGGACTAACTGCTAGTTAAGGTGAAGTTTAGAGAATAGTTCTAGGCGTACTAATAATAGTACAAACAGGACTTAGCAGTGTTAGGGGATCTAGGGAGGATATTGTGACAGTACCCCCCCCCTATTCTCTTTTTAAATCGGGCGTTAGGTTGCCGGGCTACCAGGTACTAGTTCGTTTAGGTATTAGGTGTAGAATCGCTTAACTACTTTAGTCTCTTCTAGAAACTTAGCTAGCTCTTATAATAATTTATCGTAGCTAGTCTATTAGGTTAGATATTCCTAGGTTTATTTTCTCTTATTATAGCAGATTCTCTTAACGCTCTTAATAACAAACTCTAGTTCGTTATTAATTATAACAGGTTTAGGGGGTAGGTTCCGCTAGCTAAGTAGGTAATTAGATTTAGGCGCGGCTAGTTAGATTAGAGAGACATAAAATACTAGATGTATCTTTATGCTACTAGGTAGGTTTAGTTAGTAAGCGTAGGATGAGACTACTTTAGCTACTAGGAATAGGCTAAGGTTCTTCTAGTCTAGCTTCTTTAACTATTAGTTAGTTTAGATGTTTTAGGCGTTAAGCTACACTTAGTCGCTTACTTTGTACGTTAAGGCAGGTATTTGCGTCTAGTTT
>MU005610.1:336808-347415 GCA_010405425.1 Lentithecium fluviatile CBS 122367 | reverse complement strand
TGTTAAGGTATAGTTAGAGCACGTTATTTATAAAATGCTAGAACGTGCTTAGGGCATTAGCTAAGCTAAACGGCATTACTAGGTATTTAAACAGACTATATTAGGTTTAAAAGGTAGTTAACTATTTATCTCCTTTAGCTATCTATAGCTTATTAAAGGCAGCAATAATATTAAACTTTATATAGAACCTAGCCTTGCTTAACTAACTTAGGGTTTCCTGTAGTAAGGGGATTAGGTACTAGTTCTTAATTATTAGGGCGTTAAGCGCTTAGTAATTAACGCAGAAGCGTAGACCTCTACCTAGCTTCTTTGCAAAGATAACTAGGGAGGCGATAGGTAACGAGCTAGCTTAGATAAATCCTTTTAATAGGTAATTGTTAAGATACTTCTGTAGCACCTTTAGTTTGTTCTAAGACATGCCGTATAGGGGTCCGTATCTAGGGTGTTTACTAGGCATTAGTTTAATCTTATAGTCGTATAATTATCTCTTAGGTAGTTTATTAGCTTCCTTTTAAAAGAACACATGTAACAGGTTATAGTACTCACGGGGTACCTTCGTCGCTAGGTTAGTGTACTTCCTTTCTTTCAGGGCTTTATCTATGTTGGCTATAGAGGTAGCGAAGATCTCGTAGTTTGGTCGTTGGGACAGGATTATTAGGGGTGCTGCTCTAATGCAGCAGATGTCTAGTTCTCTATTATTGGTACTAGGCGACCGTTGGGTATCCTTATATAGGGGGTTTAGGGATAACTTCCTCTAAACTCCTATTAGTCTCTCGCCTATAGGTGTCTGGGTGCCTGTAGCAACGAGCTCTTAGGTTCTAGTTTTGTATTAGTGTTAGCGTAGGCACCTAGCCTAGCATTAGGAGGAGTTAAACTTTAGAACTTAGTTCTAGTAATTAAAGGCAACCTTATGTTAATATAACTAAGGTTAGCCTAGTATTAGCTTGTGTCTTCTAGTATTAGTTACGTACAGCTCTAATTACTCCTTGTAACTACGGTAGGTAATCGTAGCAGAGGTTGTATATAAAATGGAACCTCCTTTAAGTTGTTTTTTATTAAATCTAGTTAGGTGCAGTGTCCAGGCAAGCAGTTTTAGTTAAAGATTTAATTAGCGCGCTAGATCTTAATTTACATATCTAATACTATTAGCTCCTAAGTTAATAAGGGCTTAGACTATAGTAATAAGTCTACCCTATTTTAATAAGACAGGTATATTAATTTAATGCTTCTAATTCTTAGTTAGGGAGGCAGTCTAAAGGTTAGCAGAGATCTAATATAATATAGGTTCTAGGGAGTAACTTAACTCTAGGATAAGCCTTTTTATAAACTCCTATAGCTATGGCTTTAGCAGGATTGTTAGGAAGGGCTACAGGATAAGGTAGTTAGGCTAGAACTCCTTTACTAATAAGTTAGAGGAGTGGCAGAGCGGGCAGAGGCAGGAACGCTATTATTTTAGGCATAGGGAAGAGGAACGGAACAGTCGCAGGAGATGTAGCTATATTTACCGCACTTAAAGCATAGTCCTTTCTTCCTATAGTACTTACGCTCCTTTAATCTAGCGGGTGCATAGCTTAAGTCTATTTCTATTGCATTAGGATCCCTACGAGGGGGCGAGGAGCGTTAAGAGGTAGTTAGGGCGGAGCGGCGGGCTAGGAGGTACCTTATGTCGTTGTTGTATAAGGCGATTAGGTTAGCATAGTTATTTAGGGACGAGGGGATTAGGATACTAACTATCGCTTAGCGAAGGTTATCTAATAGAGAATAATAGAGCTAGTTAATCTAGGCGCCCTCGTTTAAGTTTGTATTAGTAATTAGGCGTTAGAAGTTAGTAAAGTAGGAGAGGAAACCCTTATTCCCCTACTTTAGGTTATCTAGTTAGCTCTAGGCAGTTAGTTCGCGGTTTAGGTTACTATAAGTAGCCTAAAGAAACCTAATAAGTTATTCTACAGTGCGAATGTCCTTTCCTATTAATAGGTTAATAAGAGTAGTAGGGTCTTGTTTAAGTTAGGAGTAAGCGTAAATTAATCGCGCTTCTTTATTAGAGAATTAGTTAGAGTTTCCTTTAAGCTTATATTAGAGCTTAGTTAGGAAGAGCGGTAGGTCCTTTTTCCTTCCTGTAAATGATGGCGGGTTAGGGAGCTTCTTAGATTAGACATTTAGGGCAGCTTAGGTTATTAGGGGCGTCTATTAAGAGAGAAACAAGCTAGTTTTAGACTTTTAGGTAGTTGCGGGCGCTAGTTAAGCCTTAGCCTCTACTACGGCTTTAGGTAGGGGAGAGGCTAACTATTTAACTACAGCTAAACGTTCTTTAAATTCTTATTAGAGGGCAGCTATATTATTATAGTGTTAGGCCTCTTACTAGGCAAGAGTCTGCTATAACGCTTCGTTGCTAGCCTTAATTACCTTACTACTAGCTTAGATAGACGCCAGTTTAGTAAGGATCCGTTGTATTAGGTCCGCGTTAGTAGCTATAACAGCTAGGGGTAGGGACACGACGTAATGTTACAAGGACGCAACGAGTAGGCCTTTAGTTCTTGCGGCGAAGACTAATTAATTACTACGTGCAATATCTAGGTAAATACAAGACGTTATATATAGAACAGAAATAGCGAAATAGGTACGAGGCAGAAATACTCAGGGGGGTAGTCTATGCTTCTAGTGCGCGGACTAACTGCTAGTTAGGGTGAAGTTTAGAGAATAGTTCTAGGCGTACTAATAACAGTACGAACAGGACTTAGCAGTGTTAGGGGATCTAGGGAGGATACCGTAACACTATAGATGCTATACTTTGCGATAGTCTTCTCTATAAGCTTAAACTACGCGCTAATAACCTTAGAATCCTTCTAGCGCTTTCTCTAGCAATTCTTTACCCTGTTCTAGGCTATCTTAAGCTAAGGGGTGCGCGCTATAAGCCTTTCTACCTAGTTTTTACCTACTAGCTCCTTACTACGCGTACCTAGCAGTTTATCTACTAAATCTGCTACCTTATATAGCTAGAGGGGAAATCTACGTAAATTAAGGTTAAGAATATATTATATAACTGTCTGCTCTTTAGTTGTAGTAAGCTTTTAGAGGCTAGGGCAGGTATCTATACGTATAGAAGTTCTATTAATTCTTCGCGTTAATATTTATTAGGGTATACTATATACCTTAGTAGCGCGTTAGATACTTTAAAATTAGCTGTTTTAGTATGCCTAGAGAGTAAGCTTAATCCTGCCTTCTTACTAAGCACTATCTCTCTATAGGTATTAAGGTATCGCGCGTTGTAGTAGTAGTGTTCGCTGCTAAGAAAAAGTAGCTTACTTATTAGGGTGGCCCACTTATTAGTGCTTTATATTACTTAGTAAAATTTATAGATATTAAGTAAAGTTTAAAAAGTAGTTTTTTAAAAAGCTTATAACTTTATAATAAGTAAAGCTAAGAGTATATAAACTATATATATAGTAACTAGAAACTAAGCTCTATAAGCATATTTTATTAGTAAGAGATTAGTAAGTATTAAAAAAATTCTAAAATTAAGGGCTTAATAGCTTTTTACTAGCTATATATATAGCTTTATAGATATTACTAGCTAGTTAGGCTTAGTAAGATATTACGTAAGTAGGTTTAAAAAAAATCTTAATTAGCTATTTAGTTATTTTAAAAGTTATTTTTAGCTATAGCTTATATAAGCTTTTCTTATATAAGCTATTAGTAATCTAATAGTATAATTAAATCTCTTTTAGAATCTAGTAACCTTCTTTCTTATTCTCTTAAAATAGCGGCTAAATTCTCGAATTTTAAAAATTAAGTTAACCTTCTTTTAGAGGCTAAAGTCTCTATTTCTACTATTTCTACTACTTTAAATAAACCTAAACGTACTATTTATAATGCAATTTATTAAATTAAAGCGAAAGAAAAAGAATTTTATCTAAAAAGAGTTAGTAAAGGAAGAATAGGAAAACTATCTCCTAGGGAAAAAAATTCTTAATAGAGACTTAACAAGAAGTCCTAAGAAGGTTAATAAAAGACTATTAATAGAAAATAACCTTTTTATTAATAAAAGAACGTTACAAAGATTTTTAAAGAAAGAGGACTATACGATTAATACTAGTTCTAAAAAACCTTATTTAAATAAAAAAAAAGCTAGACAGAGGCTTATATTTTGCAAGGAGCAAGATAAAAATATTAAAAATATTAACTTTAATAAAGTTATATTTTCAGATAAGTTAGCAATAGAAAGAGGAAAGGGAGCTAGGGCTGAACACTATTAAAAACGAAGAAATAGGAGACCTGGTAAAGAAATTGTTTCTTCTTGTACTACAAGTACGTTTTTCTAAAAAAGAAATTTACTAAAATATACTTTAAATAGTCTATTATTTTTCTATAATTTTAGTTTTTTAATAACTAGCTTACAAATTAAATAATAGGCCAAGATATTACTATTTAAGTTTAGGGAGCTATTTAGATAGGAGGAAGAAGCGAATTAGTCTTTATTAAAGACTCTACTACTACTACTACTACTAGTATTACTAGTAGTAGATATATAAGAAAGGTTTTAATACCTATAGTAAAACCTATTATAAAAAGAGGTATGTAACTATTTCTTTTTTTCACTACGTTTCTTTAAATAACTTAATAACTAATTAAGTTATTAAAATCTAATTAAATTAAATGAAAGTAGAGCTAAACTTCTATCTAGGGTGGAAATTTCAGCAAGATGACTTAAGAATCTATCGGGCTAAAAACGCTGAGGATTAGTTTAAGAGAAATAAAATTTCTCTTTTTCCTCATCCGCCCTATAGCCCTGATTTAAATGCTATTGAAAATATTTAGTCTATACTAAAGGATAGACTAATTAAAAGAAAAAAGAAAGATCTAGGCGTAGGAACTAGTAAAGAAAGTATAAACGCCTTTAAAAGAGTTATTTTAGAAGAGTGGAATAATATATTACAAGAAGCTATAGATAATTATATATTATCTATGCCACGGCGGTATAGAGCGGTTATAGAAGCTAAGGAATAGTATACTAAGTATTAGTACTTCGTAATAATATAATTATATTTAAAAAACCTACTTTAATACTTTACTTAATATCTTATAATTTTACTATATGACTTACTATAAAAATATAATATAGTATAGTTCTAATCTTAGTTATAACTATATATAAATATAAAGAAAATTTATTTCTTAAATAAAAAGTTCTAACTCTCTAAAGTTAGAGAAAAAATAAAGGTCTACTTTACTTTAATATAATATTTCTTATGTGCTTACTAAGCTCTTATTAATACTATAATAAGAAAGAGTTTACGATTCTCTTTCTAAGTATATATTTTTATCTTTCTAGCTCTTTTAGTTATAAAGTTATTAGCTTTTAAAAAGACTTAAAAAAAGATTACTTTTTATTTTTGTTACCCCTCTGTATCTTTAGATAAGTTTTTATAGTTAAATTAGTTTTTTCTATTTATCTATCTATAGATAGTATGCTATTAATAGTTTTCTCTTTATTCTAATTAATATTATTAGCCTTACCTAGTAGTTAGATATAAATAGTTTATTTCTATTACTAATTAATATTTTAGAGATTCTATAGTATTAGACTAGTTAGTCTAATATTATAAATCTAAGTTATCTTACTATATACGTATTATAGAATAAGATTATTTTCGTATACTTAGTTAATTAGTTAATAATTACTAGTATTATATTATATAATATACTAGTTACTAAGTTCTTTAAGGCTAGTAATTCTATAATAAAGTCTATAGAAATATTTATAAAAATAATAAAATAAAAATAATAAAATAAATATATAAATTACTAAGAGAATTAATAATATAGAGCATAGCAATTTTATTATAGTTATAAAGTTGTTAAATTATATAAATATCTTAAATTATAATTATATATTATTAAATTTAAAATTTAGAAAAGACTTTTAGAAAATTAATAAAATTCTAATTATTAAACAACTGGTACGAATATAAAACTAATGTAAAACATTAGTTTAAAATAATAAAATAATGTAAAAAACTAAAAACTAAAAATATATATAATAAAACAACGGTAAAACTAGATAACAAAAATTTAAAAATACATTATTTAAAATAATAAAACAATGGTAAAATTAGATAATAAGAATCTAAAAATAATAGTAAAACGAGATAGTAAGAATTTAAAAACATTAGTAAAACTGAAAAGTGTTACGGTATCCTCCCTAGATCCCCTAACACTGCTAAGTCCTGTTCGTACTATTATTAGTACGCCTAGAACTATTCTCTAAACTTTACTCTAACTAGCAGCTGGTTTGCGTACTAGAAGCATAGACTACCCCCCTAAGTATTTCTACTTTGTACCTATTTTGCTATTTCTATTCTATATATAACGTCTTATATTACCTAAATATTATACGCAGTAATTAATTAGTCTTTACTATAAGAACTAAAGGCCTACTTATTACGTTCTTATAATATTACGTTATATTTTTACTCCTAGCTATTATAGCTACTAACGTAGACCTAATATAATAGATTCTTACTAAACTAGTATCTATCTAAGCTAGTAGTAAGGTAATTAAGGCTAGTAATAAAGCGTTATAGTAGACTCTTACCTAGTAAGAGGCCTAATACTATAATAATATAGCTACTCTCTAATAAGAATTTAAAGAATATTTAGCTACTATTAAATAGTTAGCCTTTTCCTTACCTAAAGTTATAGTAGAGGCTAAGGTTTAACTAGCGCCTATAACTACCTAAAAGTCTAGAACTAGCTTATTTTTCTTTTAATAGACGCCTCTAATAACCTAAGCTACTCTAAATATCTAATCTAAGAAGCTCCCTTACCTACTATTATTTATAAAAAAGAAAAAGAACTTACTACTCTTCCTAACTAAGCTTTAATATAAGCTTAAAGAAAACTCTAACTAATTCTCTAATATAGAAGCGTAATTAATTTACGCTTACTTTTAACTTAAACGTAACCTTACTACTCTTATTAACCTATTAATAGAAAAGAATATTTATACTATAGAATAACTTATTAGGTTTCTTTAGGCTACTTATAGTAACCTAAACTATAAACTAACTACCTAGAGCTAACTAAATAACCTAAAGTAAGAAAATAAGGGCTTTCTTTTCTACTTTACTAACTTTTAATACCTAATTACTAATATAAACCTAAATAAGGGCGCTTAGATTAACTAGCTTTACTATTCTCTATTAGATAACCTTTACTAAGTAATAGTTAGTATCCTAATTCTCTTATCCCTAAATAACTATGCTAACCTAATTACCTTATATAATAATAATATAAAATACCTCTTAGCCTACTACTTTACTTTAACTACCTCTTAATGCTCCTTACCCCCTTATAGAAATTCTAATATAATAGAAATATACTTAAGCTATATACCTACTAGATTAAAGAAGCGTAAGTACTATAGAAATAAAGGACTATACTTTAAGTATAGTAAATATAGCTATATCTTTTATAACTATTCTATTCCTCTTCTTTATACTTTAAATAATAGTGTTCTTATCTTTACCTACTCTGCTACTTCTCTAACTTATTAGTAAAGAAGTTCTAGCTTAACTACCTTACTTTATAGCTCTTTCTAATAATCTTACTAAAGCTATAGCTATAAAAGTTTATAAAAAGGCTTATTCTAAAGTTAAGTTACTCTTTAGAACCTATATTATATTAGATCTCTACTAACCTTAGACTACCTCCCTAACTAAGAATTAGAAGTATTAAATTAATATACCTATCTTATTAAAATAAGGTAGACTTATTACTATAGTCTAAGCCCTTATTAACTTAAGAGCTAATAGTATTAAATATATAAATTAAAATCTAGCGCGCTAATTAAATTTCTAACTAAAACTACTTACCTAGATACTATACCTAACTAAATTTAATAGAAAATACCTTAAAGGAGGTTCTATTTTATATATAATCTTTACTATAATTACCTACTATAGTTATAAAAAGTAATTAAAGCTATATATAATTAATACTAGAAGATATAAGCTAATACTAGGCTAACCTTAGTTATAATAATATAAAGTTACCTTTAATTACTAGAACTAAGTCCTAAAGTTTAACTTCTTTTAATACTAGGCTAGGTGCCTGCGCTAATACTAATATAAAACTAGAACTTAAGAGCTTATTACTATAAGTACCTAGACACCTATAGGTAAGAGACTAATAGAAGTTTAAAGAAAGTTATTCTTAAAACTCTTATATAAGAATACCTAATAGTTACCTAGTACTAATAATAGAGAACTAGATATCTACTATATTAGAGTAGCACTCCTAATAATCCTATTCTAATAACTAAACTATAAGATCTTTACTACCTTTATAGCTAATATAGATAAAGCCTTAGAAGAAAGAAAGTATACTAACCTAGTAATAAAGGTTTTCTATAAGTACTATAACCTATTATATATATTCTTCTAAAAGGAAGCTAATAAACTACCTAAAAGATAATTATATAACTATAAAATTAAACTAATACCTAGTAAATACCTTAAATATAAACCCCTATATAGTATATCTTAGAATAAACTAAAGGTGCTATAGAAGTATCTTAATAATTACCTATTAAAAGGATTTATCTAAGCTAGCTTATTACCTATAGCCTCCTTAGTTATCTTTATAAAGAAGCTAGGTAAAGGTCTACGCTTTTACGTTAATTACTAAGCGCTTAATACTCTAATAATTAAGAACTAGTACCTAATCTCTTTACTATAGAAAACTCTAAGTTAGTTAAGTAAGGCTAAGTTCTATATAAAGTTTAATATTATTACTGCCTTTAATAAGCTATAGATAGCTAAAGGAGATAAATAGTTAACTACCTTCTAAACCTAATATAGTCTATTTAAATACCTAGTAATACTATTTAGCTTAACTAATGCTCTAAGCACGTTCTAGTATTTTATAAATAATATGCTCTAACTATATCTTAATATCTTCTATATAGCCTATATTAATAATATACTAGTCTATAGTAATTCCTTAGCTAAATATAAAAAGTATATCTAACTAGTACTTAAAGCGCTAGAAGAAGCTAGGCTATAACTTAATATAAATAAATATAAGTTCTATAAGACTAAAGTTATATACCTAGGGTACGTAATCTCTACTAAAGGAATTTAGATAGACCTAAATAAAGTTAGAATAATTATAGAGTAGGAGTATTTAAAGAATGTAAAAAATATATAAGCCTTTATTAGGTTTACTAACTTCTACTAATAATTTATTAATAACTTCTCTAATCTTATAAGCCTACTTATAGCCCTTATAAAGAAGGACGCCTAATTCTAGTTTAACCTAATTTATTAGAAAGCTTTTAACGTACTAAAGAAAGTATTTACTAAGGCTTCTATTCTCTAATACTTTAACCTAGAACTTTTAATAATTATAAAAGCAGACGCCTCTAACTATATTATAGTAGATATTATATCTTAGACAAACGCTAAAGGTATAACTTAGCCTATTATATACTTCTTAAAGCGTATAAGCCTTAGTAAGAGTAACTATAAGATTTATAATAAAGAATTACTTATAATTATTTAATACTTTAAGTAATAGAGACCTAAACTTAAAGAAGCTACCTTTCTAATTAAAGTACTAAGTAATTATAAGAACCTATAGTACTTTATAATAATAAAGTAGCTAAGCTACTAATAAGCCTAATAGTCTAAATACCTCTTCTAATTTAACTTTATAATAACCTATTATCCTAGAAAGAAAGAAGAGAAGCCTAATACTTTAATAAAACGTCTCTGCGTAAGATAAAGCCTAATAAGCTAAAAACTAGATACTATTAAGGCCTAAACTATTCTTTAAGCCTTTAAGGCTTTCTAGAATAATATCCCTAAGAGCTCTAATAATAAACCTAACTAAGATAAATTACTTAATAATAGATATTATTAATAATAAATATGCTAATAATAGGTTTATTTAAGATACGCTAAAGTTACTCTAAGAAAGCGCCTAATAGTCTAAACTAGTTACTCTAAGTAAGTATAAAAACTAAAATAGTAGATTATACTACTAAGACTAATTAGTAATCTCTAATTTTAATAAACTAAGAATTAAGTTACTCTAACTTATATATAAGTCTTTTATTAGTAGCTACTCTAGTAGAGAGAAGACTCTTAATATTCTTTTGCGTAAGTATTACTAGCCGCGTATATTTAATACTATTTAATAATTTATTACCTACTATTATACCTATTATAGAGTAAAGGTTTCCTATAAGAAGTACTATAGCTTATTAAAACTATTACTTATACCTAAATAGTAATAGTAAGATATCTCTATTAACTTTATTATTAACTTACCTAAATCTAAAGGCTATATAAATATTATAGTAGTAGTTAATAGACTATTAAAGTACTAATATATAATTCCCTACGCGTTAATAATAGCTTCTATAATAGCAGATCTATTTCTCTAATATATATAGGTCTATTATAGCCTGCCTAATACTATAGTATCTAATTAAAGAATATAGTTTATCTCTACCTTCTATAATAAACTATATAAATAACTAAAGGTTTAAGCCTAACTCTCTACTACTTTCTACTCTAAGAGTAATAAATAAACTAAGAATATAA
>MU005610.1:307820-336708 GCA_010405425.1 Lentithecium fluviatile CBS 122367 | reverse complement strand
AATAAGATAACTAGGTATAATAGCTACTAATAGTATAGTTTAAAGCTAATAATATAACCTCTAAATCTATATAAGTTTCTTTATTTCTTATAAACTATAAATAACACCTCTAAATAGGTTTTAAACCTCTAATAAATATAGTTTGCCTAGCCTATTAGGCACTGCAAGTAGCTAATATAAATAAAATAATTAAGAAGATACGTAATATAATTAAGTTTATATATAAAGAGTTATTATAGGCGTAAGCTATATAGTAAGAATACGTAAACTAGACGTAAATACTTACTCTAACGTATAACGTAGGCGACTAAGTATAGCCTAACGCCTAAAATATCTAAACTAACTAATAGTTAAAGAAGCTAGACTAGAAGAACCTTAGCCTATTTCTAGTAGCTAAAGTAGTCTTATCCTACGCTTACTAACTAAACCTACCTAGTAGTATAAAGATATATCTAGTATTTTATATCTCTCTAATATAACTAGCTGCGCCTAAATCTAATTACCTACCTAGCTAGTAGAAATTACCTTCTAAACCTATTATAATTAATAATAAACTAGAGTTTATTCTTAAGAGCGTTAAGAGAATCTACTATAATAAGAGAAAATAAACCTAGAAATATCTAACCTAATAGACTAGCTATAATAAATTATTATAGAAGCTAGCTAAGTTTCTAGAAGAGACTAAAGTAGTTAAGTAATTCTATACCTAATACCTAAACAAACTAGTACCTAGTAGCCTAGCAACCTAACGCCTAAATTAAAAAGAGAATAGGGAGGGGGTACTATTATAGTATTCTCTCTAGATCTTCTAACACTACTAAGTCCTATTTATACTATTATTAGTACGCCTAGAACTATTCTCTAAACTTTACTCTAACTAGCAGTTAGTCCGCGCACTAGAAGCATAGACTACCCCTCTAAGTATTTCTACTTCTCACCTATTTCGCTATTTCTATTCTGTATACGACGTCTTATATTACCTAAATATTGCACGAAGTAATTAATTAGTCTTTACTGTAAGAACTAAAGGCCTACTCGTTGCGTCCACGTGATAAAAGGCAAGAATATAGAATTACTCTTAAAGTATATAGAATAAGAATAAACTATATAGAGATCTTAGAAAGTACTATAAAAAGAATAAGCAATTTAACGATTTATTATATCTTTACTTCCAATTTTTATAATATTAGTCTAGGGTTCTTCTAGCGTCTAGATAGCTTACATTTCTCTATATTATATATAGATACTATATTTATTCTTCTAGCAGTTAGCGCATTTCTATATATAGTCTATAACTTTTTACTTTATTATATTTAATTAATAGTTACGTTAGATTAATTTTACAATTCTAGAAATACCTATATGTCTAAATATTAGGTTATTATAATATTATTTAATAATTTATTCTTATTAGGTTTTATAAAGACATAAGGTCTTTCTAATCTTTTAAGGTTATTTTTTAATTACGCTTAGTCATACTTGTAAGCTATGCTTATTAATATATACTATACTTAATCCTCTCTAGAATGCTATATAGCTTATTATATAAGCTTTACTAATAGTAAAGATATTAAAGGTGGCAATTATTTATAGTTAAGATATCTAGAAAGTTCTACTACTTTCTATTACCTTCTAAATACTTATTAACTATTATGTAATACATTCTATAATACTTAATTACTAATTATATATTAGTATATTGAAGATTCTAGAATAATAAAATAACGTATATAAGAAGCTCTTCCTCCGCTCTTAGATAGTTTTTTCTTTACCTAGAATTTAATATAGTAATATTATACATAATATTCTATATTACCTTATTAATTCTTTACTATATTCTTATTAGTTACTTCTGCCCTTTAATGACTATTTATAGTAGTTTCTAGATCCTACTATTAATAGGAAGAAGCTAGGACCAAAAGAACTCCTCCTCCTTTCATTCCTTCTTTATAATCTATAGAATAAAAGGATTTTAATAAAGCTATAGATATTCTGTAAAAAAAGTAAGAGTAAAGATATAATAAATCGTTGAATTGCATATCCATTTTCCGGTGCTATCTAGTATCTCTATATAATTATTCTACTTCAAATAATTTCCATTTGCTTTAATCATTAATTTCAGATTCTTTATATCCGTGTTTCCGGGTTTTTACTATCCGGTTTTACTATTGATTTATTATTTAAAATAATGTATTTTCGGATTCTAGTTATCCGGTTTTACTTTTGTTTTATTCTTTAAACTAGTGTTTTACATTAGTTTCATTATTATGTCGATAGTTTAAGACTAGCACTTTGTAAATATTTTTAGAAAGGTTTTTCTAACTTTTTAATTACATAATATAAAATTGTAATTTAAAATGCTTTCGTAATGGAAGTAGTGCACAGCACTATTAAATTACTACAATTTATATTATAAATTATCTATAGTTTATATATGCGTTCTTAAAACGTTTATTATTTATAATATTGTTTTTAGAATTTAAAGCGTATATAATGTTTATTTTTTACATATACTATTCTAGATAATCTAGAGTAAAGAGAGTAGCGTAGAAAAAAAGAATAAAGAACTACTAGATACTTCACTATAGAGTAATATAAAGTATAGTTAAGTAAGAGATCTAGTAGGAAAAGAAAAAACTACGCTAAAAGTTAATATCTACTATATAGAATTATTATAATTTATAGAAAAACTTAAATAAATCTTAACTATTTTATAACTCTATAGGAAATATATAAATAGCTAATTTACTAAATAACCCTTTTATAACTTCTAAAAGTAAAAGAATACTTTATTCTAAAAGATATTATATATAATTGAAAAATCTAGAGAGAAATTCCTTAGCTAATAGAAAAGTTAGATAAGAAATAGCTGTAGTATATAGTAATCTAATTGTAAAAAATAAATAGTAAACAATATATACGCTTTAAATTCTAAAAACAATATTATAAATAATAAACGTTTTAAGAACGCATATGTAGATTATAAATAATTTATAATATAAAATTTAGTAATTTAAATAGTGCGGTGTACTACTTCTAGTACGAAAATATTTTAAATTACAATTTTATAGTATGTAATTAAAAAGTTAGAAAAACCTTTCTAAAAAAAATTATAAAGTGCTAGTCTTAAACTATCGACATAACAATGAAACTAATGTAAAACACTAGTTTAAAGAAATAGTAAAACCGGATAACTAGAATCCGAAAATACGTTATTTTAAATAATAAAACAATAGTAAAACCGGATAGTAAAATCATTGAAACACGGATATTAAGAATCTGAAATCAATGTTAAAGCAAATGGAAATAATTTAAATTAGAATAACTATATAGAGATACTAGATAGCATCGGAAAAAGGACATGCAATTCAATGATTTATTATATCTTTACTCTTACTTTTTCACATATAATCTAATACTAGGTTAACCTTAGCTATATTAATATAAAGTTACCTTTAATTACTATAACTAAGTTCTAAAGTTTAACTCTTTATAATACTAAGCTAGGTGCCTGCGCTACTATTAATATAAAACTAGAATCTAAGAGCTTATTACTATAGGCACCTAGACACTTATAGGTAAGAAACTAATAAAAATTTAGAGATTTTTTTTCTTAAACCTCTTATATAAGAATACTTAATAGTTACCTAGTACTAATAATAGAGAAATAAATATCTATTATATTAGAGTAGTACTTCTAATAACTCTATTCTAATAATTAAACTATAAGATCTTTGCTATTTTTATAGCTAATATAGATAAGGCCTTAGAAGAAAGAAAGTATACGAACCTAGAGATAAAGGTATCCTATAAGTACTATAACCTACTATATATATTCTCTTTTAAAAGAAGCTAATAAGCTACTAAAGAGATAATTATATAACTATAAAATTAAACTAATACCTAGTAAATAACCTAGATATAGACCTCTATATAGTATATTTTAGAATAAACTAAAAGTACTATAGAAATACCTTAATAATTACCTACTAAATATCTTCTATATAGCCTATATTAATAAAATACTACTCTATACTAATTCCCTAGCTAAATATAAGAAGTACGTCTAGTTAGTACTTAAGACGTTAGAAGAAGCTAGCCTATAACTAAATATAGATAAATATAAGTTCTATAAGACTAAAGTTATATACCTAGAGTAGATAATCTCTATTAAAGGGATCTAGATAGACTCTAATAAAGTTATAATAATTATAGAGTAAAAGTACCTAAAGAATTTAAAGGATATATAAGCCTTTATTAGGTTTACTAACTTCTACTAATAGTTTATTAATAATTTCTTTAATTATATAAGCCTACTTATAACCCTTATAAAGAATAATATCTAATTCTATTTTAACCTAACCTATTTAAAAGCTTTTAATATACTAAAAAAAAACGTTTACTAAAGCTTCTATCCTCTAACACTTTAACCTAGAACTTTTATTAATTATAGAAATAGACTTCTTTAACTACGTAGTAGTAGGCGTTATATCTTAGACTAATACTAATAGTATAGTCTAGCCTATTATATACTTCTTAAAGCGTATAAGCTCTACTAAAGGTAACTATAAGATCTATAATAAAGAATTATTTATAATTATCTAATACTTTAAGTAATAGAGATCTAAACTTAAAGGAGCTACCTTTCTAATTAAAGCACTAAGTAACTATAAGAACGTATAGTATTTTATAATAATAAAGTAGCTAAGCTACTAATAAGCCTAATAGTCTTAATACCTGTTCTAATTTAACTTTATAATAACCTACTATTTTAAAAAGAAGAGAGAGAAGCCTAATACTCTAATAAGATACTCTTAAGACGTCTCTACGTAAGATAAAGCCTAATAAGCTAGAAACTAGACACTATTAAAGCCTAAACTATTCTCTAAGCCTTTAGGGCTTTCTAGAATAACATCCCTAAGAGCCTTAATATTAATAAACCTAACTAAGATAGATTACTTAATAATATATATACTAGTAGTAAGTTTATTAAAAATACGTTAAAGTTACTCTAAGAAGGCGCCTAATAGTCTAAACTAGTTACTCTAAGTAAGTATAAAGAATAAAATAGTAGATTATACTACTAAGACTAATTAGTAATTTCTAACTCTAATAAACTAATTAAGTTACTCTAACTTATATATAAGTCTTCTATTAGTAGCTATTCTAGTAGAGAAAAGACGCTTAATATTCTATAGCATAAGTATTACTGTAAAAAAGTAAGAGTAAAGATATAATAAATCGTTGAATTGCTTGATTAATATTTCAATGCTATCTAAGGTCTCTATATAGTTTATTCTTATTCTATCTGCTTTAACTGTAATTTCGAATACTTACTATCCGGTTTTGCTATTATTTTCAGATTCTTGTTATCCGGTTCTACTATTGTTTTATTATTTTAAGTAATGTATTTTTGGATTCTTGTTATCCGGTTTTACTATTGTTTTATCTCTTAAAATAATATATTCTCAGATTTTTATTATCCGGTTTTACTATTGTATTAATTTTTAAGCTAGTGTTTTACATTAGTTTTATTATTATAATGTTAATAGTTCAAAACTAGCATTTTAAAGATATATTTTAAAAGTCCTTTCTAACCTTTTAATTACATAATGTAAAATTGTAATTTTAAATATTTATGTAATTTAAGTAGTGTATCGTACTACAGAAACTACTATAATACGTATTATAAACTATTTTTTATTTATATTAGCGTTCTTAAAACGTCTATTATTTGCAATCTTATTTTTGTTGTAGTTTAAACCTTTTTTTTATATTTATTTTTACAATTACTTGCCTTGTATATTTTATACTATCTAATAATTTATCTCCTGCTACTATACCTGCTATAGGGTAAAAGCTTTCTATAAGAAGTATTATAGTTTATTAAAACTATTACCTATACTTAAACGTTAATAGTAAGACATCTCTATTAACTTTATTATTAACTTACTTAAATCTAAAGGCTATAAAAATATTATAGTAGTAGTTAATAGACTATTAAAGTACTAATATATAATCTCCTATTTATTAATAATAGCCTCTATAATAGTAGAACTATTCCTCTAACACGTGTAGGTTTATTATAGCCTACCTAATACTATAGTATCTAATTAAGGAATATAGTTTATCTCTGCCTTCTATAATAAACTATATAAATAACTCAAAATTTAATCCTAACTCTCTACTTCTTTCTACTCTAAAAGTAATAAATAAACTAAACATATAAACGCTATAATAAAATAAGTCCTCTAAGTATTTATAAACTATTAATAAGATAACTAGGTATAATAGCTACTAATAGTATAATTTAAAGCTAATAATATACCCTCTAAATTAATAAAAGTTTTTTTATTTCTTATAAAATATAGATAACACTCCTAAATAACTTTTAAACCCTTAATAAATATAGTTTACCTAGCCTATTAGGTACTGCAGGTAGCTAACGTAAATATAATAATTAAGAAGATATATAATATAATAAAGTTTATATATAAATAGTTATTATAGGCGTAAGCTACGTAATAGAAATATATAAACTATATAAAAACACCTACTCTAGCGTACGTAGTAGGAAATTAAGTATATCTTAACGCCTAGAATATCTAAACTAACTAATAGTTAAAGAAGCTAGACTAGAAGAACTTTAGCCTATTCTTAGTAGCTAAAGTAGTCTTATTCTACGCTTACTAACTAAACCTACCTAGTAGTATAAAAATATATCTAGTATTTTATATCTTACTAATCTAACTAGCTGCGTTTAAATCTAATTACCTATCTAGTTAATAGATTTTACTATCTAAACCTATTATAATTATTAATAAACTAGAGTTTATTATTAAAAGCGTTAAGAGAATTTACTATAATAAGAGAAAATAAACCTAGAAATACCTAACCTAATAAACTAGCTATAATAAGTTATTATAGGAGCTAGCTAAGTTCCTAGAAGATACTAAAATAGTTAAGTAATTCTATACTTAATACCTAAATAAACTAATACCTAGTAGCCTAGCACCCTAACGCATAATTTAGAAGAGAATAAGGAGGGGGATACTATTATAGTATTCTTCCTAGATCCTCTAATACTGCTAAGTTCTATTCGTACTATTAATAGTACGCCTAGAACTATTCTCTAAACTTTACCCTATCTATTAGCTAGTTCGCGCATCTAAGCATAGACTACCCTCTAAGTATTTCTACTTTATACCTATTTATATTTCTGTTCTGTACATGACGTCTTGTATCTACCTAGATATTACACGTAGTAATTAATTAGTCTTCGCCGTAAGAACTAAGGGCCTACTTCTTGCGTCCTTGTATTTATAACTTATATTAAGTAGCTATAGTAGGTGTAATAAATCATTAGATATATAGAGAATAATAATCTTCTCTTCTTTATAGTATTTAAAGAAATTATGCAAGTTATAGCTCTTATAGCTATCTATAATTAGTAGCTAGTATACACCTATACTATACGCCTTTATATAGGTATTAAAGTACTTTAACTAGATAAAACTAAGCTTTTTAAAGCCTATAAAGACTATCTAGCTATAGATAGCCTCTATTATAAAGCCTTTTTTTATTAAAGTTAAATATATCTTTATCTATAATACTATACTTTGTCTTTATATTTATAACTAGCTTAAACTAGAGCGTTATAACGCGTAGATCTTTATTAATAGCTTACTAGTAATTATATAGATAGCTTCTTTAAAGCTTAATCTAAGGCGTATGCGTCTTTAAGCTATCTACCTCGTACTTACTATTAGGCTCTCTACTACGCTCTATAAGTAGAATATTAGCTATATCTTATACTATAGCCTTTATAGCGCCTATTCCTTATTAACTAAGGTTAAGTATCTATTAGACTAGCGCTTCACCCTCTAGCTTATCTAGTTTCTTTAATTTAGATTTATAATCGCGTTAAGGGAGGGCTCTATTACGTTAATCCTAGAGAATACTTTAGAGAATACTAAAGGCTGTAATAACGCGTCTTTTACTCTTATTATAATCTTTAATTATAGTCTAGATAGTAAGCTATAATATCTTTTTAGTATAGGTTTACTATATGTTACGCTATAGCAGCATTATAGTATTCGCCTAGTATTAGGCTAATTTTTATAGGGTAAATAGATTGCTTATATTAAACGAATCGCTTATAAACTACGTTATATATAACGCTTAAAAGATAATTAAATATTAATTATAACTACCTCTACTATTCTAGTATATAATACTTATAAAAGCAAATTTATTATAGATACCTTAAGCACGTAATTATAGAATATATAGATAGGAAGCTCTATAGCACGCTAATAGAAAAGAAAGTTACTTAAATTAAAAAGTAACTAGAAAGCACGTAGTATTATAGTATAAGCTTAGTAAGAATATTATACATTAGAGATAGCAGCTTTAATAGCGCAGCGCGCCTAAACTATATACTATATACTAGTGCTCTTATTATATTATAAATTAGATCTAGCTAGACTAGTAGTATATTTAATAAGGCGTTACTTACTCTTACCTTATACTAGCTATATATATAAAGAGCTTACTATCTCCTACGCCCTAAATATCTTATAATAGTTATACTACTTTCTTTTATTTTCTTTCTATTATCTACTACTTCTTACGCTTTTTTTTAGCTCTCTTTATTACTCTCTTTAAGCTAGAGGATGTATCGCGTAAAAGAGTATAGGATCCTCTATTTAGAGCTTATTTAAATAGACGATTAGCCTAAAATACTTTGTATACTAGCTATCCTATATAGGTAGGCTCTCTAAAAGCTTCTTATAGATAATAGACTAGTTTCTTATTACTTTCTAATTAACTTTAAAATATACTATAATTCTAGACTAAAGATAGTAAGAACCTTATCTTAACTATAAAACCTAGCGTTACTTAGTTAGACTAGAACTATTAGACCTCTTACTTTAATACTTTATAATACTAATTTATATAGTTCTAAAAGTTCTAAAGGTACTAAAGGCGCTTAGTGTAAGGACTAGCTTAGTCTTTACTATTATTAGCACGATTATCTAGTACGCACGACTCTCTAGCACGTTACGCAGCCTAATTAGCACGAGATAATAGAGTAGGTTAGCTATATTTTAAGCTATACTTAGATAAAGAGTAAGAGAGGTTCTAGGCAAGCGTTTCCTTCTTAAAGAGGAAGTGCTACGTACGTGGTAAGAAGTAAGCTAACAATCTCTTACGCATTATAAGCACGTAACACCTTATGTATTACGTATAATAAGCTAATAACACTTCGCGCGTTATAGCCTCTAACCTTTAAGTTAACTAATTATATAACTAGTAATAATGCTCTCTGCGTAGATCTATTATATTAACCCCCTCTAAGGTAGTCTTATTTCTAAGACTAGATACTCTTAGCGCCTCTATGCTAATCTCTTAAGCAGTTAATTTCTAAGCGCTAGCTGGTTATTAATTTCTATAGGTTTAAGCTCTTTATCTTTCTTAAACGCTGTTACGAGGACGCAACGAGTAGGCCTTTAGTTCTTACAGTAAAGACTAATTAATTACTACGTGCAATATCTAGGTAATATAAGACGTTATGTATAGAATAGAAATAGCAAAATAGGTGTAAAGCAGAAATACTTAGGGGGGTAGTCTGTGCTTCTAGTGCGCAGACTAACTACTAGTTAGGGTGAAGTTTAGAGAATAGTTCTAGGCGTACTAATAACAGTACGAACAGGACTTAGCAGTGTTAGGGGATCTAGGGAGGATACCGTAACAAACGCTTATAACTAGGTATCTAGGCGTGCTAGCAGGCCTAGCTAGGTTAGATACGCTTAGTAGAAGTTTCTTATCTTATACAGGGCTCTAATAAATTTATTAACATTATACTAGGTTAAGTCTAGATTATATTCTACCTATAGGGCCTAATATTATAAGCGCCTATAATAGATATAGCTATTAATAATATCCTAAACCTACTACTTTAGATAGATATTAACCTTAGTTAGTATCTTTAGTAGTTTAACCTAGCCTAGCAGCGCTATTAGTACTACTTGCCGTAGGCGATCTACGTAGAAGATATTATACATCTTTATATAGAATAGAAGTTTTAGCTAGTATAAGTAGCCTATTTTTTCTATAATAGAGTAGTGTCTGTATACCTACTAATTAAGCTTCTAGCTTAGTTACCTTAAGGTAAAGCTCTTAGAGGTTACGTATACCTTATTTTCTATAGTAAAGTTAGATTCCTATTATCTCTTATTTACCTAAGTTGCCTATTACTCTTAGACCTAGGCTATATTTATTTAAGTAATCTTAGTAGCTTATTACACCATATTACGCTAGAGCTTAATATAGATTTAGGCCTTCTTATACGTTATCTACTTCTACGTAGATAGTAAGTCTCTTATACGCGTCTTCTAGTTCTAGTAGTATATTAGACGGTAGCTAAACTTAATCTTAAATAGTAATAGTCTAGTAGTCTTATATATAAGAGTTGCCTAGACTTAGTCTATATAAAATAGTAGGTCTAACTAATTATTCTAGAAGTAGTTAATAAATAGGCGTAGTTACTAATTAAGATACTAGTTTAGCATCTCTGTTTCTATTTATCTAAGAGTAGTAGAGCGTAAAGAGATTCTACTTAATACTAGTAAGCCTATAGAGCTTATTTATAAACGTAAAGGTAAGCTATAGCTTATAGTCTAATGCTATTAATTAAAAAGATCTATTAATGTGCTAGATATAATAGTAGTAGAGATTTACTATTCTAGCTACTATAGTAGTCTTATAGTATAGTAGTAAGAAGCAGCGCTTACTTAGGCAGTCTACTACTATAAGGGCATTATTATACCCTACTTAATTAGATAAAAATATTTTAAAATCTACTAAGATATTCTACTAGGCTTACTTTAGTATTAGTAGTAGCTTAAAAAGCTCTAGAGTTCTATCTTATAGAATATAGCTCTACTATTAAGCCTTATAGACACTAATATAGGTTTTAATATCTTAACTTATACTAGGCGAATAATATTACTTACGTAGTAGTTTTAAAGTCTTTTAGGCCTCTAGGTAGGTAGTAAGCTGCGTAGTATATACTACGTAGATTAGATAGGTTTATAGAAACTAGATAGCTAGAACTACTAGCTTCTTTTTTCTTATTACTAGTAGTCCTATATAGTAAGCTTCTATTATAAGTTTAAGTTTCTCTAAGCCTAGTTACGTAGGTGCTGCAGGCTTTTATAGTTCTAGTTAATACCTAATATCTAATTAATAAGCTTAAAGGGTTTATCTATAAGTAGGGGCTCTATAAGGTTTCTACTAGGTAGAGGAGTACTCTATAGACCCTTACGCGCTTACGTAATAACGCTAATCTACGCTAGGCTTAAAAAGAAATGCGTATAGATAGTCTTATTCTTCTCCTTCTAGGTGTATAGCTCTTCCTACTTCCTAGATAGCGCGTTAGTAACTATATTAGCAATGCCTAGCTAGTAGGTTAGAGTAGGATAGTAGTTAGCTACTAGCATTACCTATTATATCTAACGTAGTATAAGCTTACGCTTAGTAGTAAAGTACTCTAAAGCTTAGTAGTTAGTAATTACTATAAAGAGCTTCTTCTATTATAGGCTAATTAGCTGCGAGAACTACTTCTGTAACGGTTGTAGCCTTATGTATAGGACACCGGTCGTTTTAAGAAGAGTTTAGTATTTAGAGGTTCTAAAGAAGAGAGGGGTACAAAAGCCGCCCCCTCTATTAACTCTTAAGAATTAATGCAGTTCCTTAAGCTTCTACTATACGTAATAATTTCTATAGACTCTAGATAACTATAAGTATCTCTTTATTATATATATTATAGTTTATCTATAGTAGGGTTATAGTCTTAGAGTAGAACGCTACTAGTTTCTAAAGACTATTATCTTATAGTTATAATAGTAATTCTATAACTACTCTATTACTAGCGTTAGTTTCTATATAAGTCTTATAGGTAAGAGAGTAGTAGGCTAGAATATTATTAGATAATATAAGATTCTTAGTATTCTAAAACGCGCTTAGTTTCCTCTTATTAAAGAAGTACTAGGCGCTATTCTTAAAAAGCTTTATAAGGGGCCGTATAATACGTCTATAGTTCTTAAAAAAGGCTTAGTTGTTACGTATAGTGAAAGCTTAAGGAACTGCATTAATTATTAAGAGCTAGTCTAAGAGGCGGCTTTTATATCAGCTTTAGCTTGCGTAAGCCAGCTTGCGCGTACTAGGTCTAGCGTGTACGCAGCTTGCGTATACCTTATATATCTAGAATTGTTATTATTATGCTCTAGATTATAACTATTACACACCCCCTTACCTTATAGTAAGTAGCAAAAAGGTAAATATAAAGGAAAAGGTAGAAGAGGTCTATAAGCCTGCGTACTGCACCCTCTAGATCCGCTAAAGATAAACAGAGATATCTATAAGGCGTAGCTGCCTTAGAAACTCTATATACTTCTATCTTCTAAGAATCTTTATTATGCTGTTAGTAAGTATAGTACTTATATTAACCTAAGTAATATTTAATTAACTAGCCTGCACCTCCTATCGCACCTATAACTAATAAATATTAATATACTTTAGCTTTATATTTAACTTATCTTTCTCTTTTATAGTAATATCTATAGTCTACTAATTATTATACTATAGTGTTAAGGCCTTATCTATTAAGTAGAATACTCTTCTAAAGAATTAAGTCTACTTCTCTATCTATAATCTAGCTAGTAATAAAGTAAGTAACTCTGCCTTAGTTATTAACTTAGTAATAGAACACTATATTATTAACTTCTAGTTAATAGTTATACTATATAGGCAGAATATATATCTCTATAAGCTGCGGCGTATATTAGGCTTATTAGTAAAGATAGCGTCTAATACTCTAAAGAAGATAGGGTTCTTATTACCTATATTAGTAATATATTCCTAGGCGCTCTTATTATAGGCCTTAGCCTATAGGGCTAGGAACTTAGTAGAGAGTATATATAGCTATACTTATTAAGTAGCTCTTATATAAGCTTCTTCTAGATTTATAAGGTAGTATATAAGGATAATATAGTACCTAGAGTAGTCTAGTTATATATAGTAGGTAAGATACCTAAGGTAACTAATAAGCTACTAATATAGCTTTATATAGGTAGTATTTAGCTCCTTTAGTAACTGTTTAAGCTAGGTCTTTATTATTAGTATATTATAACTTTAACCTATTAGCCTAATACTAAACTAGGTAGTAACCTTATTAATATAGGTATCTTATATTAACTAGAGTTTATAGAACCTTATATCTTATAAAATATAGATCCTTAGAAACTAACTTAGTAGCCTAAGATGCTTAAGGTTATAGTACTCTTCTAGAGTATACTTAAACCTATAGTATAGATAGTAATTTAATTAGTAAAAAGCTATAATAATATTATCTATATAGATAAATAGAATTAGCTACCTATTAGTATATAGGCATAGAAATTCTAATACCTACTCTATCTCTAGTAGGTATAGTATATAACTTAGCTCTTTAAACTATAGCTATAGGGCTTCCTTAAGCCTATATAGCGCGCGTAGTACCTATAGAAGCTAGCCGTCTTAGTGCTAGAATCTATCTAGGATATAAATATAGAGCTTCCTATCTAATTTAGTATTAAGAAAGGCATTTAGGGCGTTATACTATATAAGCTCTAGATTAAATTAATTGGTAAAAGTAATTACTACCCTAAAGGTCCTTATAGCTAGCGTAGCGGCATAGGTGTTATTATAGGCTTATTATAGGTTGCCGCGTATAACTAGACGTGCCTTATACTTATAGAGGTAGCTATCTTTATTATATTTATATGTAAATACCTATATTAATAGTAGCATCTTACTACTAGTAGTAGCTTCCTTCTTTATTATTTTAGTAAAATAATCTTTATTCTAGATCTACTAGTATTTAAGCTTAGCAGCCTTATAGAATTAGTAACTAAATAAATACGTATTAAGCTTATATAGAGATCTTAGCTCTAGCAGTAACTGGAAGTAATATAGCCTTATTATAGTTTCTAGCTTTAATATAGCTACACTAAACGTTTTTAGGTAGTTATAGGTCTCTAGTATCTACTATATTATTAGTAGGTTAACAGCTAGTATTATTAGCTTACAAGTACACTTACCCTTAATAATATTTAATAAATCTATTAGATTTAGATTATAGCGTCTAGGGGCGTTATTTTTATATTAATTAGGTACGCAGTTAGCAATTTATATAGTAGAGAGCTCTTCTAAAGTTAAGGTTAATAATAAAGTATCTTATTAGATAAATATTATTCTAGAATTACGTAACCTAGATAAACTCTCTAAATCTTTAGCATCCCTAGCTTTAGGCTTTATATTAATACTCTTAATACTCTTAACACTCTTAACACTCTCGCCTTATATAGTTAACTTAGGTATAAACAGTTAGCACTTAGGCCCTAGAGGTTTATTAGCTCTCTTAGTAACCTTACCCTCTAGCTCTAACTACTAACTTATTATAGGCAGAGCTGCATTCCTGCGCTAACGCGTTATAAGAAGCTTATTAGTATTAATATTATTATCTAGCGTTAGCTTAGTAAACGCTAGTAACTTAATAACCTCCTCTATTATATCCTTTCTAGTGTAACTATTAGGTTCCTTATAGAACTATATTAGTTTAAATATAACGTTACGTATTTATATTACCTTATCTCTAATTAGCAGCTAGATCTTTTAGATATTTATTAAGTTATATCTAATAAGGTATCTAATTAGCGCTTAAGACTTTAGCTTATCTCCGCGCTTTAATAATTAATTAAGCATATATGCTCTATAGCTAATAGGGTGTATGTAAGCTACAGACAGCTATTTGCTCTATATAATCTTATATAGCGTCTTCTAGTCTAACGCCTCTATTACAGTCCTATTTAGGACATACGCTACTATTTCTATAAGCTTATAAGATAGTAATTCTAGTAAATTCGCCTACAGCCTTATAGCTCTAGCGCGTACTACTAGCTCTTTACTAGCGCGCTCTGCTAGGCCGTTCTACTTTAGCGTATACTTAGTACTTAGCTCGTACTAAATACCTAGGTCCTTATAGATGTCCTCTATAAATGCTCTAAGACTCTATTTATTATCTATTCGCAGGGCCGTTACGTTCCTATTAAATATACGCTAGATTTTACGTATGCTCTAAATTAGCAAATAACTTAGTATTAGCTTTAATTAGTTTAGGGAGGTGTTAATCTTATACTACTTTAAGGCTTAATTAATAAGGTAGCCTACGTACTTATTGCTATTAAGATAAGCTTTACTAGTAGATAATAGCTACACTAGGTCTATAGTAACGTAATAGAACAGACTCTACGTATAGTCCTTCTATAGCCTTCTTGTAATTCGCTTTATAAGCTTAGTATAAAAAATAATAAACAATATATACGCTATAAATTTTAAAAACAATATTATAAATAATAAACGTTTTAAGAACGCGTATATAAACTATAGATAATTTATAATATAAAATGTAGTAATTTAAATAGTGTTGTGCACTACTTCTTTTATAAAAATATTTAAAATTACAATTTTATATTATGTTACTAAAAAATTAGAAAAATCTTTCTAAAATATTTACAAAGTGCTAGTCTTAAACTATTAATATAACAATAAAACTAATGTAAAACACTAGTTTAAAGAATACAACAATAGTAAGACCGGATAACTAGAATCCGAAAATACGTTATTTTAAATAATAAAACAATAGTAAAACCGGATAACTAGAATCCGAAAATACATTATTTTAGATAATAAAACAATAGTAAAACCGGATAGTAAAAACCCAGAAACACGGACATTAAGAATCCGAAATCAATGTTAAAGCAAAAAGAAATTATTTAAATTAGAATAACTATATAGAGATACTAGATAGCACCGGAAAAAGGATAAGCAATTTAACGATTTATTATATCTTTACTCTTACTTTTTTTATAGGTTATAAGCCCGGCGCTATATTCTCTGTAAAATTTTATAACTTTATAACTCTTTATAAACACCTTTATAACTCTTTACAAACACCTTTTTTCTAGCAGGTCTAGACTTATTTAAAAAAAAAAAAAACTTCTTATAAAAAGACGAGATTCGCTTTTTGAACTTGTGATTATTATTGCACAAGGGGTTGAAACTATATAGGCAATTTTAATTGTGCCTAGAACGAAAAAAAGGTCATTAAAAAAAAGCTTTTTTATACTCTTTATATACAATCTACCAACTGTTTAATTATTATTTTATTTTTAAATAAAATGGAATTCAATAGTTCACTTAAATTAATTAATTTCGAGAAGCTTAAGGGCCAATCAAATTATAAGATTTGGAAAATGAGACTTTCGGCTGTTTTAATAGCTAATAATTTAGAAGAAACAATTAAAGATAGCTTTTTAACTGGACCTGCTTATTCAGCAGATCTAGATAAAAAAGCTAAATTAATTATTACTTTATTAATTAAAGATGGTCCTTTAATTTAAATTAAAGACTGTAAAACAGCCTAGGATTATTAGAAAGCTTTAAATAACCTTTATTACCCCTCTAGTTTTAACGCTGAATTTCTCTTATTAAAAGAGTTATTTAAATTAACTTTGTTAACCTTTAATTCTATAGAAGAATTTCTAAATAGAATTAAATACCTAACAAATAGCCTAGATTCTACATTAATTAAAATTCTAAATCAACTAATAGTTGCCTAGATTCTAAATAATTTAAGTCCTAATTATAATAGTTTTGTTACAAGTATAACATAATCTTATCGTAATAAATCTACAAAGATTAATTTAGAAAATTTATTTTCTAATTTAATTATTAAAAGTAGAAGTTAAACAAGTCTTTCTAGTACTAAAACGCGAGATTTATTTACTAAAAGCAATAACCAAAGCAAAATTACAAAAACCTTAAAGAGGTACTGTAATAAATGTAAGGTAAATACCCATTATACAAATAAATGTTAGTATTTATTTCCAGAAAATAAACTAAATTTGTTTAAAACAAAAGTTCGTTATAGTAAAGACGAAGAAGAAGAAAATCTGCCTATTAGGCAAGAAAATCCCGCTAGAAATAGAGCCGAAAAAGCTCTATTAAATTCAATTTTTTCTAAAGAAATGGATATTGAAAAGGTATATTTAACCTCTAAAAATAATAAGAATAAAACTAATTTTATATTAGACTCTGGAAGTTTATAACATATAGTTTGTAATAAAGAAATATTTACAAAAGATTCTTTAGAAAGAAAAAATACAAACTTACAATAGGGAAATAATAATATAATTAAATTAAATGCTATTAGAAATGTATTAATAAAATTTAATAATTATAATATTCTTCTTTAAAGTTGCTTATTTGTACTAGAGTTTATTGTAAACGTAATTTCTGTTAATAAGCTAATATAAAAAGACTTTATAGTTATATTTTTAAGTAATAAAGCTACTATAACAAAAAATAAAAATTTATTTATAATGCCTTACAATTTAATAATTTAAACACAATTTAAATGAAAATAACTATAATACCCGTTCTATTAACTAAAAAAGTGAATGATTATAATAGAAATAAAATAGTAGAAAAAACAAAACTTTCGCATATTAGATATGGTTATAAAAACATAGATGCTATATGTAAAATCTTAAATATACAAAAGCCTAGGAATTTTAAAATAAATTATACTAGCTCTATAAAAGCAAAACTAATAAATAATAATAATCTAAAAATTACACTAAAAGCTAAAAACTATCTAGATAAAATAGTTATAGACCTTTGCGGCCCTATTACGCCTAGTATAAACTTAGAAAAGAAATATGTTATATTCTTTTTAGACTCTGCAACTTAAGCTTTAAAATATAAACTTTTGCAAAATAAATTAGAAGCCTTTATAGCCTTTCTTGAATTTAAAAATCTAGTAGAAAATTAATCAGAAAAGAAAATTAAAATAATTAAATTAAAAAATAGTTTAGAATTTACAAACTATAACTTTACAGAACTATGTATAAATAGTAGTATTATATAAGAATTTAATAGCCCTTATACACCTGCCCAGAATGGACTACTAGAAAGAATTAATAGAACTATAATAGAAACAACTAGAACGTTTCTATATTATAGTAATATGCCTCTATTCTATTAGTATTTAGCATTAGAAACAGCTGTTTACATTTATAATATAACACCTTATTCTAGCTTAAGCTATATATCACCATTTGAAAAATTAAATAATAAAAAACCTAATATAGATAATATTAAAGTGTAGGGCTTAATTGCTTATTATTTAAATAAAACACAAATTACTAAATTAGAACCTAGAACTAAAAACGTAATTCTAGTAGGGTTTAATAATATAAACTCTAAAGTTCTAGACCTAGAAACTAAGAGACTTATTTAAACAAGAGATATTAAAATATTAGAAAACTAAGTCTATAACTTCTCTAATAACGTTATTATTTCTAATAGTAAAAAAAATAAACACTATTAATACAATTCTAGAAGTTAAAGAACCTAGAAATATAGAACCCTTAATAGAAGAAGAAACTATTAATTCTATAGAAAATATATATAATATATCTAATATCTCTAATAGCCCTAATAATTTCTAAACAACCTCTAGAAGCTTAAGCCCCGATGAATTAAGTTATAATTTAAATCAAAATAATAAAAGAACTATTATTAGCTACGAAAACAGGAATAATAAAAGGTTTAATAAAGAAATACAAAATAGTGAAATTGATGAATTATTATTATTAATTACAGAAAACTTAATAAAAGAAAATAACGAACCTAATAGTTATAAAGAAGCAATAAATAGTCCTAACTATAAGCAATAGGAAAAAGCTATGCAAACTAAAATTAATTAATTAGAATTACAAAATACGTGGGAACTAATTAATTTTAAACATAATTTAAATATACTTAAAGGACGTTGAGTCTATAAAATAAAGACAGATAAGAATAATAATCTAATTAAATATAAAGCTAGATGGGTAGTAAAAGGTTATAGTTAATTATACGGATTAGACTATTTAGAAAACTTTGCAAATACCACTAGAATTAAAATAATTAGATTATTATTATTCCTTGCTGCTTATCTAGATCTAGAAATACTACAACTAGATATCAAAAACACCTTCTTACATGCACCTATAGATGAAGAATTATACATTAAACAACTAATTGGCTTTAATAAATATAAACATAAAATCTGTAAATTAAAAAAGTCTTTATATAAACTAAAACAAGCCTCTAGAGCTTAGTATTTATATTTAAAAGAATAACTATTAAAACTAAGTTTCTATCCTGTTTTTGCAGAATAAGGCATTTTTACAAATAAAACTACAAATATAGAAGAAAAAATATTTATTATTGTCTACGTACACGACATTTTTATATTAGGAAAAAATAAAAAACTAATAAATAAGCTAAAAACAAACCTAGCAAAATTAATAGAAGTAACAGACCTAGGAGAAGCTTCCTATTTTCTAGGAATTAAAATTACTAGAAATAGAAAAAATAAAGTAATAAAATTAACACAAATAAAATATATTAAAAATAAGCTAGAAAAATTTAATAAAGATAAATTAAATCTAATTAGTACACCTAGTGACCCTAGGGTTAAACTAAATAAAAATTAAGAATAAGCTATAGAAAAAGAGATATATCTGTTTTAACAATATGTTAGTAAATTAATATATTTAACTACACACACTAGGCCTGATATAGCCTTTAGCGCATATAATTATGCTAGATATATAAGTAATCCTAATAAACAGCACTATAATGCTGTTAGTAGAATATTTTAATATTTAATCTATACGCCTTTAAAAGGTTTATTATTAGAAAATAATAATAATATTATTCCTAATCTAATCGGCTACACATATGCTAATTAGGGGGGGGGAGGGGGGCGGGGTGATTTAATAACTAGAAAAAGCACAACTGGCTATTTATTTTTATTTAATAATACCCTCATTAGTTAGGCTAGTAAACTATAAAAAAACTACAGCCTTAAGCAGCTGCGAGGCTGAATGTATGGTTATTAAATAAGCTACAAAAGAGTATATATACCTAACAAATGTATATAATTAGCTAGAAATTAATAAACTATTAAAAATTAATAACTCTAAGTTCTACCTATTTACAGATAATAAACCCGCAATTAATTTAGCAAATAATCTAGAACACCATGCTAAAACTAAACGTATTAATATACAGTATCACTTTGTTAAAGAAAAAATACAAGAAAAAATAATAAATTTTAAATATATACCTACAAAAAATCAACTAGCTGATATACTAACAATACCGCTAAATATTAACACTTTTCAATATCTCTTTAATAATATTAATATTAAGTAAAGGTTAAAAAATATAAAGACTAATTAATATATACCTTTAGTAAAGCTATATATAAATTAAGGGGAAGTGTAAAAAATAATAAACAATATATACGCTTTGAATTCTAAAAACAATATTACAAATAATAAATGTTTTAAGAACGCGTATATAAACTATAGATAATTTATATTATAAAATGTAGTAATTTAAATAGTGCTATGCACTACTTCTATTACGAAAATATTTTAAATTACAATTTTATATTATGTAACTAAAAAGTTAGAAGAACCTTTCTAAAATATTTACAAAGTGCTAGTCTTAAACTATTGACATAACAATGAAACTAATGTAAAACACTAGTTTAAAGAATAAAACAATAGTAAAACCAGATAATTAGAATCCGAAAATACGTTATTTTAAATAATAAAACAGTAATAAAACCGGATAACTAGAATACGAAAATACGTTATTTTAAATAATAAAACAATAGTAAAATTGGATAGTAAAAACCCAGAAACACGGACATTAAGAATCCGAAATTAATGTTAAAGCAAAATGAAATTATTTAAATTAGAATAGCTATATAGAGATACTAGATAGCATCGGAAAAAGGATAAGCAATTTAACGATTTATTATATCTTTACTCTTACTATTTTACACTTAGCCTCTATATAAGCTAGGCAGACGTTGTTACTCTGCTTATTTATAAGCTAGACTCTAGTAACACTCCCTTCTAGCTTATTAATTACCTTCATACTAGGGTAGCCCAATATTAGATAAGCTATTCTAGTAGAGACCTTCTATTTAGCCTTTACTACTATTAATAGTTAATAGCTTATACTAAGCAACCTTAGTTAAGTACGCAAAGGGCGTATAGTAGGGTTAGCGTTAATAAGCTAGTGCCCTCTATTATACTCTAGGTTTATAACTATAGTATCCTATAAGACTCTATAAAGTAGATTACGTTCTAAGTTAAAATATACTCTAATAGCTCTACAGCAAGCTAGTTCTATTACGCTTATAATAAATTCTTTAATAAGCGCGATATATGTTAATACTAGACCTTCTATCCCCTGCAAGGTATTAGCTATTACTTTAACGCGTTCCTAGGCTATAATACAGATATAACCTATACTAGCACTAGCTATCTTATTAGGGCTAGCGTTCTTTTCTTACGTCTAGCTACCCTATACTTTACTATTAATTATATAGGTATTAAAGCCTAGGTTAAGAATCTATTAGTTAACTAGCTTATTAGTAGTTCTCTTAGTATTAGCTATAACTTAAAAGGCCCTATACAGCTATTAGCCGTTATTTAATATTAGATTAGTATTTTTAATATTATCTTGCCCTACCGCACTATACGCTATATGCGTTATAGTATTATTCTTAACTAGCACTAAGTTAATTAGTAATAGTATATTAATAATCGTATATACGTTTAAGAACAGGTTTAATAGCAGCTTACTATTATTAAGGTGAATAGATACTATTACTCTATTCTTCTCTTACTATCTAGTAAGAGCCTAATTAATAAACTTATTAAGCTAACTATCCTTCTTATAAGTAGCTTTAATCTTCTTAAAAAGGGCTAGCTTTAGCGTAAAGCCTTTTAGATGCCTAGGATAATTCGCATTAATTATCTAGTAGTCTACTTACTTATACCTTTAGCTATAGGTATAGTATAGTCGCTCTCTTTAGCTATTACCTATAGGAGGGCTTATATTAGCTAGAGGGTTTATATTAGCTAAAGTAGCTATCTCTAGTATTAATACTATAGTAGAGAGACCTATTAATATAGGCTTAGTGCGTTATAGGTATATTATAAACTTAGCTATATACTTCTTAACTAACTAAGATATCTTAGAGTCTTCTCTCTTATTCTTATAGAGCTTATATAAGTAAGTAGTTACCTACTTAAGGTTAATTACCTTATATATAACTAGAAAGTCTTTCTAGGCTCTTATATCTATTATCTCTGCTAGCTTAAGCTCCTTATACTAGTTAGTAACGTCTACCTAGGTGCGAAGCTATTTCTTTACCTTTTTTTTACGCGCTAGTATCTATAGGGTAGTACATTTACTAATAAGCTTATAGTAGCGTATCGCATCTATTAGTATAAGATACTACTTAAGAGTAATAAGCCTTTTATAGAGCGTTAACTTATTCTAAAGTAAATAGAGATAGCGCTTTACTACTATCTTACTAATCTCTAAGTTAAAGTTAGCTAGTACCCTACTCTTTCTACTCTATACTATATAGCGCTCTTAATAGCGCTTATAGTCATACTTATATAACTCTCTATTATTTGTATTAAGGCTTTTAAGACTCTTAGCACTCTTTTTATAGTTAGTAAGCTTAGGCTCTACTAGCTCTTTAAGCTCTAGTTACTTATTAGTAGTAATAATAGGATTAACGTACTACTAAAGGCTAGTTCTCTAGGCAGAGTTCTAATAGATAAATAGCTAGTTATACTAGTTACTAGGTTTATTAAGAATAATAGTAATGCGCGTTATTATAGGATTAGACTTAGTAGCTATTACAGGTATAGGAAATAAACTTTAAAGCTTTATTAGTATATACTATTAGAAGGTAGCTAGCTTATTATAGATACTAAACAGTAATATAATGTAAGGGCACTGGCAGCAGGAAGAGGACTAGATGAAAAGTATATAGTATATTAAGAGATCAGACGAATCCTTACAGAGTAAGGGGGTTTAAGGCTAAGACTATATAGGGCCGGTTACGTGCCGGGGCTAGGCTAACAAATACCTAGTAGTTCTAGCTAAAGAGGCATTATAATAGCCCCCTCCTTTTTGCGACGTCGTCTTAACGTTACGAAGTAGAGAAACATATAATGTCCTTTAGGTAAAGTTCCTAGGTACCGCTAGACAAGTCCTAGAATCCTATTAGGTTACCTATAGGACACTACTAGGGATTCCTTAGGATTATAGTAAATAGTCTATCTAGTTGCCTTACTAATTACTTAGCTTACTTATTACTAACATTAATTTTATAAAGGGGTAATAGGGCTGTTAAGCGAGTATTTATTATGTTTACCTAGGGTAGCGCGTTTACGCGTACTTTCTAACGTAGTTTTAGTTAGGTCTTATAGGACTTATAGCTAGGTACTACTTTATTAAACTTCTAAAAAACCTTCTATAGAGGAAAACAGTATTATAGAGAAACTTTAGCAAACCTATTACCTATAAGTAATATACTAAGGTTTTAGTACGTATCTAGATACTATCTATACTAGGTATTAGTTAGAGTGTTTACGCGTAACGTAAGTAAATATTTCCTAACGCTCCTTTTATGCGTAGTCTACTATTAGAGGCTCTTATAATCTCTTTTCTATTCTTAGTAGTTTTATAATTAGTTATTTATAGACTTGTAATTAAGTATCTATAAATGCTTTAGTGCGTAGGGTTTACTACTATAGCGTATTACCTACGTTACAGTAAGGTCTTATTTATATGCTAACTTAACTTAACTATACTCGCCCCTTATAAGGTTAAGCGCTAATTATATTAGTAATTTAGCGTAAGAATTAAATTCTCTAACTGCCTTTTATAATAAGTAGGCTAAGGTAGTAGCGTATAGGCTCTAGTACTTACTCTTAACGTTATTAGTAAGAGGCTAGGAGGGTAAACGCGCTAGCGGCGTTATATATATAAAGGTAGGTAATAGGAGTCCTATTTCTTTAATTATACTATAATATCTACTATACTTATTATGCCTCTCTTATCTCTTACTACTACCTCTAATAAGCTAATCCTAGCTTATATTTATAAGCTTCCCGCCTATCTAGAGCCCTAGCTACCTCTTATATAGACGTAGTGCCTAGGCTATCTCCTATAGTTCGCTAATAAGGCTTGCTGCTAGACTAGTAGAGCTAAGTACCTTACGTAGTGCTACGCTAATAGGAGCTTTTACAGCTACTCTAACGTATATTCTAAGTATTTAGGCTATATTAAGTATAAGGAGACTTATAAATCTATAAGTAATACTAGAGCTAGAGACGTGTTACTAACTTCCTATATAGGTCCTACTATAGTTCTGCCGCGCTTTTAACGTTCTTACCTAGCTACTTAAGTATATAGTTAAGAAGAGTACTTAGGCTAGAGAGGCTATATCTAGTTCTTAGAAGCGCGTTTATTAGTATACTATAGCGCTAAACGTAGGTATTATTAATAAGCGCGCGGCTTATAAGCGTAAGGTTACCTATATTAGTAGTAAGATAATAGTACGTTAGTAGTAGGCTACTAAGTATACGCATAACTTTAAGAGATATAAGGTGTACTTATTATCTCTCTTAAGAGCCCTTACTAATTATTATAGTATAGTTTAGGTAGTATTAGAGCTCTTAAGCTTTCTAACTTTATAACTAACGCTGTACTAGAGTTGCAGTTTACTGCGCTCTATAATAATAATATATAGTAACTTAAGGGCTTATAGAACTATAAGAGGCGCTAGTTCTACTTTAGAAGTAAGATTCTAATAGCTCCCCTTAGAGGTAGTAGTACTATACTAGTTACCCCTAATAAAAGGGGGAATTCGCTGTAGTCCCTAGGTACTAGGTCTATACTAGGCAGCTAAGCTACTATAGGCTCCCCCCTTCTGCGGCAGTGTGCTACTAAAATAATATATATATTTATAAATTATAGCTTATCTAGTTCTCTATAACTTCTTACCTACTTATAATAAGCTTTTAGCGCTTTACTTTAAGAAGTAATAAATGCTAAACTAAGGCTTCTTATATATATTAAGAGGTATACTAGTTTTTACCTAGAGCTATTATCCCTATATAAATATAGAAGTGTTATTGTGTATAACTTTTACCTAAAACCGTAGTTCTATATTAGCTAGAGGCGCCGCGTATAGCATTACTACAGCCTTACTTAGAGTAGCTATAGCCTACTTCTTTATAGGTCTTTTCTATTATATCCCTAAGCGCTTCCTATAGGAGTTGCGCTTACTTAGGTAAGGTGCCTAGTTATCTAGGTATTCCTAGTATTCCTAGAGGACCTTATTATAATAATTAAGATTCTTCTTAACCTCCTAGGTAGCGTCTTCTAACGGCTACCCTAGCTATTTAATAAAGAATTTTTACTAACTATAGGTAACCTTATAGGCGAGGATTACCTCTACCTTATATTAGTTATTATTAGCGAGTTTAATGTCCTAGACTAGGCCTAGTTTAAAGCTACTACCTTTATAGGGTTTAATCTATTTCTTAAGTAAAGAAATATAGAAGATAGGATGTAGCTAGGCTATAAATAGGGGTAGGTTAAGCCTATACGCTAGCTATCTATACTATTTCTTAATAGTAAATAGGCCTAGATACTTTACGTTTAGCTTCTTACTTAGCTACTTAGTTTTAATATTAGTAGCTTTTAATAAAACCTATTTACTAATAGTAAAGTGTTTATTAGTCTGCTTAGAATTATACTAGGCTTACTAGTGTTATTAGGCTTATTCTAACGCCTTATAGGTGTCTAACTAATCCTTTACCCGCCCCTTTAGATATACGTTCGCGCGCTAGCGTATTACTAGGGTTATTATAGGTGTTTTCTAGAAGTCTAGTAGGGGCTATAGCTAGTAATTATCTAGCACACTATTAAAGCCTTATAACTTAATACTAAACGTAACCTTAATTAGACTCTGCCTGTAAGCAGAGTAAGCTTTAGAGTTATACGTATATTTTACTATAGGTAGTAAGCTACACTAGTTATCCTATTAATAGTTATATTATATATAAAGGTACGTCTTTAGCTCCTAATTTTAGCGCTCTATTTAGCTATTCGTTTATAGATAGAATACTATACTTAGTCTATACCTTACCTATAGTTAAAAGTATATATTACTCTAGAACTTACTTATAAAGACTATCTTATAGTCTATTAGTAAGCTGTTTAGGAGTCCCGCCTTAAGAAACGCTTTCCTATAGAGAAGGTCTGTAAGAGCCTACGTAGTAATTATCTTAGTAATAGGAAGGTACTAGATATACTTTAAAAAGTAGTTAATAAGTATAAGTACTAAATTATACTAGTTACCTACGTAGTCCGTAGACTCTAGCAGGTTAGTAATAAAGTCTAAGAAGAAATCTCTTTATAGCTCTATTAGTAGGGGTATAAACTCTAGCGTTCCCTATAGCTTATGCTGCCTTACCTTATTTACTTAGTATAGAACGCAGCTATTAATATAGCTTTTAACGTCCTTAGCTAGACTAGTTTAATAGTACTTCTAGTAAAGAATTACTATTATCTTTTTAACACTATAGTGTCTACTAAGGGAATTATTATAGTTCCTAGTAAGAAGAGCTTAATAGAGAGCTTAATCTTAGAGAATCTACACTTTCCTAGCTCTGTAAAGAACGCCCTATAGATCTTAAATTTATTAGGGCTTACTCTTAAGGCGCTTCTCCCTATCCTAAAGTATCTAATTTAAGAGTTAGTAATAGGCTATATTACGCTTCTAAATCTTATAGATATAGTTAAGTAAGGGCTTAGATAAATCTAAAATAAAGGCCCTGTCTTCTTATATAGCTGCTTATATAAGATAGTATAATAAGTAAGTATAAATTACCTAGTAATAAAGGAGTGCCTCTATAGTATCTACCTAGTTAGCTTACTCTCTAGACTTAGGTTCCCTATTAGGTTATTCTATAGATAGGATAGGGATTACTAATAACGCTATAACGTTAGTAGCTAGTGCTATGCTAGGGAATCTCTAGTTAGATTTATATACGCTACCCTTAGTGCCTGTATAAGACCTATACAGTTCCTTATTAGCAGGTATAGAATCGCAGGCTAACTAACTAACAGCCTAGGTAGTAGTAGACTTTTAGAGAGTCTACGTCTAGAGTTTATTCTAGAGAGTAGGAAGTATAATATTTCTTAGTTCTTTTACTTCCCCTACCTAAAAGCCTTTAGCGTAATTAGGTCTCCTTGTTATAGTATCCTCCCTAGATCCCCTAACACTGCTAAGTCCTGTTCGTACTATTATTAGTACGCCTAGAACTATTCTCTAAACTTCACCCTAACTAGCAGTTAGTCCGCGCACTAGAAGCACAGACTACCCCCCTAAGTATTTCTGCTTTGTACCTATTTCGCTATTTCTGTTCTATATATGACGTCTTATATTTACCTAGATATTACACGTAGTAATTAATTAGTCTTCGCTGTAAGAACTAAAGGCCTACTTATTACGTCCTTATAATATTACGTTGTATTCCTACCCCTAGCTATTATAGCTACTAACGCGGACCTAATGCAACAGATCCTTACTAAACTAGCGTCTATCTAAGCTAGCAGTAAGGTAATTAAGGCTAGCAATAAAGCGTTATAGTAGACTCTTACCTAGTAAGAGGCCTAACACTATAATAATATAGCTACCCTCTAATAAGAATTTAAAGAACATTTAGCTGTAGTTAAATAGTTAGCCTCTCCCCTACCTAAAGCTATAGTAGAGGCTAAGGCTTAACTAGTGCCTATAACTACCTAAAAGTCTAGAACTAGCTTATCTCTCTCCTAATAGACGCCCCTAATAACCTAAGCTGCTCTAAATGTCTAATCTAAGAAGCTCCCTAACCTACTATTATTTATAGGAAGAAAAAAGAACCTACTACTCTTCCTAACTAAGCTCTAATATAAGCTTAAAGGAAACTCTAACTAATTCCCTAATAAAGAAGCGTAATTAATTTACGCTTACTTCTAACTTAAACGAGACCCTACTACTCTTATTAACCTATTAATAGGAAAGGATATTTACACTATAGAATAACTTATTAGGTTTCTTTAGGCTACTTATAGTAACCTAAACTGCAAACTAACTACCTAAAGCTAACTAGATAACCTAAAGTAGAGAAATAAGGGTTTCCTTTTCTACTTTACTAACTTCTAACGCCTAATTACTAATATAAACTTAAATAAGGGCGCCTAGATTAACTAGCTCTACTATTCTCTATTAGATAACCTTTGCTAAGTAATAGTTAGTATCCTAATCCCCTTATCTCTAAATAACTATGCTAACCTAATTACCTTATATAATAATAACTTAAGGTACCTCCTAGCCTGCTGCTCTACTCTAACTACCTCTTAACACTCCTCGCCCCCTTATAGGAATCCTAATATAATAAAAATAGACTTAAGCTATACACTTACTAGATTAAAGGAGCGTAAGTACCGTAAGAAGAAAGGACTATACTTTAAGTGCGGTAAACATAGCTATATCTCCTATAACTATTCTGTTCCCCTTCTCTATACCTAAAATAACAGCGTTCCTGCCTCTACCTACTCTACTACTCCTTTAACTCGTTAGTAAAGAAGTTCTAGCCTAACTACCTTATTCTATAGCCCTTCCTAATAATCCCGCTAAAGCCGTAGCTATAGGAGTTCGCGAAAAGGCTTATTCTAGAGTTAAGTTACTCTCTAAGACCTATATTATATTAGATCTCTGCTAACCTTTAGACTACCTCTCTAACTAAGGATTAGAAGCATTAAATTAATATACCTATCTTATTAAAATAGGGTA
>MU005610.1:261568-298054 GCA_010405425.1 Lentithecium fluviatile CBS 122367 | reverse complement strand
TGTTTTTAGTTCTTAAATAAATTAGCCTAGTAAATTATAAACTCTAACTCCTAAGTAATATAAAGGTTTACCTAGTATTCTACGTATCTGCCCTAGAACTAGCAGACCCTAGGACACTGTTATAAACAACGTTCTACTATTAAAAGAATAAAGATAATAAGTATAAAGTTAAAGCACTACGCGGGTACTGCGAAGTAAACTAATAAGACTTCTAAGATAGTAACTTCTACTAGGAGTAGCTAGTAAAATAAAAAGGTTATTCTAAGTTAGAAAATATATAGGAACCTAAAGCTAACCTGTAAAACTATTAGTAACTACTTAAAGAAGTAAGACTAAGGTTTAATACCTACTACTATATAGGACAAACATAACTATAAAGCTAGGATAAAAAATAGATAAGAGTAACGCACCCTAAGAAGGTTCTAAGAACGAACTAGCATTTATAACGTTATAACCCGCTACCGCGTTATCTAGAGCTAATAGAGTAGACTATATTATTAGCAAAAACTCTATACTAATAGAAGTAGCTAGATAATTCGCCTTAACGTTTACTGCCTTACCCTTAGCCTTAAGCTCTAACGTAAGGCATACGGCCTTCTTCGCAGCACGCTCCTTAGCCTGCGCTAGAATCTTCTTATTCTATAATAACTAGGATATTACCTCTACTAATAGCTTCTTATCTATATCTACCTTCGCTTAATATTCCTCTCTAGTCTAATTAAGCAATAACTAAGACATGTTAACGCACGGCTTTTCCGCGTAAACGCACTTAGCATACTTTAAATAAGAATTTAGCATAATGTAGTAACTTAAGTTTTTAGAAAAACACCTATTATAAGAAACGTTAGTAATAGTATTAGTAGTAAGGATTTTATAAAAAAGACAGAGTTAACATTTATAAGAATTAGAAGATATAATAACTGCAGGATACTTATAAGGCAGGTAGGGCAAACCGCTTATAAACTAACCCTACAGAATGTTAGGTAATTAAGGACAATTGCATAAAGGGGAGGGATAATGTTATAACTAGTAGGTTAAATAAATAATAGGAATAATAATTAGTCGCGTACCTAGACGCTAATAGAAGGTACTAAGACATAAATACTAATTATTATTATATTACGTAACTAATAGCCGCGCTAAGGACTAGCAATAGCTTTAGTAGGAACTATCGCGACTATTAATAGTCCCGCAACTAACTATTAACACTAGAGCTATGTGTATATAGGAATAACAGGAACCCCTATAGTTCCTAGTATTTAACTTAGTTAATAATCTATTATTTAGATTCTATTAAGCATTGTTAATTTAATAGTTTTACAACTTTAATACTAGCATCCCGTTACTTACTTACGTAACTAACAGCCTCCTCCCTGTCGTCGCTCCTGCCCGAGAACCAACTTACCCTTATAGGATTAGCTACCCCGTAGGGACGTAACAAATGCGTAGCCTATAATAGGCGTTGCGCAAATTAAGTTTGCTAAAGACTTTAGCTTTAGAAAGCTAGTTAAGTATTTTGCTAACTAGTAGGATTAAGTAATAGTTCTTAACTATTACCTTATTTAGGCCTTAATAGTTAACGTATAGTCGCATTATACTATTAGCCTTTAAAATAAATAGAATTAGAGCTTTAATAGGGGATTTACTGTGCCTAATTTAGCTCTTCTCTAGTATAGAATTAAGGTATTCCTATAGGATCTCTAGTTTGCAGTTAGAGAGATTATATATAGGCATATTAGGAGGTATCTTTCCTTCTATTAATTTAATAGTATAGTTGTACTCTAAATTCTGTTAAATCCTTAATAACCTCTTAAAGTTAAAGATATACAGTTAGTCCTATTAATACTCTAGAATAAGGGCTTTATTCTTATCTATTATATAAAACTTACTTATAGGCGACCGCATACCTAGTAGGGACTGCTTAGGACTTATATAGTTCCTCTATAGAGGGTCTCGCGCTTAGCTTCTACTATAGCGTAGTAATAAGTAGGTAACCTTAGCTACTATAAGCTAAGGTAGATCCTTTAACTTAGAGTAGCCCTTAATATATTTAGTTATATATTTAAGTATTTAGAATATTTAGTCCTTAAACTAGAGTAGTCCTCTCTTATACTAGTAAGTAGCGTCTTATTTAATATCTTTACTATAGAGTATAGTTATATAGTTACTAAACTATTACTAGAAAGCCTCTATCTCTACTACGTCTTCTAGTAGTAGTACTTTCTTAGGCTGTAGCCTATAAATCTAGAAGTTCTAAGAGTATAATATATATACCTTTTCCCCTAGAGCTATATCTATAAGTAGTTTATTAAGATTAGTAATTTTAATTCTCTTCTTAGCTATATCTTAGAACTACTACTTAAAGGTACTAGTGCTATACTAGATCTTTAGGTTAGCCTTAGCTAACTAAGAGTATCTTAGAATAAGATTATAATCTTTAAACTAGGTAGCCTAAAAATTAGTAGGTCTAACTATACGTTAGGTACTAACGCTATTCTTATATATAAGAGTTAGTAAGTATATAGAGCCTAGCTATAACTAAGTTATATTAAGGGCATAAGCTCTAGGCTTTATACGCTTAACTATTAGAAGGCTTAGTTATATAGTAGTACTCTTCTAGATAAGGTTAAGTTCTATACCTAAATTAAATAGTGCGCGGAGAATAACTAGAACGCTATTAGAACTTAATAGTTATACTTTAATAGCTATTCTAAGACGTAGACCGCCTATATCTTATCCTAGTAGCTATATAGTAAGCTTGCCTACTAGGACTTCTCTTTTCTTAAGGGGTTAGCCTTATTATCTCTTCTACGTTATTTCTAATATAGTTTTCTTACCTTCTTAGGTTATTCCTAGAACGAGGACGTAATGCTCTTAGATCTAGAGAGCGTTATAATAGAAGGCTATTCTTCTTAGGTCTATAACCTCTTAGAGGATAGCTTCTAATTATACCTTTTTCTACGCTAGCTCTAGTTACTAGTAGGTGTAGCACGCTTACCCCCTATAGTCTAGCCTTAGCTAGGCTATTAGTAGTTACCCTTTAGGACTAAGTTAGCTATTTATATAGCTATCTCTACATCCCTAATAGTACGTTTAAATATTAACTAATTAGTAATATTTTTAAGCTAGCTAGCTTATTAAACCTCTTATTAGATTAGCTCTAGGCAGCAAGACTAAATAAAAGATACTTTTACTATCTTTTCTTAGGGGCCTCTAAAGGGGTCTATATTAAGTAGTGTAAGCTTATTTATAAAGTAATTATAGAAGACGTTAAAAGGGTCTTTTATTTGCTATTTAATATTCTAAAACCTAGCGTAGTAACCGTACTTTATAAGTACTAGATCTTTAGCTAGATTTTAGATATATTACTAGGTTTATACCTAGGTTATAATATAGTCGCTGTTAACCTTGCGATCTAGGATATTATAGTAGGTGTCGTATTTAATAAGAGTAATAATTTAACGTATACGCTAAATTAAATCTTTAGTTATAAAATGTACGTCTATAAATTAGTTAACGTTTTTAATTTATCGTTTAATTTGCTAGATAGAGGGAGGCTTTCTATTATTACTAAGCTTAGGGGCATCCCTTACTTAGAAGAGGCTTTAAATTACCTTACGTTAAGCCTCTATAGAGAAGCTAGCAGGCTCCTAAGAGCGTACTAACGTTTTAAACTTAGCTATAAAAGTATTATAGATCGCTTTAGCTTTTATAATTACTAATTTAGGAGCGTTTTCGCTTTAAAGCTAGGCCTAATTACTAAATAGTTTAAGTTTTAGGCTTTAGACTAATTAGGGTGCAGCTAATCTAGATTTCTATTAAGTAGGTACTAGGCCTTTTCTATATATAGGTATAGTATTTAAGCCTGTAGCGGAGGCCGCGATAGATAGGTATTAGCTTATATATAGGTAGCTACCCTAACGTTATAAGTATAAGGGCGCGTTAGGTCCTTACTAGTTTCTAGTAAGGCCTAATTCTTTCCTAGAGAATAATTTAGGCGGTGTATCTCTAATAGTACGTAATTATTAATTACTATTAGTATTATAGGAGGTTCCTAGGTACGTTATAGGGACTCTGCGATCTTCTAGGTTATATTCTAGTAACTTAATATTATATTCTTTATTAGGCTATAGCTTACGTATAAGGTCTAATATAAAGTTACGCTGCAGCTGTTTAGGACCTGCCTAAGTAGTGCCTAGCTCTAGGTTAGAGCCTACAGTAGCCTAGCGCTTCTTACGCGTTACTTATAAGCTTAATATCGCTTAGTATAATATTAGGTAAGGTTAATAAAGATAGTACGAAAAACTTTTTATCTAGTCTTCTAACTGCTAAATCTAAGAAGGAGTAGAAAAGGATTTAAATTATAAGGGTACTAGTAGTAGGAAGAGGACTAGATAGAAAGTACATAGTATATTAAGAGATTAGACGAATCCTTACAGAGTAAGGAGGTTTAAGGCTAAGACTATATAGGGCCAGTCACGTGCCGGGGCTGGGCCGACGGATACCTGGTAGTTCTAGCTAAAGAGGCATTATATATAATAACTTATAGTTAATGTATTATGTTTAAAAGATAGTTAGATTCTCTACTTTCTTAGTTAACTAGATCTAGTAAAAGGTCTAGCATATATCTAGCTTAGTAAAGACTTTATCGCCTGCTAGTTATAAAAGGGTCTTTTATATTAGAGGTATTAGATATGCGTTTTTCTTTATAATTATATTAAGCTTATAGTAGTCTACGTAGAATCTCTATCCTCCTTCTATTTTTTTATATAAATAGAACTAGTAATAAGTAGCTTACGTTACTATAAGTAAAAAAGCCGCATTAGAGAGGTAGTTATCTAGATACTCCTTAACTAGCTTAAGCTACTTAAGTAATATACTATATAGAGGGCTACTTAATAGTATATTCTCTTCTATTAGCGTAATATTATAGTAAGTTTCTAGGCCTAATTATTAGTATTAAGAGAATCTGTAAGAATCTAGCTAAGGTAGCTGCTATCTAAGATTAGCTAGTACTAACGTTAATTAAGAGCCTATAGTTATTTCTAGGCTTCTATAACTTCTACTAATGTAACGGTTATAATCTAGAGCATAACAACGACGATTCTAGATATATAAGATATACGCAAGCTGCGTACACGCTAGACCTAGTACGCGCAAGCTGGCTTACGTAAGCTAGAGCTAATATAAAAGCCGCCTCTTAGACTAGCTCTTAATAATTAATGCAGTTTGTTAAGCTTCTACTATACGTAATAGTTATAAGCCTAGTTTATAATTAAACTAATTTATATTAATTAGATGCTTTATAGACTATTAGATAATTTCTATATAGCGTACTTTAATAATATTTATATCTACTTAGATAACCTTTTAGAGTATAAGGCCTACGTTACTAAAGTACTATAGTAACTACTAGACGTAGGCCTACAAGTAGACCTTAAAAAGAGTAAGTTTATAGTTACTTAGACTTAACGCTAGGCTAGTATAGTAGTAGTATATTTAAGTCTTATTTTAAAAAGCAGGCTAGCGTCGCTTCTATATATACTAGTAATAGGAGCTTCTTAATTATTAGCTAGTAGAGCTTATCCTCTAAGTTAGCTAGCAGCTTCTAGTAGTTCTTTGTTAACTAATTAACCTTAAAGACGCTAGTATGCCTAATTATAACGCCTTAGCGTTTAGCATAGAGTATAAAGGTAGCAGCGTTAATTATATTTACCTTTAGTTCTACCTTAGTAAGTAATTCTTTTAATACTACAGGCTAGCGCTAGTAGGCCTAGTTAGTACTAACTAGCATAAGGCAAGAGTTAAGCTACTTATCTATCTTCTTTAGGTTCTCTTACTAGTCCTATCTCTAGGTTAGTAGTAGCTAATACCTTTTAATTATAGCTATTCTAATGACTTTATCGCGCTAGTTAGCGTTAGCTTAGTAAGCTTAGTTTATCTATAAGAAGATGCTGCACGTTAGAATAATAATATTACATTTTTAGTTAAGGCCTTAGTTATTATCTAGCTACTAGAGCGATTAGGCCTAGTAATCTTATTAGTAGATATATAATAGGGCAGCGTAAAGAGCTTACTACTAAAGAGTAGCTTATATAGCTTCTAGGCTAGTGCTTTATTCTTTAACTCTAGAAAGAAGACTTTCTCTAGAGTAAGTCTTCCTTTAATTTAATATTATCCTTAGTAGTACTATTCCTATTAGGTTCGTTCTTAATAGCTCCTTTAGTAGCTACTTCTATTGCCTTACTCTTAGCGTAGGTATAAGAGTAGTTGCAGCTTATATAACCTAGTTAGTACTATAAATAGCAGGTTACGGCATCTACCTTTAGCGCTATCTAGGTTACTCTTAGCTAAGTAGTAGTAGTAGAGCTTATTATAAAGGACTTAGCTAGCTATAAGATATTCTAACGCGTAAGCTTACTCTATTTTCTACGTACGCGCTACTTATTTAATTTTTCTATAGCTTACTAAAGTAAGAAGACTATCTAGTAGGCTTATTTAGTATAGTTAAAGAAGCTTATTAATAGAATATTACTAAGAACCTCTATATGCACTTAAAGCTAGCCTAGTAGAGAGTTATAGATTTTATCTTTCTACTACTCTAATAGTAGTTTAGCCTTATTAGCTAGGCGCGTAAACTTAGCTTTAAAGTCTCTAAAATCTTAGGCTAGTTTTAGTTAGAGTATATAGAAGGCTACCTTAGCCTTTACCCTCTAGTTAGTATTCTTAAAGCTTCTCTCTAGAAAGTTTACTATATCTTCTATTATTACTACTATGCCCTATTACTTCTATAACTATAGGTAGAGAACTAGTGTTACGAGGACACAACGAGTAGGCCTTTAGTTCTTATAGCGAAGACTAATTAATTACTATATATAATATCTAGGTAGATATAAGACGTTATGTATAGAATAGAAATACAAATAGGTGCGAAGTAGAAATACTTAGAGGGTAGTCTATACTTAGGTACGCGAACTAGCTAGTAGATAGAGTAAAGTTTAGAGAATAGCTCTAGGCGTACTATTAACAGTATAAGTAAGACTTAGTAGTATTAGAGGATCTAGAGAGGATACTATAATAGTACCTTCCCTCTTATTCTCTTCTAAATTACGCGTTAGGGTGTTAGGCTACTAGGTATTAGTTTATTTAAGTATTAGGTATAGAAACGCTTAACTACTTTTATCTCTTCTAGGAACTTAGCTAGCTCTTATAATAACTTATTATAGCTAGTCTATTAGGTTAGGTATTTCTAGGTTTATTTACTTTTATTATAGTAGATTCTCTTAACGCTCTAAATAATAAACTCTAGTTTATTATTAATTATAATAGGTTTAGGTAGTAAATTCTATTAACTAGGTAAGTAATTAAACTCTAGCGCAGCTAGTTAGAATAATAAGATATAAAATACTAGATATATCTTTATACTACTAGGTAGGTTTAATTAGTAAGCGTAAAATAAGACTATTTTAGCTACTAGAAATAAGCTAAGGTTCTTCTAGTCTAGCTTCTTTAACTATTAGTTAGTTTAGATATTTTAGGTATTAAGCTATACTTAGTTACCTACTTTATATATTAGAGTAGATATTTACGTCTAGTTTACGTATTCTTACTATATAGCTTATATCTATAATAACTCTTTATATATAAACTTAATTATATTACGTATCTTCTTAATTATCTTATTTATATTAGCTACTTGCAGTACCTAATAGGCTAGGCGAACTATATTTATTAGGAGTTTAAAACCTATTTAGGGGTGCTATCTATAGTTTATAAGGAATAGAGAAACTTATATAAATTTAGAAGTTATATTATTAGCTTTAAACTATACTATTAGTAGCTATTATACCTAGTTATCTTATTAGTAGTTTATAAATGCTTAGAGAACTTATTTTATTATAGTATTTATATTCTTTATTTATCTATTACTCTTAGAGTAGAAAGTAGTAAAGAGTTAGGCTTAAACCTTTAGTTATTTATATAGTTTATTATAGAAGGTAAAGATAAACTATATTTCTTAATTAGATACTATAGTATTAGGTAGGCTGTAATAGACCTATACGTATTAGAGGAATAGTTCTACTATTATAAGGGCTATTATTAACGCGTAGAGGATTATATATTAGTACTTTAATAGTCTATTAACTACTACTATAATATTTATATAGCCTTTAGATTTAGATAAGTTAATAATAAAGTTAATAAAGATATCTAACTATTACTATTTAGGTATAGGTAATAGTTTTAATAAGCTATAGTACTTCTTATTAAAAGCCTTTACTCTATAATAGGTATAGTAAAAGGTAATAAATTATTAGATAGTATTAAATATACGCCTCTAGTAATACTTGCGCTAAAGAATATTAAGAGTCTTCTCTCTACTAGAATAGCTACTAGTAGGAGACTTATATATAAGTTAGAGTAACTTAATTTTTAGTTTATTAGAGTAAGGAATTACTAATTAGTCTTAGTAGTATAATCTACTATTAGGCGCTTTCTTAGAGTAACTTTAGTATATTTTAAATAAACCTATTATTAGCATATTTATTAATATTTATATCTATTATTAGAGCTCTTAAAGATATTATTCTAGAAAGCCCTAAAGGCTTAAAGAATAGTTTAGGCCTTAATAGTATCTAGTTTCTAGCTTATTAGGCTTTATCTTACGTAGAGACGTCTTAAGAGCGTCTTACTAGAGCGTTAGGCTTCTCTTCCTTCTTAGAATAGTAAGTTATTATAAAGTTAAATTAAAAAAGGTATTTAGACTATTAAGCTTATTAGTAGCTTAGCTACTTTATTATTATAAAGTACTATAGGTTCTTATAGTTACTTAGTACCTTAATTAGAAAGGCATCTCCTTTAAGTTTAGGTCTCTATTACTTAAAGTATTAGATAATTATAAGTAATTCTTTATTATAGATCTTATAGTTACTCTTAGTAAGGCTTATACGCTTTAAGAAGTATATAATAGGCTAGGTTATACTATTAGCGTTAGTCTAAAATATAACGCCTACTACTATATAGTTAAAGGCGTCTGCTTCTTTAATTATTAGAAGTTCTAGGTTAAAGTATTAGAGAATAAAAGCCTTAGTAAACGCTTTATTTAGTGCGTTAAAAGCTTCCTAATAGGTTAGGTTAAACTAGAATTAAGCGTTCTTCTTTATAAGAGCTATAAGTAGGCTTATAAGATTAAAGAAGTTATTAATAAACTATTAGTAGAAGTTAATAAACCTAATAAAGGCTTATATATTCTATATATTCTTAAGGTACTCTTACGTTATAATTATTCTAACTTTATTAGGGTCTATCTAGATTCCCTTAATAGAGATTACGTACTCTAGGTACGTAACTTTAGTCTTATAAAACTTATATTTATCTATATTAAGTTATAGGCTAGCTTCTTCTAGCGCCTTAAGTACTAATTAGACGTACTTCTTATATTTAGCTAAGAAATTACTATAGACTAGTATATTATTAATATAGGCTATATAGAAGATGTTAAGGTATAGTTAGAGCACGTTTTTTATAAAATGCTAGAATATACTTAGGGCATTAGCTAAGCTAAATAGTATTACTAAGTATTTAAATAGACTATATTAGGTTTAGAAGGTAGTTAACTATTTATCTCTTTTAGCTATCTATAGCTTATTAAAGGCAGTAATAATATTAAACTTTATATTAAACCTAGCCTTACTTAACTAACTTAGTGTAAAAATAAACAATATATACGCTTTAAATTCTAAAAACAATATTATAAATAATAAACGTTTTAAGAACGTATATATAAACTATAGATAATTTATAATATAAAATGTAGTAATTTAAATAGTGCTGTACACTACTTCTATTACGAAAATATTTTAAATTACAATTTTATAGTATGTAATTAAAAAGTTAGAAAAACCTTTCTAAAATATTTATAAAGTGCTAGTCTTAAACTATTAACATAACAATGAAACTAATGTAAAACACTAGTTTAAAGAAATAGTAAAACCGGATAACTAGAATTTAAAAATACGTTATTTTAAATAATAAAATAATAGTAAAACCGGATAACTAGAATCTAAAAATACTTAATTTTAAATAAAACAATAGTGAAACCGGATAACTAGAATTTAAAAATACTTTATTTTAAATAATAAAACAATAGTAAAACCGGATAGTAAAAACCCGGAAATATAAACATTAAGAATCTAAAATTAATGTTAATATGGCTAACAAGCGAGTGGACATTATAAGCGAGTGGACACTCTACTAACTTCTAGCACCTCTATACGCGAACATCTTAACTACGTAAAGAGATAATATAAAGATATTTATAAAGTAGATTAAGTAGTAACTAAAGTCTCTTTTTTACACGTACGTAAGTTATGCCTAGCCTCTCTGCACCTCTTACAGCGCGCTAGAGCCTAGCAGCTAAGACCTAATTACTTACTACCTTAACGCTGTTTATAAGCAATCTACTGCTTAACTACTTATTTAGTAAGTATATCCTCTCTAGCACTCTTTATTAAGACTTCTTACTTCTAAATCCGCTTCTTCTTGCGCCGCTTCCGCTTATTAGCTGCCTTATTTACTTTCTTAAGGCTAGCAATCTAATCGCGCATTAGCTTAGCTAAGAGTATTATTACCTCTACCCCTTTCTTAAGCTAGCTAATTATCTTAATAATTAAGGCTAGGGATAAGCTCTTATGCCATCGCACGCGATTACAAATAAACGTTAATTAAGCCTTAAGCTTACGTACGTTATTTAGCGTACGAGCTTCCTAGAGGGCGTCTAGTAGAGAGGCTTACGGTGTTAGTGTATAGAGCTACACATCTAGCTTTAATAGAACTACGTCTAGCTAGATAGGCATAAGGCCTGCACCTTAAAGGGCTAAGTAGATATTAGCTGCTGTAAACGATCGCATAAAGGCTGCCTTAAAGGTAGGTAGGAACTTAAGCTTAGTAATATAGTTAATATAGTAGTAGATTAGATCTTTAACCTTATAGCTGTACGCGCGCTTTAATAGCAAAAAGCAGCTAACGTTAAGAGGCTAGAGTAGGTGTAATAAGTAAGGCAGTATATAGAGCGTATAGATATTATTCTCTTTATAGAGCTCTTAAAACTAAAGAGAATAGTAGCTCTTATAACTATTAAGGATAAGTAGTTAACGCGTGCTAACTACCTAGTTCTCTATATATTTAATAAAGTGCTTTAGCTACTTAACTCTAAGCTTATTAGTTATCTAGCTGTTATTGCTAACAGTAATAGCCTAGTCGCGCAGGATATCCTCCTTATACTAGGCAGATAGGTAGTGCTTACTAGCAAAGATAATAAATAGCGGGAGAGCCTAGCTAGCAGCGTTAATTTCTTAGATAACTGTTACCTACTCGCGATTACCTAGCTAGATAGCCTTTAGCTAGCCTCTCCTCTCTAACTCTATTATAATAAGCTAGGTTATAATCTTACCTATTATAAAGCTAGCCTTATTAAAGTTATAGACGTCTTTATTATAGATGCTGTACTTAGCCTTTGTCTACTTAATAAGGTTAAACTAGCTTCTAATTAATACTAGATCCTTACATAGAGCTCTCTACTTATTATATACTTAATTCTAGCACGTTCTAAGACTATCTGTACGCTTAATAAAGTTACGCGGCTAGTTAACGCTAACGTAGGCTACACTACGTGTAGTAAGCAGCTTATTAGCTATATTACGTATAGCTGCGTACGTAGGCGAAAATCCGCGCTTATCTAGGTTAAGTATATATCTAATAATCACCTCCTCTTCTAGCTTTATAAGCTTCTTTAAGTTAGGCTAGCAATCGCGTTAGGCAGGCTTCCTAGCGCGTTAGTAATAAAGTATAGTTTAAGGAACATTAAACGTCTATATAGCAACTGCCTTAGTCTAGATTTAACCCTGCTAGAAAGCTAAGATTGTAAGGTATATATTAGCCTTATAAGAGGGTGGCTAGGCATAAGTTAGTAGTGCTATAATAGTTAGGAGTTCACGCGTTACTAAAAGTTAGTAGGGTGTCTACTCGCTTATAATGTCCACTCGCTTGTTAGCCATGTTAAAGCAAATGGAAATTATTTAAATTAGAATAACTATATAGAGATACTAGATAGCACCGGAAAAAGGATATGCAATTTAATAATTTATTATATCTTTACTCTTACTTTTTTACACTTAGAGTTTCTTATAATAAGGGGATTAGGTACTAGTTCTTAATTATTAGAGCGTTAAGTACTTAGTAATTAATATAAAAGCGTAGACCTCTACTTAGCTTCTTTATAAAGATAACTAGGAAGGCTATAGGTAATAAGCTAGCTTAAATAAACCCTTTTAATAGGTAGTTATTAAGGTACTTATATAGTACTTTTAGTTTATTCTAGGATATACTATATAGAGGTCTATATCCTAGTTATTTACTAGGTATTAGTTTAATCTTATAGTTATATAATTATCTCTTATATAATTTATTAGCTTCTTTTTAAGAGAATACGTATAATAGATTATAATACTTATAAGGTACCTTTATCTTTAGGTTAGTATACTTTCTTTCTTTTAAGGCCTTATCTATATTAGCTATAGAGATAGTAAAGATCTTATAGTTTAGTTATTAGAATAGGGTTACTAGAGGTACTACTCTAATATAGTAGATATCTAGTTCTCTATTATTAATACTACGTAACTATTAGGTATTCTTATATAAAGGGTTTAAAGATAACTTTCTTTAAACTTTTATTAGTCTCTTACTTATAGGTGTCTAGGTACCTATAGTAATAAGCTCTTAGATTCTAGTTTTATATTATTAGTAGCGCAGGCACCTAGCCTAGTATTATTAAAAGTTAAACTTTAAAACTTAGTTCTAGTAATTAAACGTAACCTTATATTACTATAACTAAGATTAACCTAGTATTAGGTTATACCTTCTAGTATTAGTTATATATAGCTCTAACTACTTCTTATAACTATAGTAAGTAATTATAGTAGAGGTTATATATAAAATAGAACCTTCTTTAAGTTATTTTCTATTAAAGTTAGTTAAGTATAGTGTCTAGGTAAGTAGTTTTAGTTAGAGATTTAATTAGCGCGCTAGATCTTAATTTATATATTCTATACTATTAGCCTTTAAGTTAATAAGACCTTAGACTATAGTAGTAAGTCTACTCTATCTTAATAAAATAGATATATTAATTTAATACTTCTAATCCTCTATTAGAGAGAGGCAGTCTAAAGGGTAGTAAAGATTTAATATAATATAGGTTCTAGAGAGTAACTTAACTCTAGAATAAGCCTTTTTATAAGTCTCTATAGCTATAGCTTTAGTAGAAATGTTAGAAAAAGCTATAAAGTAAGGTATTTAAGCTAGAACTTCTTTAATAATAAGTTAGAGAAGTAGTAAAATAGATAGAGGTAAGAATACTATTACTTTAGATATAAAAAAGAGGGACTAAATAGTTATAAAAGATATAGCTATATTTACTATACTTAAAATATAGTTCCTTCTCTTTATAGTACTTATGCTTCTTTAATCTAGTAGGTATATAGCTTAAGTCTAATTATATTATATTAGAGTTCTTATAAGAGGGTAAGAAGTATTAAGAGGTAGTTAGAGTAAAGTAGTAGGCTAAAAGGTACCTTAGATTATTATTATATAGGGCAATTAGGTTAGTATAATTATTTAGAGATAAGAAAATTAGGATACTAACTATTACTTAGTAAAGGTTATCTAATAAAGAATAGTAGAGCTAGTTAATCTAGGCGCTCTTATTTAGGTTTATATTAGTAATTAGGTAGTAGAAGTTAGTAAAATAGAAGAGAAAACTCTTATTTCCTTACTTTAGGTTATCTAGTTAGCTCTAGATAGTTAGTTTATAGTTTAGGTTACTATAAATAGCCTAAAGAAACCTAAAAAATTATTCTATAGTATAAATATCCTTTTCTATTAATAGGTTAATATAAGTAGCAGGGTTAAGTTTAAGTTAGAAGTAAGTATAAATTAATTACGCTTCTTTATTAGAGAATTAGTTAGAGTTTCCTTTAAGCTTATATTAGAGCTTAGTTAGAAAGAGTAGTAGGTTCTTTTTCTTTTCTATAAATAGTAGCAGGTTAAGGAGCTTCTTAGATTATATATTTAGAGTAGCTTAGATTATTAGAGGTATCTACTAGAAAAGAGATAAGCTAGTTCTAGACTTTTAAGTAGTTATAGGCGCTAGTTAAACTCTAAGCCTTTACTATAGTTTTAGGTAGAAAAGAGGCTAATTATTTAATAATAGCTAAACGTTCTTTAAATTCTTATTAGAGGGTAGCTATATTATTATAGTATTAGGCCTCTTACTAGATAAGAGTCTACTATAATACTTTATTACTAGCCTTAATTACCTTACTACTAGCTTAAATAGATGCTAGTTTAGTAAGGATCTATTATATTAAGTCTACGTTAGTTATTATAATAGCTAAGAGGAAGAGAAGATATAACGTAATATTATAAGGACGTAATAAGTAGGCCTTTAGTTCTTATAGTAAAGACTAATTAATTACTATATATAATATTTAGGTAGATATAAAACGTTGTATATAGAATAGAAATACAAATAAGTGCAAAGTAGAAATACTTAGGGGGTAGTCTATACTTAGGTGCGCGAACTAGCTAGTAGATAGAGTAAAGTTTAGAGAATAGTTCTAGGCGTACTATTAATAGTACAAATAGGACTTAGTAGTGTTAGGGGATCTAGGGAGGATACCGTAATAACTAGTTAGCCTAGAGCTTAGCTATCTACCTTAGTTTTAGTATAGTATATATAAGCATTCTCTTTCTTCTTTAGGTTACTATTAGCTAGTATAAAGTAATCTATATTATAGAGTAGCTTACCTACTAGCAGATTCTTCTAGTAGTTAAATTTAATATTATTCTTACCTATAAACTTAGGTAGATCGTCTACCTTAGTAGATAGCTTAGGCCTTACTTCTCTCTAGGTACTGGTGCTAATATAGGAGGCGTTTTATATTCTAGAGGCAACTAAGTTAAACTATAGTTACCTCTTTAGAGTAGTTAGTAGTAGCGTCTTCTCTAGTACTCTATAAGCTCTTTTAGAAAGAAAGAATAGGTTACGCGCTAGTATAGTTAGTGCTAGCGTCTTCTTTAGCTTTTTAATTTATTCTTATAGTTAGCTAGGCGCTTAAACGTCTTACTTAGAAGGGTGCGAAGTTACTATAGCTTCTTAATAGTCTCTACTTACTCTACTTCTACTATATTAACTACTTTAGTAAGGGTATTAGTATAGTTATAGTAGGCTTATAACTTTACTAATTACTATACTAGTTTACTTACTATAGTAGCTTAATTAGTAGCTATAAGATTTAGTATATCTAGGTATAAAGTTACTAGATTATAGTTAGTAGTATCTTAGGTAGTTTCTTTAATAAGAACTACTAGTGTCTTTCTAGATTACTACGCGTACATGCGCGCTATCTTAATAGCATAGTTCTTCTTAAATATCTTCTTAGTATAGAACTAAGCTTAGCAGGCTAGTATCTAGGTTTAGACGTATAAGCATTACTAGTAGGCTAAGTATTAGAGTTAATACGCATTTTAAACCTTAATAGCTTCTCTATTCTTATAAGCCTTATAGCTTCTTTTCTCTTCTTTAGGACCTAGTTATCTGTAGAGGTATAATATAGTAGTTAACTCTAGATCTAGCATTAGTAGAGTTAGTTATTAGTAGTTAATAGCTATAAGTAGTATAGTAAGTATTAATAGTAAGTAGCTATAAATAATATAGTAAGTGTTAGTAGTAGTTATTTTATATAGAGCCTATAGCTCTTTTTACTCTATATAGTAATAGTTAGTATAGTAGGCTCCTCTCTATAGTTAATTTAAACTAGAATAACTGCGCTCTTAGCTTAGAGCTCTTTAATAAGGTTATAGTAACTTAATTACTACTTAGTATTATAATCTATAATTATCTAGCCTAACTAGAGCTTTAAGACAGATTTCTATTAGTAATAGACTAAGGCTTAACCTAGCTGTACTAGCAGATTTATCCTTAATAAGAGTTAGTTAGTAAATTAAGCTCTATAAGCTAATTACGTAGTTTAACCTTAATATTATATTATAGTCCTCTAGCTAAATAAGTATAATCTAAGTGTAATATAAGAGCTAACTTAGTCTCTACTATTATTAGTATAATTATCTAGTATATATAACTCTCTAGCATGTTACGTAGCCTAATTAGCACGAGATAATAGAGTAGATTAGCTATATTTTAAGCTACACTTAGAGAGTAAGAGAGGTTCTAGGCAAGCGTCTTTCTCTTAAAAAGGAAGTGCTACGTACGTAGTAAGAAGCAAGCTAATAACTTCTTACGCGTTGCAAGTTAGTAATATCTTATGCATCGCGCGTTACGAGCTAATAATACTTTACGCCTTACGGCCTCTAACCTCTAAGTTAACTAATTATATAACTAGCGGCGACGCTCTCTGCGTAGGTTTATTACACTTAGCGTTCTAGAGCTTCTAGAATTTCTAGAATCTATAAGTATATAGAAATCTATAAAGGCTCTTATAGCACTTTATATTTACTCTAAGTTAATTATTTAATATATTAGTTATCTACTTTAATACTTATTTTAGATAGCTCTACCTATACTACATAGTGTTAAAACTCTACATCTACCTTAGGTATTACGTTCTAAGAACTAATCTAAGTCTCTAGCTAATTACGCTCTGTACGTTCTAGAGCTCTTTAAGCCTAATAGGTATATAGATGCTAGATCTTAATACTAGATTTCCCTTTCTAGGTATAGAACTATTCTAATAGACGCGCTTATTTAACTTATTTAACTAAGAAAAGTCTACTTTAGACGTTAGATAATAAGTCGCGTCTATTTAAATATAAGTCTAAGGGCTAGGTGTATTCTCTATAGGTGTTAGACTTATTACGCATTAAAATTAGAGACTATAATACTAAAAACGCGTTTAAAAAACGTCTATATACTAATATTTATAGCCTTAAACTTATCTAGGAATATCTAGTAATGTATTAGTTAAATTATAATATCGCTAGCTAACTAGGTTCCTATATAAAAACGCGTGTGCGGGTGGTAATTACGCGACATGCCGTCAAGCTAATACGCGGATTAATAAATAAGAAAGTTGCCCCGCAGTCTTGCAATTAAACTTAGCTATCTCTCTGGCGATTCGTTAACCAGCTTACCTCTTGTAGATTCGCTACCTCACAACCCTATGGCATATGCGGCCCGGCCGTCCTCCCTGCATGTAGTGGCAATATCTAGTTCTCCGTGGTTCTTATTACTGCACCGGTTAAGGCTAATTACGATGTTAGCGTTAAAGCTAAGATAAACTAGTCTACAACTTGTATATAATCTTCACTCAAAAAAACCCTAGTTTAGCGATTGCTTAATCTCGTACGTTCAATATCGGTCTTGAGCCTTCTAGACATTCTTAGTAAGGTAGTAATTGTACGTAATACAATAGACCAGTTTGTGAGGTCTCAAGATCTCATCTGCCTCCCCTTGCAGATCCAATTTCAAACTCTCTAACTTGAGGTAGATGAGCTGCCTTAGGTGTCTTCAGAAAGTTGACTGATCGGAAACGTACGCTCTGGTGCTACTACAAAGCTATCGTAACAGATATAATAGCTAGGGATTGCCTTTACCTTCAAGAGTTATTTACACAACTACTAGCTGCCCCGACCGTCATTTCAAAGTCGTCTGCCTCTACTCTGTGCGCCCTTCTCCGCGTCTGTGAGCGGCTCCATAAGAAATAAAAGCCAAAGCAAAGAAGAGTAGCTGGTAATGTGAGAATGACCCATATCCAGATTTTATGCGGCCCTTTGAGGAAGGAGTCTTCACTGAAGAAGGGCATAGAAAGAATAGCCTGCGTAGAGTTAGTTCCCAGTTAGATCGGCCTAAGTCGTTCGCAGCTTCATAAGGGTTGCAAATTTACCGCAAAGGAAGTTCCTGGAAGAAAAAAAGCCGTCAGGAGGGCAACCTGTGACAAGATGATAATACGAGTAAGCATGGCACAACCGGAGAGTTAAAAATTAACAAGGAGTAGGAAAGAGGTCTTACCGTTCTCATAGCACCACTGTCTTTCATCATTTCTTTAGTAAGCCTCTGCGACTGGGCCGCCAGCTGGTACGAGGCTTTGGTCTCCTGTTGCGTTGCGTGAAGAATCTTGGTGGTTTCTTCTGTCAGGTGTCTTGTTTGCGTTGCGATACTCAATGATTGTTCTGCTTCGGCTTGGGTTGCCTTGAGGATTTCCTGCATCGTTTTGCTGTTTTGGATAAGAAGCTGGTCGCTTATGGCTTTGTTATTGTCGACTAGCTGGGGGGAGCATCTGTTAGTCGAGTCGTCAGGATTTAACCGTCACGGCCACCTACTAATGCAAGCACGTTGTCAATCTTCCTTTGCAATTCGTCCCGGAAGGCAGAGATTACTGATAAATACGAAGCAGCCCGATCAAAGGCAGTCAGTATCCAACCCAGTTCGTCGATCCCCATCCGGACGCGGAGGCGGACAAAATCCTCGTGGAAATCTTTATTGTAGGCTCTGCAATGCTCCATGATCTCAGAAAGTGAACGCAACTCCGAGCCGTAACGGTGAAGATGGGCCGCCATGCAATGGAGAGACTGGTTGGTTTCCGCATTGGGTCGAAGCAAGTCCCCATTGGTCACGTCCTGTCGAAGCAAGTATTCTTCCTAGGATGGCAATTAGCATAAGGAAGGATAACTCCACAGCAAGCGAAGCCTCTTACGTATGATATCAGTTGGTCATCGAAGCTGTTAAGGGAGTTGTTCCACCACCTCAGTACGCTATTAAGAATGGCCATCTGCAGGTAGATGGGATCGCGTTTGAGATGGGCAGAGTCACAATCTCGATAAGCGTTTTTGAGGCGGGCGATGGGTTCCTCGACTACCTTCTTCCATCGGCCATCTTGGAAGTTGAACACAACAGCTACAGACTCATCCACGTCTTCACGTCTGAACTGGTAATGAACTGCGATCTTAGACCCCCGTATGTCAACTTCTGGGCCGGTGAGGTGAAGATAGTTCAAAGGGTTCATCTGGCTCTTGCTCTTGGGGCTGACATGGGCTTTCTGGTCGCTGCATTGGACTTGTACTCGAACGGGGACGAAAAACCAGAAATCCAGATTTTCCTGGGTCATTCGATTAGGGAAGCTCGCGGGTGACGGGTGCTGAATGTTTGCAAGGGCGTTGATAAAGGATGGGGATAGATGGCAGTGGAAACGCAAGAGCTCGAAAGCGGCATGGGACAATCTGAATTTGTTGGCATCGTCGGGCCACGGCTCGTCGCCTCGAACTAGGAAGCGATTGATGAACCTGGAGTTGAACATAAGCTTCGCGCTCACAGTGGTATATACCCATTGACTACCCACAAAGTAGCAGTCTTCAAAGAACCTTTGCTCTATTTGGTCCAAGTCAGCCTGAGACGGAAGATGGAGCGTGATTGCAGGAGGAGGATGCGAAAACCTTTAGATATGCCTCGAGGTACTCGTCGTTTAGAATTTGGTCCATGTATGCTATGTAAAGAGGTGAGTGTCTTCCTCGCAGCACTGGGTGCCCTGGAATTCATGAGGCTTACAGCCAAGGTAATTCACCCCGACAAGCCGCACAGATGTTGTGTCGGCGGCAAGCAACGAGGATTTGAACGCTGCGACATTGCTTTTCTCGCTCAATTCGTCTTCACTACATGGGCTCCTAATAAGCCACCAGTGCAGCACTTGTTGGGCCGGAAGCGGCTTACAGAACAGTGCGTTTGTTGCTACCACGGCAGGATGTTCGTATCCTGTCTTGGGTGACGGTCGGCATGGTTGGGTCGAGGGAGGTGCTGGACGATAGAGCTGAATGCAGGGCAGTCTCTTCACAAATGCGGTCAGCAAGAAGAATGCCTTGGTGGCGTCTTTGCTGGCAGCCACTCCGCACTGCCTCGGCGCCATGCGGGGCAGACTCGACAGAAGGAGAAACGCCTGCTGCCTAGAAGTGCGTGCGTCCGCGTGCAAGCCTTGAAAGAGTGCTGGGCTGCGATTTTTGCATCTGCAAAGGTCTGGTCGCCGGCATGAATTCATTCCCTACCTCTTGGATCCTCACGACCAACTCCAACTTAGCAGCACCGGCTCTGCCAGCGCCAAGGCCGCCCGCCCATCCGCCAGCAACCGCAAACGCAACCCCCCAAAAGCTTCCCTCCTCTCCGCTGCCGCGAACTCACCGACGTCACAATAGCAAAGACGACGACGTCTTCTCACTGTCCAGGCAGCGACAGCCCCGTTGGCCGTCGCTCTCCCTTGGCGAACATGACGGTGTGCCATTCGCACTCACAGCCTTCGCGGCGACTTCGATGCCAATGACGATGCAGACGGAGGCCTGCTGCTGCCACGACGACGTCTTCCCCGAGCACCTAAGGCCGCCGGCCTCTCCGGACAGCCGCCCCAGAGTCACGAAACCGACGCCGCAGCAGAGCCCGTTCACAAGCACGAGCCCGAGCACGAGCACGGCGGTGGCACCGCAGTACCCTACACACTTCCCGTCGACGTGGTTCCTCGGCAACTGGAGCATCGAATCTCCTGCTGGTGGCTTCGAGCAGCGGCGCACGCAGTCCTGTCCACACATGAAGAATGCTGCCCCGCGACCGTCGTCGGCCTCGCTTCTCCGACATGTCTCGCCGGCCCCACAAGCATCAGCGGGGACGTGCCATCCGTCACAACGGTCGGTTTCTAGGCCCGAACTTTTACACCACGAAGAGGGTGGCCCCGAAGCACAAGGACGAGCGGCCCGGGTCGCCAAGCGACAGCAAACCATTACCCATCCTCACGACCTGTGCGCGACAATGGACATGGACGACGTCATTATGCGCGAGCTGAAGGGCCCTCTGAGCAGGCAAGAGGAGATTGACAGGTGGATGCAATCGCAGTCGCATGTGCTGCCACGGCCCAGCAGCTGCACTGGCAGCCTTCACTCGTGGACCAGCAACAACGGCTTGTGGTGGGCACGGGAGAGGCACCCATCCGAGTTCAGCGACGTATCTGATGGTTCAGGGCTAGGGGACGCCCCGCACAAGGGGCTGGATATTCCCGATACATACTCTGTCTACGCCACGTCGATGTAGGTGAGAAGCGTGGCCAGGTAGTAACTAATCTGAATCCCTGGAGTTTCCTCTCGCCCAAGAACATGGAAATATTCAAGCGTCACTCGAATGTTTGTCTCCTGTATTCTTGTAAAAGTCGCTGAAGTATATGCAAGGGTCAATACCAGTCCTATTAGTGCACAGCACAACAAGCTAAATATAATACCGTACACCCATTATCAATCCCTTGCTACCCACGAGCTATCCTTCCTGAGCAACACAAACTGCCCCGGGCAAGGCATCGCTTCACACGTTCGAGATCATATCGACAGCCAGGCCACTGCTAATTCCTAGTGGCGCAAAGAAGAGATTCCTCGACGCCGGCTTCAACTTTAGAGCGTTGAAGCAGCTGGCTGCCGTAGAATAGCCGGTTCCCCCATGCAGGAAATGGTGCAGGAACACGGCCAGGGCAGGTCCGCTTCTGTTGTTGAAGGTGTCGAAGTCGGGAGCGCTCTCCAGACTCTGCAGGCTCCCCGGCTCCAGGAGACTGTGCTCATCAAGCTCTGCCAGGGAGAAGCTCGTCTTGGCATTCCTGCCGTCTCCGCCCAGGATTTCCTTCATCGGGGGTTGAGGCATTGACGAGGCCCTTCGTGCGATGTAGTGCTCCATGACGAGGAACATGACTTTGTGGAACACCAATGTGTGCGCCTCCTCAGGTGAGGCCAAGTCCATGAGGCAGAGGAGCCGGAGCAGGACCAAGAACCCGGGGATGGGATAGCGCAGGAGGAGCAACTCCGTGTTCTCGACGCGGGATGGGTCTCGGAACTCATCCGCGCCCAGAAGTTTGTTCAGCGTTAACGTCGGCAGTGTCCCGCTGTTAGGGTCCGCAAAAAAAGGGCTCAAGCTCGCCGGGACCTCGAGGATGTCGACCAGATTCAGGAGGACCCATTCGACGCACTTTCGGAACAGTTCTTTCTCGGGTGCGGGGATGTCCTGGTTCTTCTCATCGTCGATCAGCTTGGCCTCGAGCATGGCAATAGAAGTGGCCATCAAGTCGCCTTTATCGAATCGTCCTCGGATGGCCTGGTCGATGGCCTCGAGCACGGCCGCCCGATTCTTTGGGAGAGAGACAAGGCACAGGGCCGCGACGATGATCTCAGAAGTCGGACAGGTCCCGATGCGCAGCAGGTGGAAAGCACACGCATCGCAGGAGACAAAGGACGACACGGCCTTCATCTCGGCAAAGCTGCCCATGGCAAGTGGGAATGCGATCTTCGTGTTGGACCCTTCCCGCGGGAAGCCCTCGGTAGACACGGGCGGCGGTTTCTTCAGTAGCAGCGTGAGCACCGCGTCGTCATTGTGGCACAACATGCACCGCCCCCTAAGCTCGTTTCCCGTGTCGTGTCGCTGGAAGCTCGGAACCAAAATCGGGTCTTGCTTGTCCCTGCATACTGACGACGACCGGCTTCTCTGCGCCCTTTTGCGTCGGACGATTCGGGACGCGATCCCGGTCCGCCCGTCATCGGCGTCTCTCTTCCTCCCAGAGACGTAGTCGCTGTAGGGGGAGGAGAACGAAAGGTGCGTAGCGTCGAAATCCACAAGTTTTTTTTCTTCAGGTCTGTCGCGTGTGACCCTGAGAGTCCGCTCCATGTCATCCGATGCCCCAGAGGCGTACCCACATGATGCGATATTAAATTTGCTATTCTCTACGGGTGAGGGTGGAGAGATCTCAGCGGAAGGGGAAGCGGGGAAAGCGAGAGGCAGTTCAACACTGGGCTCGAGAAAAGGCGTGAACGTGAAGGTTGAGGACTTGAAATTCTCGACGCCCATCGTAGGAAGAAAGCTAGCGACATGGCCTTCGGATGTTGGTGGCACATGGTACCCAAGATCCTCAATAGGAATGGGGCTGATGACTGCGGAGTCTTGGTCCAATGTTGATGGCGCATTGTTTTCTACCAAGGCCTCCTGGGAAACAGAGGAGCTGGCCGCGGCGGACATCATATCCACCCTGGAAGCCGAAGCCGCCTTGGCAGCATTCCGCAGCCTGAGGTTTCTCCGTCGGATCTCGGACTCAGACTCGTATCCTCTACCCTTCGCGAGCCAAAAGTCAATCATATTTCGGGCATGTGCGTCTCTGACAGCACTCCGGAGATTTCCCAGCTTCCAGTCCGGCTCCCCCGTTCGCAACGCTTCCAAAAGGTTGTTGATGGCGATATTCGCCCTCTTGCCGACGTCTTCCGGCAGAGAAACCTTAGGAGGAAGGGACTTCTGTTGGGCCTTGAGCCACGCAGCAATGTGTTTCCCAGTGCCTTTCGTTTTAGAGGCTACAGCAATGCTCCGCAGATTATCGCTGTTGTGGACGATTTTTTCGATGGTAGACTCGTCGACCTTGCCCGCGAGCATGTCGGGGATGTTCACAATCAGGCCGTCCTGGAATGCCATCTCGTCGGGATCCAGGTTTCGCACGACAGACAGTTCAACGTTAAAGAGGTCTTTGTATGCGATCCGTGGAAGCTCAGCCCAAACAGTGTATGCAGACACCTCGAGCTTGACGCGCTGGCCATCGCTATTCAAGGGGAGGAGCTCCTTGAACTTGCCTTTGGCCTGCATGACCCGGACAATACCGGTTGGGATATCATGGAAGAGAAACAGGCAGTCGGGCACGACGGCGTAGATGGCAATACCAACCGAGATGTTGCAGGCAGCTGGGCGGCCGTGGCTGATGTCGCCGAAGACAACAATGACGCACGGCTTGTTATGGACGCCCACATCAGCGGTTTGGACTGCAAATTTCTCCACCAGGCTGTCGTATATCTTGCCGTCCGTCATCAGAACCCACAGCCCTGCTGACCGCAGGGCCGCGAGGCAGCTGGTCGAGGAGTAGAGCGAGGAGGGGTCGGTCCCACCTCCAGAGCCGAAGCCTCGCTTAGCGTCGCTGCTATCTGGGAATTCGATGGGAGGGAAAGCCTTGTCGCACCACGGCAGTACCTTGACGGGAACAGCGCTCGAATCCTGACGCAGGTGACAGAGCTTCTTGGCCACATCGAGCTCTGCGGTGAGGGTCTTTCCAAAGGTGCTCCCGGACTTGTCGAGCGCGATGCACATGGGGAGGGTCCCGAAGTCCTGGAGCTCAGATACGTCGGACATGGCGTCGAGAATCGAAGTGGATCTGGCCGCTGTTGCCGTTGTGTTCATGTGGGATGATCTGGCATCGACGTTATTGGGGAGAAGAGATTCCAACACAGCTGTAGAGTGAGGAAATTCTGTGATACTTGTAGGCTGAACACCTTAAGAATAAGGCAGTCGGCGGCGAGCAAGAGCAATGCCTTGCGGTGTCAGCCTACCTTAGCTCTGTTCCACTTACAGGCTGAGTCGATGCGCATCGCCTAGATCGTGGCTCAGCCAAAATTATGGCTTGGTAAGAAAACCTCTTAGCTTCGTAGCATTCTAAAAAGAAAAAAACACCTGGTACATGGTTAGAACTAGAAGAAACAAATTAATAGTCTATATCTCTACAGATACTGTTATGTAAAAACGTCACTATGTATCTGGTTTTTAGCACGCTAGTTACCTTTATTATTTCGCTTGAGGTGTACGTTCTACGTAATTCAATATTACGAGGTGAATTTGTGGGTATTTTATTTCTCTCGTTTCGCAGGTTCATTTCGTCTCTTTCGTCTGTAATCGTTACCTGGGCTCGACCGGGTCGGAAGACCTTGACCGGCCTGACTGCATTTCGATGTCGCTCACGTTGTCCTCGCTCTTCTTACCGCGTCGTGTCCATAAATTCTCCAATCCAGATAATATAGGCCTGCTGTCCGTGTCCGTGTCCTCATATGCGATGTCGACCGTATGGTCCACGAAGATGCGCGGCTTGTTCGTGATTTTGGACCCCAACGTTCGTGACGACGATGACGTGTTGCTCTTTGATTTTGACGACGCCCCGGTCGCGCCAAGGCGAGAAAGCAGTCCTTTCCCATCCTGCGGGCGAAATAATTTCTGCACCGTAGGAAGACAGGCTACGAATATGGCCACGCCGAGCTCTACCATACCCCAGTACAATGTCGATGACAAACTCGCTGTTGGATTTGTGTCAGATGGATGTCTAAGGCGGTCTGCGCGCCATAGAGATGAACGAACCAGATCTCTGTTCAAACGTCAAGGGCGGGCCTTGTTTCGTCGAGAAAACACGAGGAGCCAGGAAGGCGAGCCGAAGCACAGATGCTACAACCGTGCTATTCCACAAAAGTTAGCACCCATCAGCAGCCAGTCAGGTTTTCGTGGGTCTAAGAAAAATCGACGTACGCAGAGCCTACAAGGAAGATGGATGTTACACCGATCTTCTTCGTGGTGTTCAATTTCAACTTCCAAACCTGTGGTTGGTTAGCTTCGTATTTGGCGAGGAAGATGAGAACGAGCGGGACGTACAAATGGCATAGGCAGGAGAAGGATGTAAACGTCAAGAATGGCGCTAGTGAGGAAGTTCACAAACAATATCCACAGCGTGTCGGGGCAATGCGCCGCGAAAACCTTGTTTGAACCCCAATTAGAAGTGAAGTGTGTGCCGCACTGGAACAGCTCGGCGAAGAAGAACGACACGGCCCATGCCGCGACGATGTATATGGACACCATGATAAGCTTGCGGGCCTTGTTGACGGAGAAGATGCGCAGGTATAGAAAGAGGAAACTGCATCTAACCGAACCCACAGCCAGCGGGTGCAGGAAGAGAAACGGATATTGGATCTAGCGATAGTGAGCGCCCGTTGTCAGTCACGGTCAAATGAGAGCCTTTCGCCAAGTCTTGACAGACATACCTTTCTTCCTAGTATCATTTGGGCCATTTCCAGCTCGGCACGACCATCAGCCCCAGTAGGAATCTTGATCGACCCTCCGAGGGCGCCCTCGTGAGCGCCATAGGTGAGCATGGAGGCGATGCCTATAGACAAGATCTGCGGTTTGTCAGTTCCTACCTAAGGCAACTACGATGGTCAACAACAGAAACACTGACATCGATGATGACCACGTCGGCCAAGCGAGGCGGCGTGATTGAACCATCGTCTGCGTAGACGGAGGAGTATCGGTACGTACCGTTGCAGGCACCAAGAGCCAGTCGTCGGCCATCAGAGTCTGCTTCAAGCTGAGGCGCACCCAAAACTTCGTCGCCACAGCGATAATGTCCACCACCACCAGGGCGATGCTCGCCGCGATGAGGTGTTTACCTGTCTCGTAGTAAACAGAAGCCATCGCGAAGCGGCTGAACGACGAGCTGACGCAGTGTGTGGGTAATTGCAAGCTAGTCTAGCAGTTCGCAAATATGCTAAAGGCCGTGTTATAGGGCGACTGTTCGCTGGGAGCTAAATCCCGGAGACTATGGTATTGCCGCGCCTACTGTGGTTGCAGGACTGGCGCCCGGATGTCCGTTGTGCTCTCTGTTTGGTTACATTACTTTCAGATAACATGGGTCTAAAGAACTCGGGGCCGCCTTGGTGACCGCCAAATCAGAAGCGCTCATCATTCTCTTGTTTCAGAAGAAAATTACAAGTAAACTAAGTCAAGAATTGGTCAGGAGAAGGATGCTCCGGACGAAAAGAGATAGTGCATGAACTGTCGCTCACCGATCGCGCCTCCACGAAATATCTGCCTTCTATTTACAGCCTTAGATCATCCTTATCTGGCTATGATCATTTCGACATTCGTTTCCATTGGTAGTTATGGCATAAGCTGACTCTTGGCGTTTCTGGAAGAGGGGGTTGGTGCAGGATGGCCCGCCCCGGCCGTGGGTGGCCCGTTCCGGCCGTGCCGAGCCTTTACAACATGCGGGGCAAATACGAGTGCAGTAGGTATCTACGAGCGCGCGGGAATAAACAGGATTATTTACAAGATCAGTCTAGGGTTGCTACTTGGCTGCGTTGAGGTACTTAAACTGTCGAGATTACCCGGCCAATTCTCGTCTCACCTTCCTCCCCCGTGCATAATACGTCCAGGGTCGCCCTCGACCACATGGACCTGCGAGACAATTGTTATCTATTCAGAGGCCCGGAACGCGCAATATTTTGTCCTTGTCACCCAGCATGAAGCAGGCACACCTATCGGCGCTTCTTTTCCCCTGCAGCTTTGGGGCCGTTGCCGTAAGCGCGCAAAGTGCGCCTTCGTACCGCGACAAGCTCCTCTCTCTCCACCAGTCAATTGTCGAGATCCCGTCAATATCCCCAGCTGAGGCAGATGTCGGGAACTTCCTGATTGACTACCTCACAGAGCAGGGCCTCGCCACAGAGCGCCAGTTCCTACCGTCGTCAGATCGATTCAATGTTCTCGCATGGCCGGAGCCGCGCGCGTCCAACCGGTCTCGCATCGTTGTGACGACGCACATGGACGTCGTCCCGCCATACTTGTCATACTCACGCTCGGGGCCTGAGCCGCCAACGGCCGGGACGGTCATCGCCGGCCGCGGTACCTCTGACGCAAAGGGCTCTGTGGCTGCGCAGACGCTGGCGGTGCTGGAGCTCATGGCCACAGGCTCTGTTAAAGGCGACGACGTGATGCTCGTCTTTGTTGTCGGCGAGGAGGTGAATGGCGATGGCATGATTCACTTCTCGGACGTTATGACAGAGCGCGGCACTCGGCCCAGCGTCGCCATCTTCGGCGAGCCTACCAACAGCACCCTGGCCTGTGGACACAAGGGAGGCATGGCCTGCAACATCTTCGCAAAGGGCATCTCTGGTCACAGCGGTTATCCTAAGTCTGGGAAGAGCGCCAACGAGGTGCTCATGCGTGCACTTGTGAAGGCCATCGACGCTGATCTCGGCAACAGCGAGCTCTACGGCAACACTACTGTCAACGTGGGCTTGATGACAGGAGGCATCGCCCCCAATGTCATCCCTGATGCAGCAAACGCTTCGCTTGCAATTCGCATCGCCTTAGGACCCCAAGAAAGCGGCCACATCATCGTGAAGGACCGGCTCCAGGAAATCCTGACTAGCGTTGATTCAGACGCTTTCACACTTGAGTGCCCCTTTGGCTTTGGAGTCGTCGAGACCAAATGTGACGTGGATGGTACGTTCTAGCCGCCGCTCAAGCGGAATTGCTTTGGAGAAAGAGAAAAGTGCTTACCGCTCGCCAGGTTTTAAGACCGACGTGATGGCATATGGTACAGATATTCCCAGACTTCAGGGGAATCACACGCGATACCTTTATGGGCCTGGAGATATTCTGAAAGCCCACACTGCCGCTGAGTCAATCACTCTAGGGGAACTGGAGAGTGCGGTCGAAGGCTACAAGAAGCTCATCATGAATGAAGTTGAGCCTAAGGAGCCTAATAGGTGTTGAAATGGGACCATTAGGTGATCTTGTTTACTTCCGTATCCGTGGGAGAACTAAGCTTTCTGAACCCATTTTTTTTTCGCAGTATTTCTCTGGATTTTGGACGTTTTACATCATGAAACATGAGTGTACTAATAATAGCCTTCATGGCCAGATGTCTTTGGAATGGAGCTAAAAACCAGCCATAAAGTTAACTAATGAAATACTGTAGTAATTGAAATAATCTTACAGCTTCACTGAGTAGAGGGGGATTCTTTATTCTTTTTGGTAGATTTTGCTTATAACACTAGACTTCCGCTGATGGAGGAACGATTTAGTCCATCTCCGCTTAAGACCAGATAGTTAGAGTAGCTTTCAACCATCCCGATTCAAGACACTGTAATCCGACACATCAACCATGCGGGACTCCGCGAACGCACGTAATTTGTCCCATTTCACACACTCGTTCGTAGTATCTCTTTTTGATTTAGGAATCCCGTCGTCCCATGTGAAGAAGGCCAGCGTTGGGTCTCCCCGGCACATAGCCGCCTCGCGGAAATACTCCAAGCAGTGGTCTAGCCCGTCGGTCAGCCTGTCAGTTCCTGTATATCTCGCTGAGAATCTCTGCATGAGCCAACATACCTACATGGCCCCTTTCAAATTCCAACTCGTATTCCGTCATGTTGCAGAAATCCAGAGTCAAATGCTCGCGAAGGTGTTTCTGTTACCATGTGAGTTTTCTTGTTGTAAATTGGTGCTCTCAGTGGGGATAGAGACGTACCACGCAGTGGAGCTCATGGAACACGGCCATTTCTGCCAGAAAGCCGGACCCATCCCTGAAAGATATGGATGTCTCTCCCAGTCGCTCAAGTTCCTCCTTCGATATCTTCAATGCCATTGCTATGGGACAGTGAGAATCAGATTAAGTGTTAACCAGCAGAAGAGAGACTTCTGCAACGAAAGTACATACGCTTGATGAGTTCAGCCCATGCTTCGTCCATCGCCTTGGTACGCTTGCCAGCAAAGACATTCTCCGATTCGATTGACCTGTTCAAGACCACCCTCTCATATTCAATGGCCGCAGTGCCCGGAGCTACGTTGGCGTTAGTGCTTCTGTCTCTGCAAGCCACGAGCCCATGCCCGTCCACCGTCTGTCTTACACCATACTAGCTGAGGCCGAATGCAAGAAGATTCTGATTCCTGTGCGCTCCTACTGTTGATACTGATCCACCAAGCACCATTTGAGAGAACAATGAGTACAAAGAGCACAATGTTCAGAGAGCTCGGAAAACGCCTTCGAGCTGATGATGGTGGACCTCGGACATGCCCTACAGATATTTCCGATCCCTTCTCGTCATCCACAAGAAATGGGGCTTCCTCATAGGCCACATCGTCTTTCAGATCTTTACGTGAGAAATCTAAATTCATTATGAATAGAGGGAAGGGCTGGGGGAATAACCAGAACTCTGACAACTGGAATATGTAGTCGTGGTTCCAGAGAGTCCTAGGCCTAAGAATACTTCGTTATCGAGAAAAGAAATCAAAATATACCTCTACACAAGAATGTTCGGTTTATTAGTCCGGGGGGCCTAATCATTGCAAGGCAGTAGATCGCCGACCAACCTCGCATGATCTTTCCAAAAGGCTGCACGAGTAAATTGCGCGATCTGTACTACTCACGGGCCATATCCAATCTGTAGTAGCACATGCATGTTATTCAAAATGCCAAGAGTATTAATATCGACGTTGAAAAGACCCGAGTAGCGTATGCGGAGAAGATATTGCTGCCCTTCCACAAAGGATAGCCTAGATAAGACGATCAGCAAGTTTTGACACAGTCATACTAATTGGGAAGGAGGTTGTAGAGGCTACGGGACGAGACTTATGCAGCTGTGTGCCAAGTCCCCGATACATATGCAAGGTCGGTCTTTATCGGTGTCAGGTTCAACCTTATCGAACCCAACTTCATCAGAATCAACCTCATCATCATCTCAGTTGGAAAACAAATAGCTGAGCTTTCCAAGCTGGTACAAGATAGAGTACAGGGTCGGCATCTAAGCTGGCTAAGAAGACCTCGTCAGATTTGACTATCAGCAACAGATATTACATTGCAAAGGCAGTTCGCGACAATACGCAAGGCGTACTAAGGGAGTACTCGGGGCGTAATTCAGATGATACTTTGCATATAAGAAGCTAGGAGTTACTATACGAAGCAGATGATCTGCTCTACTAAGTACTTGGCATGTAACCCGAGGAACCTTGTCTGCGAGTATGCATATGCATACCAACAAGATATTAAATGCAAGGTGATTGCAACCTCACTAACTCTTAGAAATAAGGAAAACTGTGCATATCGCGTAAGACTGCTTTGTTGTTTATTGTTTTTGTCTCGGGGAGTTCGAGGGCTTACCTTCACTCTCTTGGTTACTGGCTAGACCCCTCACGCCAAGCTAGAAATATAATCTTGTTAGAAAAAGTATCTGAAATCAAGCGGGAGCATTCCAATGGCTCGTTGATACATATGTATCTCGTTGCGAACACCTACTTGAAAAATTGCTGAACACAACTTTGCTCCCGTAACCTATTCAGCCCACCCCAGCAATCACTATTATCTTGAATACCGGCAACCAATTCCTCCATTCGCAAGTTGTCTTCATATAATATGAAGCTCTCTTTGGTCATTCTCAGCGTGGCGGTAGGGGCTCTGGCCGCACCAATGATGAAGAGTAAGTGCATTCGACGCATTACAAATCGTAATTTGAGCTCTGGTTCACGTCTAATGAACTGCATCAGAGAACCTGCAAGACGTTGACGAGATGGTTGGGAACCTCTGGCATGCAAAGGATGATCACAAGAGAAGCGACTCTGATGAGGTCGTTGGGAACCTTTGGCATGCAAAAGACGATAGCAAATAGAGCCATAGCAACTTGTGGTGTGAGTAGATTATGCGGAAACAAGTGTAGGAAGAGACTTCGGCTGCGGAGAGCGATGATGCTGAATCTAAAGTTGCAATTTTTCACTACAGATCGAACATTTCACACTGGGTGCAGCCTATGCAGTGAGGAGAGGGTGTTTGATGTTTTGAGATGATTTTTCAGCGGTTTCGCTCTCCTATAATCTGTCTACCACCTTGATTCCCAAAGTTGACTCTTGGTATTTCCAGACGCTCGGTAGTCTATTCGGAGCTTACTTGTGTGCGCAGGCCAGATCAACACTCGTAGGGGGTTAAAAAGATGCCGTATTTTAGCCAAGACGTAGTCAAATCTCATTTTCAATTACAAATCCCAAAGAACACTATATCAAGCGGAGACGGAGGTCCCACCGATCAGGCCCTAATTGGCCGGGGTGATATGCGCTGTGCCACATTGCTACACTGCTTCTAATCTAGCTCCTCCAGAATCAATAAAGAAGACCCCCAATTAACATAATAAAAGCGGGCCCGCCGGTGAGTCCGAGACAGTAAATGCAGGTGCCACATGTCCATCACCGGAAATTCGGAGACATATGCTCCGGAACGCTAAACGCCTGCCTTTAGGACCTACGCAGGTCTTAGTTTAGTCCTTTCAAAGACAACCCACCGCGAAGGCTTGCGCCGTAGCATTGCACCAAAATATCATCGCGGACACAATATTAGTTTCTTGCCGTCGGGTATTACTACTGAGTCTCAACTTCATCCCCTTACTTACTCGATGTATAGTTTTTATGCGCTGGAACTGTACATATTAGTGGTCAATCCGCATCACGGAGATACTTAAAGAATCATCATTAGGCTTTCTCAGCGACACACGGCCATTCGACCTATGACACCAATGGCAGGCATAAGCTCCACAACCAAGTCACGGTCTGCAGATGCGCTAAATCTACCTCCCCTGGTTTCATCCTCGGAGACAAATGGCGCATTGGAAAAACAGCCAGAATGGTCCGACGAAAAGCGAGAAAAAGATACGCCTGACCCAAACGACAACGTGGAGGCTGGGGAATCGAACGCTGACAATCCTACACTGGCTACCCGAAAGTTGTCAACGGCACGAAGAGTTTCCATTATTGCTATACTAGCAAGTCTATATGTGATAAACACCTTTGGCACTGGCATTCTTGTAGCTGCTCTCCCTCGCGTGGCCCTTGATGCTCGCCTCTCCGAAGCCCTGATTCTCTGGCCCATCGCCGTCTACAACCTCGCCGCAGGATGTTTGCTATTGATATTCGGCGCCGTCGCTGACATTATCGGCACCAAGCTCATGTGGCTGACCGGTACCTACCTGTATATCGTATTCACCCTGGCGATCGGTTTCTCTCGTTCTGGCATCCAAGTCATCATGTTCCGCACATTCCAGGGTGCTTCCATTGCCATGAGCCTCCCTACCACCGTGAGCTTCATCACCAATACTTTCCCCAAGGGGAACTGGCGCAATGTCGCTTTCGCTATCGTCGGCATTGGATCCCCGCTGGGCTTCGCTCTAGGCCTCGTTCTCGGTGGTGTCTTCGCTGACACAATCGGTTGGAGATGGGCTTATTACATCACCGCTATAATCAACTTTCTGATATCGACTTCAGCTCTGTGGCTGCTGCCAAACGATCACCACGCCTACCACCCCGATTCCCGCATGCGTCGTCTCACCCGAGACATTGATTGGGTTGGTGCAATTATCATAAGCGCTGGCCTGGGATTGTTACTCTACATCCTGGCTGCAATCACCTCCAGCTTGCGCATCCGGGACCCACAAGCCATTGTATTGCTCCTGCTGTCTGTTTCTCTCATTCTTCTGTTCCCTTTCTGGATGAGATACCAGACGCGGAGAAATCGACCGGCTCTTATTCCAAACAGACTGTGGCGTAATGCTGTCTTCTCATCTATCTGTGCTTGCGTGTTCCTTAGCTGGGCTGCCATGAACTGCATCCAATACTTGACTACGCTATTGTAAGCTTGCTCAAACAAGTCACCCCAAAGTGCCCCATGATATCTGACAGGCCTCGTACAGCTTTCAACAGATACAGAAGACCTCAGCACTCGAGAGCTCGCTAAGGTTCATTCCCCATGTGTGTTCTGGCGTCTTCATCAACGTATTGACAGGCTACCTTGTTTCGCGGGTCCACATTCAGAAGCTCGCCGTCATATCTGCCGTAGTGACGGCTGCGTCTCCTGCGTTGATGGCTACGATGCATATCAACTCCAACTACTGGTTCGCACCCTTCTGGGCCCTAGTGCTTTCGCCTATCAATCCAGATAGTCAGTGTGTCCCAAGCAGCATGTTCCATCTTATTTTGCTAACAGACGAGGGCAGCGCTGTTCACAATCTCGAACCTCGTAATTTCTGACGCGTTCCCCTCTGACCTTCAGTCGCTTGCTGGTGGGGTCTTCAGCGAGATCGGCCAGTTTGGGAACTCTGTTGGCCTGGCCATAATCGCCGTTATCGCCAGATCCGTCTCGGAGCAGTCAGGCGCTCCCACACACGAGGCCTGGCTTATGGTAGGCTTCAGGGCCGCCTTCTGGACGATCTTTGCCGGCTGTATGGCTATTATTCCTTTAAGCTTCTTTGGACTACGAAAGGGAGGGCTGATTGGAAAGAAAATCCCTAATATAAGCTAGCGAAAAGAAGATATATTATGTAAAGCCTACCTTTTCTCTTTATAATAGGCGAGGCCTTACGTACTCTATCAAAAGCGTTAGTATACCCTGTGACGATCGTAGGCCTGGCCGTGGCCTGGCCATCGTCACAGCGGCGATGGAGGGAGGGTGGAGTAACTGGGTCGGCACCTGCTCGCATTGGGATTAACACTAGCTCGCGCTAGGATAGCAGTTGCTGCACAGGAATAGCAATCGCCCTGCTAGGCTAACATCTTTCTTTGCACGCTTATTCTTTTAGTTTTCTTTCTTCTTCTTTTTTAGCTTTAAGTTCTTATGTATAGCGCTAATATAATAGCTATAAAGCTATAACTTGCCAACTATAATAAGTTATTACTTGTATCCATGCTTACATATAACTCTACCTATCCAACGTTTATCTAGCTTTGTATTCTACCTTTAAAGCAGCATTAATTCCCGAATTCTATGTTCTCTATTTCCTACTTAGTCCAAGTTTCAAGTGACGATCTTATGTCCGGATGCTGCCCGCTAAGGACCTGTGTCCGCGTTTAAACACATGCTAGTAGAAGTATGTCGCCTGCGGATCGTCGCGCGCACGGGCCGCCACACGGCTTGTTTCGTTCCCCCGTTTGCAAGATTGGTCCTCTCAGCTATACCTTCTATTGTTGCGTTAGAGCTTAAACTGTCAGGGTAAACAGGAAGTGGACATGGGTCTTGACGCTTTGCAGGCAGGGCAGGTAGCAACCGGCTGGGGGCACCGTGCGCCAGGGTCCACCTGTGACGGTTTTCACATGCATAAGAGAGTTAATACTCGTAATAGCGTGCTATTACTAGTGTTTAGTTTAACAGCTTAATAGCTTAATAGTAACTTAGTAGTATAAGAGTTAGTACTTAGCCTTAGATAGAAAATTAATATAGTTTTCTAAAAGCTTTTACTATCTTTAATAGTTATAAGCCTAGGTTATAATTAAATTATATTTAAATTATAAGTAAATTCTTTAAATAACTTATATATTTATATTATATATATAAATATAATAACTACTAAGTCTAACTCTATAATAACGCGCATTACTATTATTCTTAATAAGTCTAGTAATTAGCATAACTAGCTATTTATATAATAGAATTCTACTTAGAGGACTAACCTCTAGTAGTAAGTTAATCTAAATATACCTTTACTAAGCTACTAAAGCTTAAGTAACTACTAGAGCCTAAGCTTACTACTTATAAGAAGAATACTAAGAGCCTTAAGCCTCTAAGCGTAGATAATAGAGAGTTATATAAATAGAACTATAAGCGCTATAGAAAGTATAATATAAAGTAGAAAAAAAAGAAAAAAGCCCTAGTAGACTTTAACTTAGAGATTAGTAAAATAGTAGCTAAGAGATATCTCTATTTATTTTAAAATAAGTTAATAGCTACTAACGTTATAAGACCTATAGATATAGGCTTAATCTATTAAAGGTATATATTAAACTTAGTAGCGTATTTATCTACTAATAGTGCCTTTTTAGAATCTTTTATCTTAAGCTTATATAGCTCTTTTAAGTAGTCTATTATCTACTTTAAGTTAATTATCTTATAGATAACTAGAAAATCCTTCTACGCCCTTATTCTTATTATCTTTAATAGCTTATAATTAACTTATTATTCTTAAAAAAACAAACTTTATATTAATTAATACTACGCGCTAACGTAATTTAATAAGTAAATATACTAATCTTTAGATAGCATTACGTAGTAAGAAGATAAAGAAATAGTATTATAGTATCCTTTCTAGATTCCCTAACACTGCTAAGTCCTGTTTGTACTATTATTAGTATGCCTAGAACTATTCTCTAAACTTTACTCTAACTAGTAGTTAGTCTGCGTACTAGAAGCATAGACTACCCCTCTAAGTATTTCTACTTCGCACCTATTTTGCTATTTCTGTTCTGTACATAACGTCTTATATCTACCTAGATATCGCACGTAGTAATTAATTAGTCTTTGCTGTAAGAACTAAAGGCCTACTCGTTGCGTCCTCGTGATAAATAGCTATACAGCTAAGTAGACGTTACTAACTAGTATAAGTAGCTTAAGCTAAGCTTAAAGTAGAAAAGCTAGTAGATGCTATTTAAGGCTACATATAAGGTTATAAATTAAATTATATCTATAGGTTAAAGCACTAGTAAGTTAACTATTTTAATATTAACTCTAATTACTTAAAACGTTCTAAGTTGTAGAGGATAAAAACGGCTATAATTAAGAGAGTGGAATTGTATTAAGATATAGAGGCTTCCGCAGCGGGAAATGGACGCTCGCTTAGCGTCTCGCTGCTTTTATCTGGCCCGTGCGCCGACCCATCACATATAAGCACGCTGCCCTCGCCGGTCTACTCTCCCCGCTCCATAGTCTCTTTCCCCCCAACACTCTGCTTCCGCCTCATTGGCCGCTCAGACTTCTATTGAGGCATTTTCTCCCCTTGGCAATCATGCAACCGCTGCACCACCTGGTCCTGCTTCCA
>MU005610.1:251196-261468 GCA_010405425.1 Lentithecium fluviatile CBS 122367 | reverse complement strand
CGTATCCGTTGGCAGACCGTGTCCACGCATCTTATCTTCGAGATTCAGCGAGCGTCTCCACCATTACCTGGACTTTAGTCGCTATATTCCCTCCGCCTTTCCTATGGCTGAGCAGTGAATACTGCTGCCCACTATCTCGAAATTGCTCGTGGACGGCTACCGATACCTTCTCTTTGGATCCCCCCCTTTCAGAGCTCGCGGATCCTGGAGATCTTCGACCTGCCACGTCATCAACCGCACAGGACGGCAACAGAGCTGCCTTAGACGCCCCGATAATGTCTCCGGAGGAGGGGTTATGCCCCGTGCCATTTCAGCCGGACCCTTAGCAAGGTTACGGGACCACGTAGCCTCGGGGAAACGATTGGCCTCAAACCGTCCAAGTGTTGGTGAAAGCCGGATTTTACCTAAATCACGCCAGACAGGCACGGCTAGGCCACCACCCGCTGCTCCGCCGTGCAGGTGACGGTCACAGCATGTACTCGCCCACGTTGCACCGTACGTCAGATTGGTTGAGCCTTCAGTCCACATGACGGTCTGCATGACGGCAGTGTCGCATTCCTGCGTCACAAACCAGGCGGGAGCGAAGGGCTAGAGCGGGCCCGGAGCACAGCATGGGTTCGTTTGAGCACAAGCTCTCTGCACAGCTTGGTCCACGCCGCTGGAAGCTTGGAATCCGAAGCCTGGGCGAGGTTTTTAAGCCCAAGTTTGGGTTTCGGCGTTGCCGATGAGTTGACAATCCGTGTTGGGATCTCCCCGCTTAGCGTACGTGACGCGGCTTCGACAGAATGAGCAACTGCGAGCTCGTATGATTGTGGGGTGGGCTTGGACGGAAAGAGGAGGTGTATTCTGCAGCACGACCTGGCCCTCTGGGAGCCAGCGTCGCAGTTTCTCGAACCCCATGACGAGTATCAGCGGGATAGTCGCGCACGTTCTCGTCCGAGAGAAGCGGGGCTTCATGCGAGAGCTGCATCGCCACCAACACTACGCGGCTGCGATTGCTGATTCGACTCTGACCTGGTCTTCCGCTGGAGTGTGCATTTCGGACATCCTCTCGTACAGACTGCTGCCTCTTGGAGGCGCACAAGGCTATTCAAGCGAGCTTTCCGAGAGAATTCGCATTAAGCGTGGAAACCTTCGTCTACTTAAACCACTGTTCCTCCGCATTCCTCGCACCACCAAGACTCCTTTGAAGCAACGACAGCAGCCACAACGATGTTGTCTCGTAGAACTTTTCCTGCTCAGCATCTTCATTTTATTCCTTATAAGCCGAAGCCGAAGCCGACCTCTCTACGCAAACTCTCCAAGAAGGTACCGCCTAACGAAGACAAATATGCTGGCATTGGCGACATTCTGGGTAGTAGGCCTGGATCGAACACGGGACGGAGGGATAAAGAGGACCCTGGACTCACGCCGCACGGCGTTAAAGTCATTGACTTGACATGCTTCGGTAGGCATCCCCGAAGCCGACGAAGGAATGATGTGTTTATTCTCGCGTTGTATAATGACTAACACGAACGCAGTCGGCGAAGGCGTCTATTTCTCCCCCATGTACGGACATTCTATTCTGGGATTCGAGCATTACGTCTCCCGAGAAGTCACAAGTGATGAGAGCTTAAGCCAGCCCGCTCCTTCTGAGGATGGTAGTCAAGGTAAGCCCCCGGACCGGGTCGGTATAGTAGCTCACGCATATCATTTCTGACATTGCGTAGAGAATGCGGTCGTCATCGAGGGCGGTCAACCCGAATTAGGTACCGACGACGATGACTGCTTGCTGAAAGACGATATGGGTATGCAGATAGGCGATCAGCTTGAAGACTCGAGTATCTGTCCTAATGCTACGGAGGATGCTATCCATTCAGAGGCGGTTAACGGAGCGGGAACTCACGTCAACACCGCCAACTGGGTCGTTGATGATGATTATCGAACAGCCAGCGCAAGAGGCCAGCGGCCACACTCTCCTGGAAGCTAGAACATATCAGCCGCAGCGGCCGGTGCATAAGAAGGCGGACGGACAAGGTGAGCGTACGCCATTGCAAGTGTTACTTCTATCTAACACTGGCAAGGCAGCAGCAACGGATCCGACGACGACAGCGGAAATTACAAGAAACTGACGCGCAAGCGGAAACGCTCTCCGGCAGCCAAGCGGTACAGTCGAACATCGAATAAGACATCTGTCGCGTGGAACAGCGCAAGGACTGGGGATCAGAACAACTATGCTCCGAGCGGGCTCGAAGCTTAGGAATACTCTAGCCTAGAGCTTCCTAGCTCTAATCTAGAGCTTAGGAATACTATTTCCTAAGCTTCCTAATATATATAGAGAGCGCTTTAGCCGTTACTATAAGATAGTAGTCTATTAATAGATTACCTAAACGCTATCTAATAAGCTTCTTTATTCTTTATAGTTATAAGCCTAGCGCTTTAAGAATATAGATAGATTCTCCCTACGCACTTAAAAAGCTAATAGCGTTTAGACACTCCTCTCTCTTAAACCTTCCTTCTACGTGCGCTGCGCGTATCTATAACTATAGTAGACGCTCTGCCTCTAGAACTATACTAGCTTAGAGATAGCACTACCTAGTCCCTTTAGTATATATAACTCTAGTTCTACGCGCTTAGTAAAAGCTTATAGAATTAGGTTAATTCTAATACTTTTAAAGTTTCTAATTACTATTTTACTACGCCTACGCTCCTAATGCTTATATCTAGAGAAGATATAAAATACTAGCGTAAGCTTAGTAAGTATAGAGCGTATATAAGTAACTAGGCCTTATAAGCATTATATATATAATTACTATAGAACTAGGTAAACGCTTCTATCTTACTAGAGCTTATAGGGCTAGTAATAATACATCTTATTTTAGAAAAATAATTAACTCTTTAAGTCCTTATTTAAGCTCTAAGAGTAAACCTAGTACCTATAGATATAAGCTTACTTAATATAGTATAAGTAAAGTATAAAGCTTACCTAGAGAGCGTAAAGTATAGAATAATAATATCTAAAGCATAGTATTAATAATAGCACTTTCTATATCTATAAGTAAGAATATATAGGATTTATAAGGTAGATAAGATACTTACTACGTAGAACTTTCTAGATGCCCTAGCTTCTAGACTTTCCCTAGATTAGGCGCGTAGTATATACTAAATAATTATCTAAGATAGTATGCTAGGAAAAGAAACTCTTACTCTAGAGTAGATTAGTAAGATCTTTTTAGCTATATTATAAGAGTATACGCTCTATACTACTAATAGAGCCTCTAGAATCATTATAACGCTAGTAGAATAATCTAATACGTAGAATAGAAGCTTAAACGCATACAGTAGAAAGTTTTACCTTTATCTATATTAAGAGTATAATAAAATATATTACTAGATACTAACTAATTATAATATAATTATTAAAGCGCTTAAGAGTAGATCTATTTTAAAGAAGAAAAATTAAAAGATCCTTATATAGCTTATAATCCTCTAGTTTAAAGACGTACGTATAGTGCTTATAAAAGATAGTTTTATAATTCTAGAGCTAGATAACGCTACGCTTATTAAAGGATTAATATAGCTAGAGTTTCTAGAAATTATGTAAGCTGCGCTTATTAATCTATAGCTTATTATAAATCTAGAGATCTACTTAATTATAGACTTTTATACTTATCTACTCTTATAGAGTATAATTATATATAATAAAGCTATAAGATACTTAGTAAATACGCTTAACCTATTTAAACCTAAATTATTTAAGAAGGTTTAAAGCGTATAGTATATAGAATTAGAGAATTAGTTCTTTCTAATCTTAGAAGTAGGAATAAGAAAGCTTAAAGAAATTTTTAATAGAGTAAGAATAAAGGCTATAGAAGATCTAATACTTAGTAATATTATTATAGTAGAAGAATTTTATATTAGTATTATCTTAGAAGCTTTACTTAGGTATAAGAAAGTCTATTATCTTAAGTTAGACTACTTACTACGCGTTAGAGATAATAATAATAGTAAAATACTAGTAATTTTATAGCGTAAGTAGAATCTTATATTTATTAAATATAAGCCCTTATTCTTTTATTTACCTATTATAAGTATAGTTCTAAGTTATAGCTTAAAGCGCTTATATCTATAAAGTAACTCTAAATATCTCTAGTATATAAGATTAGGCTATCTTAGTCTAAGAGCTCTATAGAAGCTTATAATAAGAGTAAGAAATATCTATATTAATAGTACCCTATGCGTTAAATATAAGCACTACGTAGTTATGCATACTACCTAAGTAATATATAAAAAAAAGCATAAATAATTACCTTAACTATAATAGAGAGTTTAGTAGAATCTATTTAATATACTACTTAGATATTTAGATACGTAATAGATTATAGTAATTAAAAAACTTATAATAGAAAATTAAATATCTACTACCTTTAGGAAAAGTCGCTTTAGAAGATAATACGCGCCTTTAAGAACTTTAAGAGCTCTCTAAGTACCTACTATAAGCTTAAGATCTATAAAATTCTATAGGATAATAATACTATAACGCTTCTATAGAGGGAAAAGTCGCAGTATAAGCTCTAGGTAGAAGATTAAGATATTAATATTAAGCCTACGCCTATCTATATATATAAACTAAATAGAGAAGCTAAGTAAGCAGGCTAAGAGATTATTATTAAATTTAATTAAAATAAGGATTAGCGTAAACCTGCCTATAAAGCTCTAGCTAGAAGTAGTAGAGTGCGTAATATAGCTCTATAATATAAGCCTCTTATATTCTTATAAGCTAAGAAGCCTAAGTAAGGTACTAGATTTATAGTTACGCTAGTATTTCTATTATTATAAGCTAGAGTAGGTTAGAGGAGCTACTATAGACCTACGCCTAGATTAGAGTAGAGTATACGCGTATAGCTATCGCGCTTATCTGCTTAATAGAGAGCACACAGCTAGGCGCGATAGAAGAGAATTTAAAGCATCTCTATAAGTATATATTAGATATTTAGTAGGCTACTAAGCTTCTAATATATACTAATTATAGATTCTATAGCTTAACTAGGTAATTACTACTAGAAATATAATATTTAATAAGGCGCTCTTTTATAAATAAGTAGAAACTATAGAGATCTTCTAAAATAAAGGAGTTTAAATTATTATAATACTGAATAAGCATAGTAAGATCTAGAACGCTAGAAAAGCCTTTAAGCTCTATAATATAGTAGAGTAATAGAGGCTATAGGTAAATTAATAGTCTACTAAGTAAATGCTTAAAGATATTAAATTCTAAGAGTATAACTTACTAGAGGGCTAGTCTAGTAATTAAAGCTTAGAGGTAATAATAACTACGTAGATAGTAAGCTTAGCTAGTAAGCTATCTAAGATCTGCGTAGAATAAGATACGCTAAGTAGTCTTTATACTTTAGAGCTAATCTTAAAACGTAATCTACTAGAGGGTAATAGAAAGATTCTTCTAAATTAACTAAAGAGAAATAAGGAAACTAGTAGCTTCTAGAAAGTATACTCTCCTAGAGAAGTAAGCCTACTAGACTTATCTAGCTACGCTAGCTAAAATGCTAGAAGATTAGCTAGTACCTTTTAACATAGACTATTAACTTCTATAAATCTAGATAAAGTATAGAAACTACCCTCTAAGCGTACGTATAATAAAATAATCTATAGACTGTCTACTTACGTAAGTTAAAGGCTTAGATAGATCTAGATAGATCTTCTAGAGGAAATAGGAAGAAAGGAGTATATGTAATACTCTTAAGACTATATAATATTATTTATAAATAAATAGAGCTTCGTTAAGCTATCTTCCCTAAAGTAAAATACGCTTAGGAAAGTAGGAAATATATAATAATGTATATAATAATTGCTACTGCCCTGCTTCCTCTAAAGAGACACTTATCTTAATATATAGGGACTTATATATATTATAGTAAGCTTCTAGCTCTTCTAACTAAATAGAAGACGCTTAGTATACACCTACTTAGAGCTCTCTTTTAATTTAAAAGAAGATTAAGCGTAGTAAGACCTAGAAGAGACTGCTTTCGCTTAAATAGATATTTACCTATAAGCTTAACTAAGATAGCTACTTTATAAAATATAAAGCTTAGATCTGCGTATAATAGAACCTATAAGCTAAAGATTCGCTCTAGTTAACCCTTAGCTTAGGTAGTTATAAGAAGCTGCTTAAAGTTATGCTAAAGAGTATAGAATTTAGATATAAATTAAAAATAGGTATCTAAGATAGGTCTTACTAGATTTCTTCTATAGGGCTATAGGGAGGATAAGAAAAAAGAGAAATTTTATTTCTTTTAAGCTAATCTTTAGTATATTTAGCTTAGTGGATTCTTAAGTTATCTTACTAAAATTTCCACTCTAAATAGAAGTTTAACTTAACATTATTTTTATTTAATTTATTTTTAAAAAACTTAATTAGTTACTAAGTTATTAGAAGAAAAAAGGTAGAAAAATTATATATATTTACGTAACTCTTTTTATAGCTAGTTTTACTATAGATATTAAAATCTTTCTAATATATTTACTACTAGTATTACTAGTAGTAGTAGTAGAGTCTTTAATAAAGACTAATTCGCTTCTTCCTTCTATCTAAATAGCTCTCTAAACTTAGATATTAATATCTCAGCCTATTACTTAATTAGTAAGCTAGTTTTTAGAAAATTAAAATTATAGAAAAATAATAGACTATTTATAGTATGTTTAAGTAAATTTTTTTTTAAAAAAACTTACTTAGAGTAGTATAAGAAGCTATTTCTTTACTAATCTTCTAATTTTTTCTTTTTTAATAGTGTTTAGTTCTAGCTTCATGCCCTCTTTATATTACTAACTTATCTAAAAATAAAACTTTACTAAAGTTAATATTTTAATATTTTTCTCTTGCTCCTTATAATATAATAGCCTCTTTCTAGCTTTTTCTTTACTTAAATAAAGTTTTTTTAGAACTTATATTAATTAAGTATTCCTTCTTTTTTAAAAACCTTTATAACATCCCTTTATTAATAGAAATGTTATTTTCTATTAATAGTCTTTTATTTACTCTCTTAGGACTTCTAGTTAAGTCTCTATTAAAAATTTTTTTTTTCTAGAAGATAGATTTTCTATTCTCCCTTTACTAATGTTATAGTATTCTCTCTAGATTTCCTAACACTACTAAGTCCTATTTATACTATTAATAGTACGCCTAGAACTATTTACTAAACTTTACCCTCTCTACTAGCTAGTTCGCGCACCTAAGTATAGACTACCTTCTAAGTATTTCTGCTTTGCACCTATTTATATTTCTATTCTATATATAACGTCTTTTATCTACCTAGATATTATACGTAGTAATTAATTAGTCTTCGCTGTAAGAACTAAGGGCCTACTCGTTACGTTCTTATGATATTATATTATATACTCCCTCCTTCCCCTTCCTCCTTTTATTGCTATTATAGCTACTAACGCGAACCTAATATAATAGATTCTTACTAAACTAGCGTCTATCTAAGCTAGTAGTAAGGTAATTAAGGCTAGTAATAAAGCGTTGTAGTAGACTCTTACCTAGTAAGAGGCCTAATATTATAATAATATAGCTATCCTCTAATAAGAATTTAAAGAACGTTTAGCTATTATTAAATAGTTAGTCTCTTCTCTACCTAAAGCTATAGCAGAGGTTAAGGTTTAACTAGCGCCTATAACTACTTAAAAGTCTAGAACTAGCTTATCTCTCTTCTAGCAGACGCTTCTAATAACTTAAGCTACTCTAAATAGATAATCTAAAAAGCTTCCTATCCTACTACTATTTATAGGAAAGAAAAAGAACCTACTACTCTTCTTAACTAAGCTTTAATATAAGCTTAAAGGAAACTTTAACTAATTCTCTAATAAAGAAGCGTAATTAATTTACGCTTACTTTTAACTTAAACGTAATCTTACTACTTTTATTAACTTATTAATAGAAAAGAATATTTATACTATAGAATAACTTTTTAGGTTTCTTTAGACTACTTATAGTAACTAAATAACCTTAAGTAGGAAAATAAGAGTTTTCTTTTCTACTTTACTAACTTTTACTATCAAATTACTAATATAAACCTAAATAAGAGTACCTATATTAACTAGCTTTACTATTTTCTATTAGATAACCTTTACTAAGTAATAGTTAGTATTCTAATTTAGTTATTTCTAAATAATTATACTAACCTAATTACTCTATATAATAATAATCTAAGGTACTTTCTAGCCTACTACTTTACTCTAACTACCTCTTAATACTTCTTACTCTCTTATAGAGACTCTAACGTAATAGAAATAGACTTAAGCTATATACCTACTAGATTAAAGAAGTATAAGTACTATAAAAAGAAGAAACTATATTTTAAGTATAGTAAATATAGCTATATCTTCTATAACTATTTAGTTCTTCTTTCTTATACTTAAAATAATAGCGTTTCTATCTCTACCTACTCTACTACTTCTCTAACTTATTAGTAAAAGAGTTCTAGCTTAACTACCTTACTCTATAGCTCTTTCTAATAATTCTACTAAAGCTATAGCTATAGGAGTTTATAAAAAGGCTTATTCTAGAGTTAAGTTACTTCCTAGAACCTATATTATATTAAATCTCTACTAACCTTTAAACTACCTCCTTAACTAAGGATTAGAAGTATTAAATTAATATACCTATCTTATTAAAATAGGGTAGACTTATTACTATAGTCTAAGCCCTTATTAACTTAGAAGCTAATAGTATTAGATATATAAATTAAGATTTAGCGCGCTAATTAAATCTCTAACTAAAACTGCTTACCTAAACACTACACCTAACTAGATTTAATAAAAAATAACTTAAAGGAGACTCTATTTTATATATAACCTCTACTATAATTACCTACTATAGTTATAAAAAGTAATTAGAGCTATATGTAACTAATACTAGAAGACATAAGCTAATACTAGGCTAACCTTAGTTATATTAATATAAGATTGCCTTTAATTACTAGAACTAAGTCCTAAAGTTTAACTTCTTCTAATACTAGGCTAGGTGCCTGCGCTAACACTAATATAAAACTAGAACCTAAGAGCTTATTACTATAGGCGCCTAGACACCTATAGGTAAGAGACTAATAGAAGTTTAGAGAAAGTTATCCTTAAAACCTCTATATAAGGATACCTAATAGTTACCTAGTACTAATAATAGAGAACTAAATATCTACTATATTAGAGTAGCACCCCTAATAATTCTATTCTAATAACTAAACTATAAGATCTTTGCTGCCTCTATAGCTAATATAGATAAGGCCTTAAAAGAAAGAAAGTATACTAACTTAGTAATAAAGGTACCCTATAAGTACTATAACCTATTATATATATTCTCCTAAAAGAAAGCTAATAAACTACCTAAGAGATAATTATATAACTATAAGATTAAACTAATACCTAGTAAACACCCTAGATATAGACCTCTATATAGTATGTCTTAGAATAAACTAAAAGTGCTACAGAAGTATCTTAATAATTACCTATTAAAAGAATTTATCTAAGTTAGCTTATTACCTATTGCCTCCCTAGTTATCTTTATAAAGAAGCTAGGTAAAGGTCTACGCTTCTACGTTAACTACTAAGCGCTTAACGCCCTAATAATTAAGAACTAGTACCTAATCCCCTTACTATAGGAAACCCTAAGTTAGTTAAGTAAGGCTAGGTTTTATATAAAGTTTAATATTATTACTGCCTTTAATAAGCTATAAATAGCTAAAAGAGATAAATAGTTAACTGCCTTCTAAACCTAATATAGTCTATTTAAATATCTAGTAATGCTGTTTAGCTTAGCTAATGCCCTAAGCACGTTCTAGTATTTTATAAATAACGTGCTCTAACTGTACCTTAATATCTTCTATATAGCCTATATTAATAATATACTAGTCTATAGTAATTCCTTAGCTAAATATAAGAAGCACGTCTAACTAGTGCTTAAGGCGCTAGAAGAAGCTAGCCTATTACTTAATATAGATAAATGTAAGTTCTATAAGACTAAAGTTATATACCTAGGGTACGTAATCTCTACTAAAGGAATTTAGATAGACCTAAATAAAGTTAGAATAATTATAGAGTAGGAGTATCTAAAGAACGTAAAGAATATATAAGCCTTTATTAGGTTCGCTAACTTTTATTAATAATTTATTAATAACTTCTTTAATCTTATAAGCCTACTTATAGCCCTTATAAAGAAGAACGCCTAATTCTAGTTTAACCTAATCTATTAGAAAGCTTTTAACGTACTAAAGAAAGCGTTTA
>MU005610.1:182986-226438 GCA_010405425.1 Lentithecium fluviatile CBS 122367 | reverse complement strand
TTAGTAGTTTATTATTATACTTCTACTTCTTATTTTAATACTTATAGTTATACTTTATAGTGTCTTCTATTTCTTAGGTAACTACGCAGAGTCTTTCTCTATTTTCTTCTATAGGTTTAGGTTTCTTTTCTAGAATTCTATATAGTAGAGTATCTCCGTCGCGTAGTTATATCTTAAAGTTATTAAGAAAGTTCTATACTATAGGCGTACCTAGGTAAGGTTTCTTTATATTTAGATATAGTGTTAGTACCCTCTAGGTAGGATAGTAAGATTCTTCTTTATTATTAAGTTCTTCTAGATCCTTATATAGTTATTTATCTAGAGTATCTAGTTATTCTATAGTTTCTAAGTTAATTCTTTTAATCTTACTAATAACGTTCTATTCTTTATCTTTATCTATTTCTTATTTTTCTTTAGATATAACGTTTAGCTGTTACTTAACTTTATTCTTAGAGTAGTAATTCTTTATAAGGTAGCTAGGCTTACTATATATAAAGTATTTACGCGTCTCTACTTCTTAAGACTGTAGTCCTATTAGAGGTTCTTTAGAGTTACGCTAGTATAGCTTATAAAAGCCTAGTCCTCTTTTTTTCCTTTCTTTAAGTTATTATACTAGATTCCTTCTATTAGCTAATAACTATAATTATTATATTAGTAGCGTTATAGTTAACTGCCTAAGGCTTAAGGCTTTATTAGGTAGCTATTAGGTAGCTTTCTAAAGCTAAAACGTAGCTTCTATTCTTACTAGCGTAGTTCTTAGTATAGTTTATACTATTTAGTATTAATTCTAATAGATTCTTTATAAAAGTTCTTTAGGAAGGTAATAAGGTTTCTAGAATATAGTAGTTCTTTATAGATTTTTAGTTTTAAGCCTTATTTATATATAACTATTAGGAGTACTTCTTCCTAGTTAAGCTATATAGCATAATTCTTAAAGTATATAGTATAATTAGTAATAGAATACGTTAATTAGAGTTACTATATAGCTTATTTAGTAAAAGGTACTTAGTTAGTAATACTAAAAAGCTACCTAAGTTCTTTCTTAAAGTTCTTATAGTCTTTAATAATCTAATTAATAGTATTACCTTTATAGTTCTCTTTAGCTAAGTAGCTTAATAGATATAGCTAGATTTAAGTAGCTGCTTCACCTTATAAGTATAATACTATAAAAATAACCTTTTTCTTACCCTTTATTTTAGGTTCTAAGATATAAAAGTAGAGTTTAAGTTAAAGAATCTATCTTTTAAGTTTATTATAGTCTCTATAGTATAAGTCTAGCTTAGTTACTATATTTTTAGGGTTAGTAACTATAGTAATGCCTTTAAAGTTACTTATATTAAGGGTGTTTAATATATTACGTTTCTATAGGGTAGCTAGTTCTATAAGAGTAAGTTAGTTCTTAGGTAGAAGTAGTAATAGAAGAGAGGTTTATTAATTACGTAAGTAAGTAATAGAGTAGTTAGTATTAAAGTTATAAGACTATTAAATTAATAATACTTATAAGAATCTAAATAATAGATTATTAAATAAGTTAAACACTAGGAACTATAAGGTTCCTACTATTTCTATATATAATAATGCTATTTCTTTAAAGTGCTGCTATCCTAAAAGCATAGGAAGGTTAGCTATCCTAGGATAGTTAACTATCCCTTACTTAGCGGGATATTACTACTTAGCGGAATAGTGTTATTACATAATCTTAGTTACAGTGCTACGGCGTTACCCCGCACCATTGCTATTATTCTATTCTTTCCGCCCTTTGTTCTAAATTCTTAGATCTTAACACGCAGGTGGCTTCTATAGCTAGTACCTAGTGCAGTGGCTGGTGCGGATGCAGCGCGGTAGCTTCTGTAGCTAGTACCTAGTGCAGTGGCTGGTGCCGATGCAGCGCTGCTAATTAGCTTATATTGCCTACTAAAGTTTATGCGAATTTCTTATAATATAAGTAAAAATCGCCTAAAGAGGAAATTAATAGAAATGCGATAGGGATATTCTATTTAGCAAGACTAATTATATATTGCTACGCTTGTTCCTTGCTCCGTAATAATAACCTACTATTCTAGGAAGAAGAGAGAGAAGCCTAATACTCTAATAAGACGCTCTTAAGACGTCTCTACGTAAGATAAAGCCTAATAAGCTAGAAACTAGAGACTATTAAGGCCTAAACTATTCTCTAAGCCTTTAGGGCTTTCTAGAATAATATTTCTAAAAGTCCTTATAATAATAAACCTAACTAAGATAGAACGCTTAATAATAGATATTATTAATAATAAATATGCTAATAATAAGTTTATTAAAGATACGTTAAAGTTACTCTAAGAAGGCGCTTAATAATTTAAACTAGTTACTCTAAGTAAGTATAAAGACTAAAATAGTAGATTATACTACTAAGACTAATGTTAAGATTTAAGAATGTAAAACAAAGGGCGGAAAGGATAGGACGATAGCGATAATGCGGGGCAACGCCGCAACACTGTAACCAAGGTTAGGTAACAACACCATCCTACTAAGCTACGACATCCCGCCAAGCGAGGGATAGTTAACTATCCCCAGATGGCTAAACTATCCTGTGCTTTTAGGATAACGGCACTCTAAAGGGATGGCATTACTATATATAGGAATAACAGGAACCCTTATAGTTTCTAGTGTTTAACCTTATTTAATAATCTATTATTTAGATTCTTATAAGTATAATTAATTTAATAGTTTTATAACTTTAATACTAATTCCTATTACTTACTTACGTAACTAATAACCTCCTTCCTTATTATTACTCCTACCTAAGAACTAACTTACCCTTATAGAATTAGCTACCCTATAGGGACGTAATATATTAAACACCCTTAATATAAATAACTTTAAAGGTATTACTGCAGTTACTAACCCTAAAAATAAGGTAGCTAAGCTAGACCTATACTATAGAGACTATAATAAACTTAAAGAATAGATCCTTTAAATTAACCTCTACTTTTATGTCTTAGAACCTAAGATAGAGGGTAAGGAGAAAGTTATCCTTATAGTATTATACTTATAAGGTAAAGTAGCTACCTAGATCTAACTATACCTCTTAAGCTACCTAGCTAAGAAAAATCGCGAAGGCGATACTATTAACTAGATTATTAAAGACTATAAGAACTTTAAGAAAGAACTTAGACAGCTTTTTAGAATTACTAACTAAGTACCTCTTACTAAATAAGCTATATAGTAGCTTTAACAGACGTATTCTATTACTAATTATACTATGCACTTTAAGAAATACGCTATATAGCTTAACTAGGAAGAAGTACCCTTAATAGTTATATATAAGTAAGGCTTAAAACTAAAAATCTATAAAAAGCTACTACGCTCTAGAACCCTTATTACTTCTCTAAAGAACTTTTATAAAGAATCTATTAGGATTAACGCTAAATAGTATAAGTTATATTAAGAACTACGCTAGTAAGAATAGAAGCTACGCCCTAGCTTTAGAAAGCTACCTAATAGCTATTTAATAAAGCCTTAAGCCTTAGGTAATTAACTGTAACGCTACTAATATAATAATTATAGTTATTAGCTAATAAAAGGAATCTAGTATAATAATATAGAAAAAAGAGAGTTAGAAGGACTAGGCTTTTATAAGCCTTACTAGCGTAACTCTAGAGGACCTCTAATAGAACTATAATTCTAAGAAGTAGAGATACGTAAATGCTTTATATGTAGTAAGCCTAGCTACCTTATAAGAAACTACTATTCTAGGAATAAAGTTAAATAATAGCTAAATATTATAATAAAGGATAACTAGGAAATAGAGGAAGAAGAATAGGACGTAGTTAACGTAATTAAGAGAATTAATCTAGAAATAATAGAACGCCTAGACACTCTAGATAAATAACTATATAAAGATCTAGAAGAACTTAATAGTAAGAAAGAACTCTATTACTCTATCTAGCAAGCACTAACACTGCACCTAGATGTAAAGGAACCCTACCTAGGCACGCCTATAGTATAGAACTTCCTTAAGGAATTTAAGATATAACTGCGTAACAGAGATGCTCTACTATATAAGATTCTAGAAGAGAAACTAAAGCCTATAGAAGAAAATAAAGGAAGACTCCGCGTAGTTACCTAGGAAATAGAAGATACTATAAAGTATAACTATAAGTATTAAAATAAGAAATAGAAGTATAATAATAAACTACTAAACTATTAACTACGCTACTACGTTAATATACGTAATTCTAAATATAGAAGTATAAACTATATAGTGTGTATAGATAACTACTATAAAATATACTATAGAGCTAAAATTAATATTAGTTACTTTCTAAAGGCTAGATATTAATATAAGTAAAAATAGTTTAATTACCCTATAAATAAGTATAATAAACACCTATAGGATAAACGCAAAGTATAGTACTTTCTATAGAAAACTAACGCGAAAAATATAGCATGCACTCTACTTATGGACAGCATCTGCATCTAGGATAAATAGCAAACCTGCCTAGAAGTAATATATAAAAAGCACTACTATAAAAAGAAAAAGAATAGTTTCTAATTACATCCTCTAGTATTTGTAATGTAAATTAACTCTAGATATAGTATAAGATATAAGCTACGCAGAGGACGAAGTAATAATAATAACTATTAAGCACTTAAACTTAGATAACAGCCTTTTTTTAGGCTAGAACTAAGGCGAGAAGACGCCTTCTAAGAATTTAATGCTATAGGTAATAGGGCATTAATAAAACTTACTATCTAAGTTAGAGGCATTAAGGCTAGAGCTATAATAGACTTAGAGGTATAAGAAAACTATATCTTACCTACTACTACTAGAAAGGCTAGACTTATAATAAGATAAAAATAATAATTATACCTCCTTTATGTAGGAGACGAGGCACTAATACCTAAGGCACTAAGAATAGACTATAAGGTTAAAACGACACTTAAGATTAACTAATACTAAGAATAAATTACCTTTAATGTACTAAGATTCTCTAGACACGAAGTAGTACTTAGATTACTATAGTTAAGAAGTTATAACCTATATATTAAATAGAATAAAGGAAAGATATCCTTAATACGCTGTAAATATACATTATAAGTAGTACCTATACATTAGCTAAGCCTAGTAATAGATAAAAGAGAACTTAATATACTCTTATAACTAGAAGTTAATAAACATAAATTAACTTTAGAAGACGCTAGTAGGAACTACTAGGTTAAGAACTATAAGGATATAAGTATTAGTATAGCTTATAATATTCTAAAACAGTATAAGAAATAGAAATACCTATTTTAGGAAAGGGAAGAAAAGGTAAACCTACCTAAGCACTAACTCTAGGATTATATAATTAACCTAGAAGAAGGAAAAGTACTACTCTTTAGACTACTCTACGCGAAAACAGGTAAAGAACTTAAATAGGAATAAGAATTTATAAGAAAAAACCTAGAAAAGGGGTATATTTAAACCTTAAAATTACTAGCAGCTAGCCTATTTATATTTATATAGAAGAAGGACAGAGAACTATAACTATATATAGATTATTAGCGACTTAACGTAATAACTATTAAAAACTAATATCTGTTACCTAACGTAGCTAAGCTAAGAGATAGACTCGCGAAGGCTACTATCTTTACCTTACTAGATCTCTAAGATAGATACTACCTTATACAGATAAAGGAAGAAGAAGAATAGAAGATAGCATTTAGGTTATAATACGGACTTTATAAATACCTAGTTATACCCTTTAGACTTACTAATATACTAGTAACATTCTAAGCGCTTATTAATAACGTACTATAAGAATACCTTAACATATTTATTATTACTTATATAGATAATATTCTCGTCTTCTCTAAGCATAATAAGGATTACTAAAAATATGTTAAGGTAGTACTTAGCGCGCTAGATAAAGTAAACCTGCGTCTAAAACTAAAGAAGTGTAAATTCTACGTATAAGAACTTAAGTACTTAGGTTTCGTTATAAACGTATAAGGCATTAAGATAAGTTCTAATAAAATTAAAGCTATACGTATATAGCTATAACTAAAGATAGTAAAGTATATCTAAGAGTTCCTAGGATTCTGCAGATTTAATTAACAGTTTATTAAAAAATACGCAGTAATTACTACACCTCTAATAGAACTTATAAAGAAAAATATACTATTTATATAGAAAGATAAATAGGAAAAGGCCTTTTAACTTCTATAAATAGCATATATTACGCTACTAGTACTTATTAACTTCTAAAGTAATAAGCTACTATAGATAGAGATAGACGTAAGCGACTAAGCCTTTAGAGCCTATGTAAAGTAAGAAAGAAATAAAAAATAGCACCTAATAGCTTACTATTTAAGAAAGCTTATAGATGCGGAAACATAATATAACATCTATAATAAAGAACTATTTATAATTATTAAAGCACTTAAATATTAGTAAATCTACGCATATAGCTGTTCTAAGCTTACTATCTTTACTAATTATAAAAACCTCCTAAGGTTTATAATAATAAAAGATCTTACGCTAAGATAAGTAAGATAGTCTAAAGTACTTAGATAGTATAAGTTTAGGATTATATACATACCTAGAAAGGAAAATAGATACGCTAATGCACTAAGCTAATAAAGTAACTTAGCTAGAGATAAAATAATTACACGCGCCGCTATCCTAGTATAAAATAAAGACAGATTACTTAGCTTATTATAAGAACTTAATACACTCCTTATAATAGAATAAGAAGTACCTAAAGAATAATAAAAACAGATTATTAGACAACATTATAATAACCTAATATATAAACACCCTAGTATTATAAGAACTATAGAACTTATCTAGCATAACTACTAGTTTAAGGGGATAAAGTAAAAGATTATAAACTATATTTAAAAATGCGCAGACTACTAAAAGAATAAACACGGCACTTACGCACTATATAGAGAAATGCAAGCTATCTAGATTCTAGAAGAACCCTAAACTAACATCTCTATAAACTTTGTTACTAGACTACTAAGTTCTAAGGACCTAGTAACTAACATATTATATAATACAATACTAGTAATCGTTAATTAATTTATAAAGTATATAGAAATAATTCCATTCTATAATACTTATACGGTAAGATAACTTAAATTTATAATCCTAGACTAACTAGTTAGGTACTACAGAATACTAAGGATAATTATTAGTAATTAAGATAAACTGTTTACATCTAACTATTAGACGACACTAATAGTAATTATTAGAATAAAATAAAAACTATTAACGGCCTATTATCTATAAACAAATAGATAAACTAAATGAATAAACAGAACTATAAAAACCTACTTAAAGATATACAGTAATAAACTATAAAATAATTAGGTATTACTACTACTAATAGCTTAATTAGCATATAATAATAAGAAATTAGAAGTAATAGAACAAACACTATTCTATGCGAACTATAGAAGATATCTATATCTCTTTAAAAGAACTCTACTAATAAAAGTGCAAACTAAAACAGCAGTTAATAACGCTAAGAACATATACGAAGTATATAAAGAAATAAAGAAAAATATACAAAAGGCATAATAAAAAAGCATTTAATATAATAACTAAAAACGAAAAATAGTACCTTAGCTAAAGAAGGGGGATAGAGCATATCTACTTATAAAAAATCTTTGCATAATACAACTAAGCAAGGGACTAAACTACGTAAAAGTTAGACTGTTTTTAGTTCTTAAATAAATTAGCCTAGTAAATTATAAACTCTAACTTCTAAATAATATAAAAGTTTACTTAGTGTTCTACGTATCTACTTTAGAACTAGCAGATCCTAAGACGCTGCTATAAACAATATTTTATTACTAGAAAGATAAAAATAATAAGTATAAAGTTAAAGCACTACGCAGGTACTATAAGGTAGACTAATAAGACTTCTAAGATAGCAACTTCTACTAGAAATAGCTAGTAAAGTAGAAAGAATATTCTAAGTTAGAAAATATATAAGAACCTAAAGCTAACCTACAGAACTGTTAGCAAATACTTAAAGAAGTAAGACTAAGGTTTAATACTTATTATTATATAAGATAAACGTAACTAAAAAAACTACTCTTAACTAGAGAGTAGCACTGTCCTCTGCAGTAATAAAAAAACCTAAACTACTAAGAACAGACTCTAAAGGAACTAAAAATAAGAAATTATTAAGAAGCTAATCTAATAAAGGATTAGAAGGAAGACTATTAACCTATAACTAGCCTAGGTTAGTAGGGACTATACTTATAAAGAATAAGAATAGTATACTTAACTTATTTAATTAATTCTAAACCTATAGTAAGGTAAGGTTATAACGCGCTATATCTTACTTATAACTCTTTAACTCTACTAACTTACGCTACGCGTAAGTAACTACCTAAGTAATCTATATAGTAGACTTCTCTGCACGTAGAAGCGCTAACTTCTTCTTACACTTCTCTTACTTTACCTTCTCCTACTTCTTCTTAGAAATAAATAGACTACACTTAGCCTTTACTATAATATACCTAGTATAATAACTAGACGCTATATTTATAAAATACTGCAAACCTTTTTCTTTATAATAACTATACTAAAATAATATTTCTTACGCAGCTGTACGCACACGCGCTGCCTAGAATTAACGCTCTAAGGTAGAAGTTTCCCTATAAGGCGCACGCGCTCTGTTAGTTTGTTATTTCTTAGGTATAGTTAGTAAGGTCTAGGAAACATAAATAAAGCGTAGGGCATTATAGACTTTATACTAACACTTAATACGGCACAAGAGGATAAGTAGGGGTATTAGGATAATTACCTAGAAAGAAGAGAGGTAATATTAAGATCTAAGAATATAGAATAAAGGGTAGAAAGAATAGGATAATAGTAATAATATAGGGCAACGCCGTAATACTATAACTAAGGTTAGGTAATAATACTATCCTGCTAAGCCATAATATTCTACTAAGCGAGGGATAGTTAACTATCCCTAAATAGCTAAACTATCCTATGCTTTTAGGATAACGGCACTCTAAAGGGATAGCATTGCTATATATAGGAATAACAGGAACCCTTATAGTTCCTAGTATTTAACCTTATTTAATAATTTATTATTTAGATTCTTATAAGTATAATTAATTTAACAGTTTTATAACTTTAATACTAATTCCCGTTACTTACTTACGTAACTAATAACCTCCTCTCCTATTGTCGCTCCTGCCTAAGAACTAACTTACCCTTATAGAATTAGCTACCCCGTAGGGACGTAATAACTAACTAGTAATTTCTAACTTTAATAAACTAAGAATTAAGTTACTCTAACTTATATATAAGTCTTCTATTAGTAACTATTCTAGTAGAGAAAAGACTCTTAATATCCTTTAGCATAAGTATTACTAGCTACGTATATTTAATATTATTTAATAATTTATTACCTACTACTATACCTATTATAGGGCGAAGGCTTTTTATAAAAAGTACTATAGCTTATTAAAACTATTACCTATACCTAAATAGTAATAGTAAGATATCTCTATTAACTTTATTATTAACTTACCTAAATCTAAAGGCTATATTAAATATTATAGTAATAGTTAATAGACTATTAAAGTACTAATATATAATTCTCTACGCGTTAATACTAGCCCCTATAATAGTAAAACTATTTCTTTAATATATATATATAGGTCTATTACGGCCTATCTAATACTATAGTATCTAATTAAGAAATATAGTTTATCTCTATCTTTTATAATAAACTATATAAATAACTAAAGGTTTAAGCCTAACTCTCTACTACTTTCTACTCTAAAAGTATTAGATAAACTAAGAATATAAATACTATAATAGAATAAGTCCTTTAAGTATTTATAAACTACTAATAAGATAACTAGGTATAATAGCTACTAATAGTATAATTTAAAGCTAATAATATAACCTCTAAATTTATATAAGTTTCTTTAGTTTTTATAAACTATAGATAACACCTCTTAATAGGTTTTAAACCTCTAATAAATATAGCTCGCCTAGCCTATTAGGCACTGCAAGTAGCTAATATAAATAAAATAATTAAGAAGATACGTAATATAATTAAGTTTATATATAAAGAGTTATTATAGACGTAAGCTATATAGTAAGAATACGTAAACTAGACGTAAATACCTACTCTAATATATAAAGTAGGCAATTAAGTATAGCTTAACGCCTAAAATATCTAAACTAACTAATAGTTAAAGAAGCTAGACTAGAAGAACCTTAGCCTATTTCTAGTAGCTAAAATAGTCTTATTTTATACTTACTAATTAAACCTACCTAGTAGTATAAAGATATATTTAGTATTTTATATCTTATTAATCTAACTAGCTATGCTAAAGTCTAATTACCTACCTAGTTAATAAAACTTACTACCTAAACTTATTAAGAGCGTTAAGAGAATCTACTATAATAAGAGAAAATAAACCTAGAAATATCTAATCTAATAGACTAGCTATAATAAGTTATTATAGGAGCTAGCTAAGTTTCTAGAAGAGACTAAAGTAGTTAAGTGTTTTTATATCTAATACCTAAATAAACTAATACCTAGTAGCCTAGCATCCTAACGCGTAATTTAGAAGAGAATAAGAGGGGGATACTATTATAGTATTCTCTCTAGATCCTCTAATACTACTAAGTTCTATTTATACTATTAATAGTATACCTAGAACTATTCTCTAAACTTTACTCTCTCTACTAGCTAGTTCGCGCACCTAAGCATAGACTACCCTCTAAGTATTTCTACTTTATACCTATTTGTATTTCTGTTCTATACACAACGTCTTATATCTACCTAGATATTATACGTAGTAATTAATTAGTCTTTGCTGTAAGAACTAAGGGCCTACTTATTACGCTCTTATAATAACTACTATCTAATAATAATTAGAAGGATTTAAATTATAAGGTACTATATAGTAGGCAAGTATAGATACTAAAGAAGTAAAGATATAGATTTAGATAGAAGTAAGATAAATTCTTATAAAGTTATAGTAGTATAATACTAAGGCTATATAAAGGCTATTACGTAAATAAGCACGTACCAGGCCTATTCTAGTAGAATGCTAATAAGGGGCGAAGGTAGGCGTTATACTCTAGTTATATAATAGCTCTTATATAGCCTTAGCGCTATACTACTATAACTCTATAAGAATTTATCTTTATTTCTATTAAATACACGCCTTGCTTCTTAAGTGCTTATATCTACCTACTACATAGTATCTTATATAAACTAGCTATTAGATAGAGATAAGAATATAAGATTTAGATATCTTAGTAGTAATAGTAGATACTTTAGTTAGTTTAGATTACTTTTCTAAGCTAGAGAATAGTTTCTATAGATAGCTTAAGACATTTAATAGCTTCTAATACTTTACTTTTTTTCTATAAATTTTTAGATTATATCTTTTATAATTAACTCGCTTTATACTCTAGGTTCCGTTTTACGAATATTTAGTAGATGTTATTTTAGAATCCCTGAATATTAATCTATTAAGTCTAACTTTTAACGCACGAGAGACACTAGGACCAGCGCATTAAGACATTCGCTAAAAGCCCATCTAGTTCAGAGACATGCCCAAGCCTAAATCCAAACTAGAACTACAAACAGCCTACATATATCCGTATAAGGCTCGATTTAAAGCTAAAAATACCGAGCCCGCTGCATGCACCACAACGTCGATGCCATAATTTCTAGCATCTCCTAGACGTTCCAGAGAAGAGGACGAAGAAGCACCTTAGTAGTTAGACTCTAGCCGTTTCCATACTCAATATCCATCTGAGCTCAATATAACTGGAGTGAGAATAGCACAAATTCCCATTTTTCACCTCAACAATTTCAAAAGTGGGCTCGCCATCATACTACAGTACATACACAACCTCCTCCCACCCCATCCTACCCCATACCAACCCAACCCAACCCACCAACAACGCCGCTGCCGCAACATGCTACGCTCGCACACGCCCACACCCAACTACTCCCTCATATTAACCACGCACCGAATACAATCGCCCGCTTTCATATCCGCGAAAGCCTGATTGATCCTATCCAGCGGCTGCCGATGGGTAATAAACTCATCGACCTTGAGATCGCCTCTCATATAATCCGCAACGAGGTCAGGGAGCTGCGTGCGGCCCTTGACGCCGCCAAAGGCGCAGCCTTTCCAGACGCGGCCGGTGACGAGTTGGAAGGCTATTCACATGTAAGCTTGTTTCTGAAAACAGATTGAAGAGGGGGACGAGGGAATACATACGTCTCGTAGAAATCTCCTGCCCGGCCGCCGCAACGCCAATGATGATGCTCTCGCCCCACCCCTTATGACACGCCTCGAGCGCCGCCCGCATAACATTGACATTGCCCGTGCAGTCAAACGTATAGTCGCACCCGCCATCCGTCATCTCGATGAGCTTCTCCTGGATGCTCTGGCCTCCCAGCTTTGTCGGGTTAACAAAATCCGTCGCACCGAACTTCTTGCTCCACTCCTCCTTGCTATCGTTGACATCCACGACGATAATACGGCCCGCCTTGTTTTTCGCCGCGCCCTGGATAACAGACAAACCGACACATCCGGCGCCGAACACGGCGATGTTGGACCCCGCCTCGACGCCGCCCTTGCCGGCGGTGATGACGGCCGCGCCGTAGCCCGTCGTGATGCCGCAGCCGAGCAGGCACGTGCGGTCCATGGGCGCCTTCTCCGTGATGGCGACGACGGAGATGTCGGCGACGACGGTGTACTGCGAGAACGTTGAGGTGCCCATGAAGTGCAGCAGGTCTTTACCTTTGCACTTGAAGCGCGAGGTGCCGTCAGGCATGACGCCCTTGCCCTGGGTGGCGCGGATCTTGCCGCAGAGGTTGGTCTTGCCGGATTTGCAGAACTTGCATTCTTTGCATTCGGGGGTGCTGGGTCGGTTAGATGGGGTGAAAAGACGAGAGGGGGTGGGGGATGTACTAGAGTGCTACGACGTGGTCGCCCGGCTTTACATTTGTGACGCCTTCGCCGACGGACTCGACGATGCCGGCGCCCTCATGGCCGAGGACGATGGGGAAGGCGCCCTCGGGATCTTTGCCGGAGAGTGTGTATGCGTCTGGGGGTGGTTAGCTACCGTCATCCTCGACCTGCTCTCTCTCTCTACCAACATCGAGCTCAGGACAACATACCGGTATGGCAAACGCCCGTATAATAAATCTCAATGCGAACCTCACCAGCCTTCGGCGGCGCAACCTCAATCTCCTCGATGCTCAGGTCCTTGCCCGCTTCCCAGGCGACAGCAGCCTATATACTGGTCAGCCACATCCAGCATACCAAGAAATCACACCAAGCAAGTGCACTCAGCAATTGGTTTCTCCGCCCTGGTATCCATGTACCGCCGCATCCGCACGCTCTCCCGAAACGGTCCGCCACGTTGTAATGATTGCGCAGAAAAAGTGCATGCGGCTCTGCGGATCCGCATCGCGACCCCGCAGCCGCGATTCGAGAGGAGGACTCGGAGGGAGCGCGAAGGGGCGGCGACGTGAAGTTCGCGACGGAACGGAGGCGTAGTGGACGGCATTGGAAACGTACCTTGCACGTAATAGTCTGCCATTGATTAGCATTGCGTCTCCTCTCCTCGTCCCATCCATCTTACCTTTCCCACAGTATCCGCAGGCATAGTCTCGATTTCTCAGCGTCGGGCGTGTAAAGTGGAAGGGTGCCGAAGCTGTACGATGAGACGAAGACGGAGAAGGTTGGTGAAAAGAGTAACAGATTGGAAGAAGGGAGGAGGTTGAGCAGAGCAATAACGGACACGCGGGCGCCTTTCAATCTTTCCCAGCGTTCGGCACATGTGGGGTCAGGCATCTCCGTTATGACGCCGCTGCCCATTAGCCCCTCCATACCCCTCACCACTTCCTCACCAGGACCTCACCACGGCCCAAGCCCGCGCTTTCCTCGCGCGACGCTCGCGTTACGGGCGAAATCTCGTTCCAAGCTCGGCAATCGCTCGACGGGCACCCTCATTGCGGCTCCGAGAAGCGCATTTCTAGATTCCGCTGCTTACAATCGGGCGGTGCCGGGGAACATGTCCGAATGTGGGGGTGTGAAGGGGGACTTGGCGGGCGCCTGCGGAAGGCATTACCACTTGGGGATGGCGGAAACGAAATTGAATGTTGCGACATTCGATGTTGGCTTGTTGGCTTGCAGTATTTGACCATCTGTGGCACGGATACACTAGGCTTGGCTACTTAGCTAATGGAGAAGTGGGTCAAAATGCTATGATATAGATTGAGATCTGCTCAGGAAGCTGGTATAACAAGCCGCAACGCCGCAACGCCGCAATATGCATGCTGGATGCTCATCCTTGACCCGGGAAATACGAGTAACGCGGTAGAGGAATGGTCTCTCATCTCCAAGTACGCTGAAGACATGCCAGAATCTGTCTGGCATCATCTCCTCGCCTCCATCCCTCCACGCTCCTACCAAGCTTCTACGTCGTCGTCGTCGTCGTCGCCGGCACCGCCGCCCCAACCTCACTCTCATCCTTGACCAGCTCCGGCGTCTTGCTCCCCTCCTTATCCTTGACCCCCTTACTCTTGCTCCTCAGTCTCCCCCACCCCTTCCCTTCTTTCTCCTTTTCCTTATCCTTCCTCTCCTTCTCCTCCTTCTCCCTCACAGCCTTAACACTATGACTCCACTTCTTTCTCAAAACGCCCTTACTAGCCTCGAGCCCCAACACGCCCCTCAGCGCCTCCACCTCCATATGATCCCGCGTATTTCGCATGCGATGCGCCCACACACACTTGCCGTCCTCGAACAAAAACTCGCCGCCCACCTGCTTAAAGTCGCCTCCTTTCAGCGCCTTGTTCCCCGTGCTGAGGCCCTGGATGATGGCCTGCACCGAGGTAACCAGTAGGTTCGATTGTATGTACGCCGGCTTCTTGCCCAGTTCCAGCGTGCGCGTCATCCCCAGCAACTCATACAGCTTCCGCGTCGGGTCCGCGTAGATGGGGAACTGGCACTTGGTCGTCGAGGTGTACATTTCGATTAGATCCGGGCGTCCGCACCCTATCACCGTGATGAATGTCGGCTCGGGCAGCGCGAGGAGCGACTCCGGACTTATACTGGCCGATAGCTCGCGCAGGTACTCCTGGCAGTTTCCGCAGAAAAAGTGGCGCACGAAGATGATGAGTTGGCGGGGCGCGACGCCCTTTCCCTTGTACAATTCTTTGAACGGCCGGCTCTGCCCTTGGGCGTCCAGCACGAGCAGGTCTTCGACGCGCGCGAGGTCTTTATTCGTGGGTATGTCATCGTTTACGTCGATGTTGCCTGAAAAGTCGAGCTCCGGGTCTTCGGATTTGGGGAGGACGGGGGTTGTGCTCGAGGGCGAGAAGGGCGGCGTTGTGGGCGTGTCGGCGGGTTCGGTCGAGGTGGAGAGTTTGGGGTTCGCTATTGTGTCGACGGTGGTGGAGGGCTTGTCGAGGCCGGACTGGGAGGGCGGCGGTGTGGGAGGCTTCGTAGGTTGTACGGCGGTGAGCTTCGTGGTGGGGAGAGCCGTGTGGACGGGGTTCGTGTCTGAGTCCATCGCTGTGGTTAATTGTATGGCGCGCAGAGTGAAGTCGCTCAGGTTATGACACCGTATACAGCCAGAAGTTGCAGCGCAGCTGAGAGTCGGTGTTTGTGCGACCTCAGTTTGCAAATGGCTCGGTGTAGACGTGCAGCTCAGCTCAGCCGGTCGCAATCACAATTGACAAAGATCTTTGCGTAGGCAAGTAGCAAGCAAGTGAGCGAAATAAATCCAGCTCCGCCCCCATTCCCATTAATGCGCGCCGAAGCAAACAGGTCCAGTTTCAAGCCCGTCTGCCACGCAGGGACATCCAGCGGCTACGTCAGCGGCTCGCACCCAGTCGAGCCCAGCCACTCACCGCCAATGTCGCAGATAAGCGAGTCGCCAGGGTCGCCCGGCCCTGGATCTGGCTTCATGGTGGGTGACGCTGGTGGTGGCTTGGTTTTATCTACCACCTGCTGAAGACAGTCTGTTGGTCGCTGACGATACGGCGCTGGTGTTGTTTGCATTCCTTCGTGGGCGGGTGCGTGTGGTAGGTGAGTGCCGACGCTTCAGCCGGGTTTCAGAATTTGGGCGTGTGAGTGCAGGCGTTTAGTGACAAAGCGAAGTGCATCAGGCACTCATCACACAGCGAAGTAAATCGCTCGAAAAAAGACCATGGCATGAACACTGTGCCTTTGAAATCTATCAAATTCGAATACTCGACGGGGAAGGAGCAAGGCGACGCTACCCTACATATTCCCATCGACCACGCCAACACTGCGAAAGTTTTTCTACACAGCGGCCGAAACCCCAGAACACGCTTGACCCCAACGCCAGAGACATGAAGTGCCCTTAACCAATGTAAGCAGCGCACATTAAGCCGCAGATCCGCTGCCCAACCCCAAGAAAACCCCCGCAGCCTCCAACTGCTGAACAACCTTCTCATCATCGCCCTCACTCCCCATCACAACCCTCTCCCTCAACGCCCCCTTCCGCGCCATCCACCCATCGATATCCTCCTTCACATTCTCCCTGTCCCACTCGAGCGGTAGGACATCACCGCCCTGGATTCCCAACATTGGTCCTCCAGCACGCGTGTTATCCAATATGGTCGAGAGAGCAGCGAGGGCGTGTGTTTCCAGCGCGGTAGACAGAGTAATCTTGGTGGCGTGCCGCGAGTTCAACGCGTTGGTAGAGCGTTGAAGCTGCTCTGGAAATTGGTTCAGGAAGGACGATATTTCCGCTGCAATGGGTGGTCCGACGCTGTATATGAGTTGCAAACACAGAGGAAGAATGCCCTTGGTCCATATGGAATGGATGCGAGATGGGGCATCGAATGGGCCCATGCCTCCGGGTCGGCGGTAATAATTCATTAGGTTCGCCGTATTCAGCCGAGACAATACACCCTCGGCAGCCATGCTCTCGGCGAGCGAGGGAAGATGAGAAAGCGACAGTATGAAGAGCAAGCTAAGCTCACCATAAACCGGATCGGCCACACCATTGTTTTGGATGGTGAGTCTGTCAGACCACGAGAAGAGGCTTGTCGCATAGCGAAGGGTGTTGCTATTTGCGAAGAGCAGCGCAGCTTGCGTTTGCCATGTCTTCATTTCGGGTACAGCGGTGATGCGCTGGAGTAGTGCGGTGAGGAGGGCAAAATCGGAGGGCGTGATAGTATCGGGTTCAGCGTGGAGCTGGGTTGCGAGACTGCGGAAGCCTTTGGCCACAGTCTCTGAGAGTATTTCCATCAACTGATTAGAGATGGGTTCCTTGTAGTCTTTCGTTGACTTGGGCACTGTGCCGCGAAAGCTTGAACGGAACGACACCTCTTCCGAGTCTGTGCTGGCTGGGTCCTCTACGAGATGGAATTGCAGGGAGAGGTACAAGATCCTCAACAAAGAGCGGTAGTAGGGTACCGAGTCGGTCGAGAAGACGGTGTCGAAATCTGCAGTTGATGCGCGGATAGCTTCCCATACGACGCCGAGCAGTTGTCGTGCTTCGGGTGCCTTGGTCTTTGCTTCGACCAGCTTCTTCAGCAATGCAAAGGCCAAATCCGAGCGCGCCATCATGAGCTGACCGAAGAGAGCCTCTGGCAGAGACGAGCGGGCGTTCGCCTCCATGCATTTCTTCACGACCCGGATGAGAATCTTGACCAAGCGCTCATCTTGCGACACGGATTGGCCAAGTTCCAGCGCGAGCAGTCTCCAGCTTTGGAGGAGTTGCACTTGCGACTCCACCAAGCTGAGGTTCATGTTGGCCCTGATAATGTCACCCTGGAATCCCTGGCCCGCTCTGGGTCCCGCCCATTTGCTATCGAACCCAAGAAGCTTGTCCGCTAGATTGAGGTCGTAGAAGAAGCTTTTTCCGAATGATGCTGGGTATAACGTCGTTCGTTTGAGGTTCGGTAATGTCACGCCGGGGAACTTGTCCACGATATGCTTCTTCAGGTTGGAGTGCAGCGATTCGTTGTAGGAAGGCAGCTCTAGGGCGTTGTTCTCCAGATAGATTAGGCTAGGGACGAGGTCCTTGAGCGGTGTCACATCCCCAAGTTGGCGGGAGCTGTGGATGTACATTGCAAGAATCTCTGCGGCGAGCGCAGCGAACTTGTTCTGGTAAGAGCGCGTGTAGATGGCGAGGTCGGTCTTTGGGTCCTGGGGTTCTTTTGCCATCCAGAGCAAGAAAGAAAGGAGTTGCTGAATGAAATCTTTACGCAGACGGAGATCGCCCATTGCCCACGACCAGTTGTTCTGTGCCGAAGTGACAAACTCCAGCATGGCTGTGAACAGGGGCCAAGGTCTGTTTGGAGCATTCAGATTCAGGTGAGAGAGGGCATCCAGTGCTCGTGAGAGCAATGCCCGGTTTCGCGATTCCTCCGAGGACTTTGATTTGCTCCTCATGGTCTCCCGCGGGGTGTTGCCTGTGAGTAGGTAGAGAGCGAACCATTGCTGTTTGCTAGTCACCACCGCCGTAAGCAAGCTCCACACGTTCTTTTGGACGTCTACTATCCTCAACGGCTCGTCTAGCTGGGACAGCACATGGAGGAAGTTTTTGGCCGTTCTTGAGCCGAGGTGTCCTAGTAGTGAAGGGGGCTCCTTGAGCTCATTCTTCTTTGCCGGTTTTTGCTCCGTCTCTTCGTCGTCCACGACTCGGACTGCACCGCGCACCAAGGTCTCCAACAGGAGAACGACGGGAGATTTCCAGACATCGCTCGTTGCATAGAGCCGTGCCAGGAGTGGCGTCGCCTTGAAAAGCTGCTGCTCTAAATGCGTCCAAGGCATATTTAAAAGGATAGCAACCCGTACAAGCACCTCGGAAAAGAGCAGTGTAGAATGCGTCTGATGCTTCCATAGCGCAACCGAGCTGGTTAGCAGAGAGCTTTTGATGAGGTCTGCTCCGGAGAGTAGAGAAGCCAGTATCGGATTGGTCGGTAGGTCATTCTCGGACTTGGTGAGATACAGCTCGGTGATGTATTCCGCGGTCGGGGCGATGAGTTTCGTCAACTTTTGCAAAAGCTTCGGTGCATCGTCAATGCTGTACGCCAAGCGAAGGATAGTCGTGAATGCCTCGCAAATGCCAATGTTGATCTCTAGCCGGTCTTCGACTCTGTTATACTTCCAGGCCAGGGATCCCTCGTATATGCTCGCGAGAGTACGCCCAAAAGTGAGCAATGTAGCACTCATAATCTTTTCCGAGGTACCACTCTCAGAGACTGAGGGGGCATTGAAGCGCGTCAAAGCCTTGTTAGAGGACTTGCGAGAAACAGAGCGCTCGACTGCATCGTCCACCAAAGCTCTGAAAATCCGAATGCAGCCGATGAGGAAATCATATCGACCAAGGACCATTTCAGTGGCAATCAATATGCTTGCGAGGCTGCCTCCGTTGCCCTCGCTTTCCAGCAGTCTACTTCTGGCCAACCAAGGCCACACCCGGTTTGGTGCTATGACGATCAAGGCCTGCAGAAATTGTGTGCAGTTCACCAGCAACTCCAACGAGGCCTCGTTGCTTGGTTCTTGGCATAGGCGGAGGAGCTCTTCCTCGAAAATGGCAAGCACGAGGCTAACGGTGTCCTGGCTGTGTTCGAAACTAATTTCTAGAGCAAGCAGCAGTTCGGGGGAGCAAATGCCACCGTCCCCTCGAGCTGCTGATGAATGCAAGGATGAGTGAAGAAGATCGGCGAAGAGGCCGATGATTTCTGTGGCGTTCTCGAGCGACGCAGGCTGCTGAGTGGCAACCTCGACTTTGTTGCTCCCCAGGGCATATGTCGAAAGTAGGTGGACTAGGTACTCCAGAGCGGAGTGGGGATAGCGCCACAGGGCAACAAAGGGCTGGGCTCTGTCGTCAACGATGGCCCCTTTGGTGTCGGCTTCGATGACCATATCCGCTTGATGCGTAGTACGAGCAGTGGATGCTAGCAGCCTCCGCTGGCTGGGAAAACTGGACTGGAACCCCGATGTTACCGACCTGACAAACTGTGGGAGAGGGACCGAGAGCGCGACGTGGTTCGAGTTGTCTTCTTCATCCTCCAAGCGATAGTCGGTAAAGCCTTGGGGTAAACGCTGCATTAGCGACCTCATGTTAGTCAGTGAATGCAGGATAGTCGGGGCTCCATCGTGACTTGGCTTCTCGCCTCTGGTGACGGCACTGAAGAATTTGAGGAACGGCGTAGTCTCGTAGGGATAACGTAGCTGGGCCTCTTCGATGAGCGCCGGTCGGAGAACATTAGTATCTTCGAGGCAGAAAGATACGATGGGATCGGCATGTCGGGGCGCATCCGGGGCTGTCCAGGATCGAGAGGTTCTGTCTCCGATCATGATGATGTGGGCTAGCACAATCAAATCTGGGCTGTACTCCAGCGCTCCACCACTCAAGCCTGCGCGAACGAGCTGTAGAAACAGCTGTCGAAAACGGTCTCTCGAGATGCGGTCGACAAGAGTACCGAAGCCGGCCATTGCAATACCGAGCAGCTGGGCAGTCATACGCAGGACGCCGAAGTTGGAGCATGCTGTTGCTAGGTCTTCGAAAGGTGATGATTCGCCCTCCCCTAGCCTCGTAAGTGGGAGAATGGCGTCTTCGAGCGTCGAGGGCGGTGGTAGCGACCTACCGGAGGTAGGAGCAGATTCCAGAAGTCGGTCGCGGTCCTCCTCGAGGAAACGAGCTTGGGTGGCGAGACGCCAAGTAATGATGGCCCAGACGAATGCGGGTGGAGTCGCAGGACTGGGCCCCATCTGAGTCGCGGCAAGGAAGCAGTGAGTGATTCGTTCTATCAGGCCCCCATCGAGAACATAGACTGAAGGATCCCACACCGCATACTCTCCCGACTCCAGGTCATCGATTATCGTATCCACCTTCAGGACCGCGATTGAAACTAGCGAGACGAGGATTTGTATAAGCGGGATGAGAGGTTGCTGGCCCGCGGTCTTGGTGGGGAAGTCACAGAAGAAGCCCGGCTCAGCGACGGTGGAGAACCACTCCTCTATCGTCGCAGCCGGGAGGAAGCCTGTGGCTACGAGATCGGCGTGGATGAGCGCGATGTGCAGTATATGCACCAGCTCTGCGGTCTGGCCGGTCAGCCATTTGGCGTAGGCAGCTTCCTGGATGGACTCCGTTACGTTCCAGGTGTACCCGGCATCCAACCCCTCCAGCCTTGTCTTTACGGCGCGAATGCACCTGTCGAGAGCCGCACCATTTTGGGGTGGTGCACCTGACTGATTTTGTTTCACCGCAATGGCCTGGCCGAGCTGCTCCAGCCAGTCGTCGCACACGCGGTAGTCGCGACCGTAGGCGGTCTTGCTCCGAAGGTTCCTAGCGCAGCCCCACGCCATGATCAGCTGGCTGACCCTGAGAATGGAGACGCACGTGGAGTGGTATATGTCGATGATGCGCAGCCTCCGCTGCTCAGACGAATCGAACTGTGCGTCGCTCTGTACGCCCAAGGTCGACGGGTTCGCGAGGATGGACGAATTGGGCACGAAGGCAGCGGCGCCCAAGCTGGAGAAGCCGGCAGCTTCCTGCACGCTCAATGCCTCCTCCTCCGTCAGTCCGCTCAGCAGCTGGACAGCCGGCCTGTTCTGCCATTCCTGCACTACCAGTCGCAACGCCTCATACTCGGACATGTTCGCTTGCTTCGAGAGCCATGAGCTGTCTTCTTTGATCTCATCGATGTTGTAGGCCTGGCTCTGTCCGGGGGTGACGCTTATGGGCGCGGTTTTCGACTCGAACTTTGTCTTTTCTTGCGCCGACGGCTCGGGGAAGGGGCTCCATGGCCGACTAAGGATCGCGAGGCTTTCTTCGGCGGTCAAGAAATCGCGCAGGGGGGCGCTCTTGGAGGCGGTATCCGGGTCGCAGAGGGCGTTGTATGCGACATCCCAGGAGCTGGAGGTGTTAGCTGCCAATGGGGGGCGTAGTAAGCTTGCAAACATACATGAGCTGCTGCTCGCCCTTGAAGCACTTGTTCAGGTCCAGGTCCAGGCGGGCGGGGGGGGCCATGGCGGCGCTGCAGTGCGCTCGGTGGGCGACGCTCAACCGGAGTCCATGAAGGAGGGAAGGTGCAGGCGCAGGCGCGGGCGCGGGCGAGGCCGAATGGGTGCGTGAATGCCTTGTCGCGAAAGTTGAGCCCAGGTCGCGCTTTCCAGGGCGCACGGGCCGCGACACCCCGGCCACAATTTTCGGCGGGCCAGGAACACGGCTCCGATGCATCGAGAGCATCCAGAGGCGAGCGAGAGGATAATTAGACGAGGTGACTCACCTGCAGCCATTCGGCCGCCTGGCGCTGCCAATTGCTTGCACTCTTGCAATCGCTCGTCCCGTCTTTCACGTGCAGCAGACTGACGGTGCTCTGGGGTGCTCTTGCCAGCGGACCACCTCGGACTGGCCGCAATTGCCTCACCGTCGCCGCCGCGCGCAGGTGATTACACACCGATACCGGAATCCCGTGCTGCTCAGGTCCAAGAAGACGCTGCTAGACCCTCCCCATAGTCCCCACCGTCTCGTCTGCGCCTGCCACACCAACACCCACGAAGATGCCCGCCCTGCCTCTCATCGACCACTCGCCCCACCATCCCGACCCCTCTCCGCCCGTGCCCACCGCCTCGAACCTCATTCTGATAGACAACTACGACTCCTTCACCTGGAATGTGTACCAGTATCTCGCTCTGGAAGGCGCCACCGTCGCCGTCTTCCGCAATGACGAGATCACGCTTGACGAGCTCATCGCCAAGAACCCCACCCAGCTGGTCATCAGCCCGGGCCCTGGCCACCCCGAGAAGGATGCTGGTATAAGCAATGCGGCCATCAGACACTTCAGTGGGAAGATACCAGTGCTGGGCGTGTGCATGGGAGAGTGAGTCACGCAAGGACACGGTAGGGTGCAGACCACTCGCTGACCGCACAGGCAATGCATCATCTACAGCCATGGCGGCACCGTCGACGTAACAGGCGAGATCCTCCACGGCAAAACATCGCCTCTCGTGCACGACGGAAAGGGCCTATATGCGGGCGTCTCGCAAGACATCCCCGTCACCCGGTACCACTCGCTCGCCGGCACCCAGAACGTCCCCGAATGCCTCGAGGTTACTTCCTACATCAGACGCCCAGACGGCGGAAAAGGCGTCATCATGGGCGTGCGGCACAAGGAACATGTGCTGGAGGGAGTGCAGTTTCATCCAGAGAGCATTCTGACGGAACAGGGCCGCATCATGTTCAAGAACTTCCTGCACATGCAGGGAGGCACTTGGGCGGAGAACGAAAAGCTTTCCAAAGAAACGCATGCGAAAGCTATAGGGGCTGCCGTCAGCAGAGCCGCCAAAGACAAGCAGGCGTCGATCCTGGAGAAGATCTACGACCACCGCAAGGCCGCTGTTGCTGAACAGAAGAAGATCCCGTCGCAGAGGCCTAGCGACCTGCAGGCCGCATACGATCTGAATCTGGCGCCTCCTCAAATCGACTTTCCCAAGCGACTGCGCCAGTCTCCATATCGGCTTTCTCTCATGGCCGAGATCAAACGAGCGTCTCCGTCGAAGGGCATCATTTCCCTGTCCACTTGTGCCCCTGCACAAGCCCGCAAATATGCCAAGGCCGGTGCCAGCACAATCTCTGTCCTGACCGAACCTGAGTGGTTCAAAGGAAGCATCGATGATCTAAGAGCGGTGCGGCAAAGTCTCGAAGGCATGCTCAATCGTCCGGCAGTCCTCAGAAAGGAATTCATATTCGACGAGTACCAGATCCTGGAAGCTAGACTCGCGGGCGCCGACACCGTGTTGTTGATAGTCAAGATGTTAGATGAGGCGCTCTTGAAGAGGCTGTATCACTACTCACAATCGCTCGGCATGGAGCCCTTGGTCGAGGTCAACACAATCGAAGAGATGAAAATCGCCGTCAATCTAGGCTCCAAGGTCATCGGAGTGAACAACCGCAACCTTACTAGTTTCGAGGTTGATATGGACACTACCAGCCGTTTGATGAACCTGGTACCCGAGGAAACGATTGTTTGCGCATTGAGTGGCATTAGCAAACCTGAAGATGTCGAGCCATATGTAAAGAATGGAGTAGGCGCAGTCTTGGTTGGTGAAGCCTTGATGCGAGCTTCAGATACCGTTAGGTTCATCGCACAGCTCCTTGGTGGCACCACGGCATCGCGCTCGCCGGAAGCGTCCGTACCGTTGGTGAAGATATGTGGCACGCGCAGTGCGGAAGCGGCTAGAGCTGCAATCGAAGCAGGTGCAGATCTCATTGGCATCATACTCGCGCCCGGAACCAAACGTACGATCTCGACTGAGACTGCGCTTGCAATCGCGGATGTTGTTCGTCAGACAAGGAAGCCTCACCCCTCGAAAGCACCAGCCCCCTCCAAATCTGCATCAGACTATTTTGAGCACGCCTCATCAATTCTCGTTTCCGGTGCGGAAAGGGCACTGCTGGTCGGCGTCTTCCGCAATCAACCATTAGAGTATGTGCTCGAGCAGCAGCAAATCCTAAATCTTGATGTGGTTCAGCTACACGGTCAAGAACCTATTGAGTGGGCGAAGCTAGTGCCAGTACCAGTCATCAAAGCCTTTGGTCCAAAAGACAATGGCATCGGTCTTCGCGGGTACCACGCTCTCCCGCTCCTAGACGCAGGATCTGGCGGCTCCGGTCAGCAACTCGATCTTTCAGAGGTCAAGGAAGCTCTTTCCAGGGACGAGGGTATCAAAGTAATTTTTGCTGGAGGCCTCAATCCCGATAATGTCCAAGATACCCTCAAGGGTCTCGGCGAGTACCGAGAGCGGGTCAAGGTCGTGGATGTGAGTAGTGGCGTCGAGGAAGAGGGGCAACAAAGCTTGGACAAGATACGGTCATTCGTGAAGGCGGCGAAGATAGCATAGACGTCACACGGGATCAATACCGTTCAAATTAACTTCGCACTATACCTCCAAATGGGAATATACTCGAATGGACATCGAGCGCCATTACGCATCGCTTCTTCTACAACGATTTGATACCAAGACGAGCTTCGGCTTGGCTACCCGGTTCCGAAGCGTTTCGCTCTATGAAGAATCAGCTATGACCCATCGCACAGCAACTCTCAACGTATGAGGCCTCGGAGCCTATCAGGATGTGCAATGCAAGTAGAGCTGGCAACAGGCTTCTCTTATGTGCGGCGATTTCTTTCCCGCCATTGCCAAGAGCCCGTCTGAGTTGGTACGATTAATTCTCCCGCAGGTCGATCCGCTAGTTGAACCTTTGCTCCCAAAGCACAGAATGACGAAAGAACTATCCTGGGGATCGAGGTTTCGGTCGAGCTCCCATCGCTCGGGTTCGTCGAAACGCTCTCATCTTTTCATCCGCATTCACGCTCGCTTTCCGTCACCTTTTCGTCTTCAAAACTATGTCACCTAGTGTCGATATCGAGAGCTGCGGTTATCTCTCACTTGCTGTGACCCAGCGAATCGGTCACGCCGTCCTCTCGATTACAGCCTTACTTTTCTCTGTCCTAGCCGCTCTACAGTAAAATAAAACTGCACAACAGCCTTGGTCTACAAGTTCGTTTGTTGCCGTCGATATAAAATTTCGTCCAGCCGCCGTCTCCTACAACTCTTCTCCTCTACACTTCGTCGAACAGAACCAGCGACCCTCTCCACAATCTAACCTCCCATCCTCTACTGCCTTTCAAGTCCAGTCGCTCGATATGGGCTGCCTCAAGAACCTCGTCATCACTGCCGTCGGCGATCTCGGTCCGGGAAAAGGCAACGAGCAGTTGAAAAAGTGGGTCGAGGCCAACACTGGACGATGGATGCCCCGCCTGACCAAAGGCGTCACGCATCTCATCTGCTCGAAAGAAGCATACAAGAAGAATGTCGATGCTGGTAGGCCATCTCTACCACTCTTCACTTTCCCCGGCTGACATAAAACCAGTCAAACAAGCCAAGAAACTCGGCATCTTCATCATCAGCTACGACTGGCTCGAAGATTCGCTCCAAAGCCGCAGGAAGCTAGCCGAGCGCAAGTACACCTGGGAAGTGCTCCGCAAGGAGCGTCGCAACCGAAAAGAAATCAAGCGGTTAGCTCCCAAGGCAGACAGTATGTTTCCTCTTCCCTCTGTGCACAGAATTTGGCTGAGTGTGGGTAGCGATCAAATTCAAGAAGGGATGTAACCTTGCGCGCGAAGAACTGGACTCAGGTACGTCCCGAAAGTCCAAGTCTGCCTTCTTCATGCCCGCTTTGCAAGATCTGGGGAAGAAGAGAGAGGCGAGAGAGGCGAGAGAGGCGGAAGCGAAGACGGCGACCAAGGCTGTGCGTACTGCGACACCTGAGGAATCACAGAACTCTACGAAAACTGCCACGGTTCCCTTACGTCAGGCTGCGACTCCGAGGCCTGTTGCACAAAATTGTCTAAATGCACAAGGAGAGCCTCAGCTTCAGCCCGAGCCCGAACCAACAACCCAACCGCAATGCATCTCTCAAGAAGCTAGTCCGCTGACTAGCCCGCTGACTAGCCCGCTGAGAAACCACCCAACGCCCTCCATCTTTCCTCCGAGTCTCAAATCCACGGCACCCACTCCGTCTCTTGTTCACCTAACCAAACCCATGCCGACCCCACCGACACCCTCTCCATCCACTTCCAAGAGCTCCGCAACCCCGGAAGCCACCGTTGCCGCATCCGAGGAACCAAAAGTAACCAAACTGACAGACCTCTATCACATCTACACCGACGCCACAGGCTTTCAGTACAACCTCATGCTCCTCCGTCAGAACCCGTACCTCAACAACTTCGCAAAGTACACGCTGAGGCTGTACGAGTCGCATACGAAGCCGTATGTTTACGCCGTCGCGGTCAAATATACGCCGCCCGCGGGCCGTCACACGCGGGTCTCGGACGACTTCTCGGAGATCCTCGGCAATCAGACGCAGGCGCAAAAGATGTCGAAACTAACCGCCGCAACCACCATTCAACCAAATCCCCCGAGGACTCCGTCACTCTCGCAGAGTCCTCCTACCACATCTACATCCCCCTCCATCAACCCCGAAGCCGCCCGTCTAACTGCCCTAATCACCCCCCAAACCCCGACCCCAACCCGCCCCTACACCACCCTCCCGATCCCCACAAATAGCCCCTTCGCCCCGGCCCTCCTCGCCTTCCGCCACATCTTCCGCGACCTCACTCTCCTAACCTGGGAAGAGCGACTCACCCCGACCCCGTCGGTCCCCAACTCCCTTCAGCGCCTGCGCGCGCAAGCCTTCCAAATCGAGCCCTTTGTCTGGCGGGCCCCGGCGCCGGGATTACCCGCTGGCGTTATGCCGCAGATCCCCGGGGCGGCGGCGGCGGATACAGCGTATGTGCGGAATCGGTGGGGGTTGCCGGCTTTGGATGAGCCGTTGGGGGAGGAGGGGGTCGTGGGGAGTGCGTTGAGGAGGGAGGCTGTGGAGGCGAAGAGAAGGGCGGGGGAAGAAGAGAAAAGGAAAGTGGAAGATATGAAGAGGCGGGAGGGAAGTGTGAACAAAACGATTAAGCCGAATTATAAGAGGCCGTTGTTTAATGGGGTTAATGGACGGCCAAGGCAGGATGAGTTTGGGAAGTACTTTCAGTCTGGGGTGCCTGGGGCTGGGGCTGGGGGTTGGCAGAGTGCTAGTCCGGCGCCGAGGCGTGCGCGTGGTGCGATGGGTGGTGGTTTCGGTGTGAGGGGTGCGAGAGGTGCGAGTGCCGGTGTGGGTGGTAGTGGTGCTGTGAATGGCGGGATGTCTAGTCCGGGTCAGAGGAGGGGTGGCAGGGCCGTGTTTACCCATTTCCCTGTACCGAAGAGTCGCAGCTTCCGACATAGTTCTTTCTTTGGGGACCGTTGAGGAGTTGGGGATTGGGGATTGGGGGTTGGGGGTTGCGGATTGCGGATTGCGGATTGCGGACTGTGGACTGTGGATTGTGGATTGGGGAATTAACGGGGGTGAAGCTATCACGACATTTCAAGGAGGCCAGGAGATGCATGGACTTGAAATATTGATTTTATTTTTTCTTCGAGTTCTTCCCCCTAGCATGTTCATTTCGACGCAGCTAGCCTTGTGCCTTGGGTTTGGCGTTTTCGATATGTCAACAGACTGGGGACTCGATCTAGCTGCGCGTTAGAGGTCACGAAGGGCTTTGGGACCTTTCGTGCATGAATTTTTTTTTCTGTTCTGGTAGGTATCCCAGAGTTCATAATGAGTATGTGGTACGTACCTCGACCTGACTTGCCAATTGAGAGTCCCTCAGTCGCAAGTCCCCGAATGAGATCCTTCTATATTACACCATTAGATGCAGATAGCCCGTGCGCTCCAAATTGCGCCTTCTCGATGTGTGAGATATGTACGCCGACATATGAACGCTAATGCCGAAACAAACAAATTTTGTCTAAAATGTACACCTACCAAGGACGACATTTTCCATCGTCCGTTCCCCACGGTTTCCAAGGAACGACCAACTACACCCTCGTATCCCCACTCTTCCTCCCCAATACCGTCGAGTCCCCCATCTCGGACCCCTTCTGCTCCTCCTTCTCCTCACTAGCCATACTATTCACCGCCACAGATTTCTCCTCTTTCTCCACATCCGTATTCCCGTTCGCGACAACACCAACACCCTCCTCATTCTTGGCCTCGGCCTCGGCCGCGCCCTCCTCCCCACCCTCCTCCTTCTTCCCCGTCTCATTATGATACCGAAACCACGGCATACCGACCGCCACCAAAAGCGACACACCAGCAAGCGGGACCCCGACCGCAAACGTCATCTTCAACGCCCGGATATAGCTCGCGAGAATGCCCGGTATGGCGTCAGCCGGGAACGTGGAAATAGCCTCGTTATTCGCGCCCGCGGCGAGGACCTGGTACGCGTTCACGTGCGGGAGAGTGGATTTCAGGCTCTTGAGGAGCGTGTTCTGGAACACGGCCTGCGCGACGGGGATAAAGACCGCACTGCCCATGCTCTGCGCGAAAATGGTTATCGCCGTCGCGGTGGGTACATCCTTGGGTCCTACGACGACCTGCGCGAGCATGAGCGGGACGGCCATGACGCCCACGCCCACGCCTAGCACGATCTGGTACCCGATCCATTCGCCGGTAGATGAGGACTCGTGGAGCAGCATGAGCAGGCCAGAGCCGACGGCGGCGAGGGCAGGACAGATCAGCAGGAAGGGGTTGAAGATGCCGGTTTTTGTAATAATACCACCGATGAAGATCTGGGCGAAGGTGAGGCTGAGAATTACGGGGATAAGGCGCACGCCCGACGAGATGGCGGACGCGCCGCGTGTGGCCTGGAAGTAGATGGGGAGGTAGAAGACGGGGAGGTTGAAGCAGCCGGAGATGCTACGATTTGTGATTAATTGGGATGCAGGGGGTGGATGGGGTGGGGAGGGGGGACGTACAAGAATTCGAAGACGGCGCCGACCAGCAGCGCTCTGTTTTTGAAGAAGCTGGGGACGAGGAGGGCGCGGTCGCCTTGGTGCCATTGGTCTGCTGAGAAGAGGAGGAGGAGGACAAATGAGGCGACTAGGAGGCCGACGGTGGTGCCGCTGGACCAGGCTTTTTCTACGCCGGCCCATTTTGTGGCTAGGGTGAAGCAGACTACTGTCGCGCAGATTAGGATGACGCCGGGGATGTCCATTTGGAGCAGTTTTTCTTTTGGTGTGGCTGGTGTTGGCGCTGCGGCTTTGGGTGGGTGGAATGCGAGCCATAGAGCGAGGGCTGCACAACCCCCGAGGGGGAGATTGATGTAGAAGCTATAGTACTGTTAGCGATTGCAGTTCAGAAAGTCATAATCGATTGAGCTACTCACCACCATCGCCACGTGACATTCTGTCTGTAGTTTGGAAATGTAGTTAGCAAATGTATCAGAAGTGGGTCGGTATCCGAGGCTACATACGTAAAGGCTCCTCCGACCAGTGGGCCCACGACAGCAGCGAGTGCAAATGTCGCTGATAGTGAACTCGTCATTGCCGGCCTTAGGCGAGGCCGCGCGGAAAGAGCAATAATGATGAAGCATCCTGCAAAGGTCCCGGCAATTCCCACGCCTGTGATGGCGCGTCCTGCGATGAAGGCATTACTGTTGGGGGCAAGCGCTACAACTCATCAACATTGCTCCATGGTTTCGATCTATTGAAGCTGGATTCACATACCGCATATCAAGCTTCCAACCTCAAAGACAAAAATGCTGAACAGGAAGACTGGCTTGACAGGAAAGTACTTGTACGCCTTGCCCCACATGGATTGTGTCGCTGCAACGGAAAAGAACAAGGCCGAGGCATACCAGCCGACATCCTGCAAGCTGTGAAAATCATTCGTAATAGACGGAATCGCAGTCGTGATGATGGTAGTATCCAGCGACGCGAGAAAGATGCCTAGCACGAGGGCGAAAACAATGGCGGCTAGACGCACGCCGCTGGGGTACTCGTGATCTTGAATGTCATCCTCTTTGGCGTCGTTCTGCGGCTGATCGGCAGCAGCCATGTCACCATTAGCGGCGGGTTCGGCCATGGTCGACAGTGGAAGGGCGCGGTTAAGGCGTTTAGGCGACAAAGGATGAAAACGCCTCTAACGAAGGTTTTGACGAATGCTGAAGCTCGGGGGAGACGGCGGTGGCGGTCGTCGTCGAGAGATTGCAAGCCCGCCGTTGTGCCATTCTCGCGGCAGGTGCGGTGTGCCCGCTTGCCGCCCGGTAGATGGGGTTGCAGCTCGAAGGAGCGGCATCCTGGACTCTGTGCGGCTGTTTTGAAAGCTGCCAATTGGGCGCCGCGGCTCGCGGAGGAGTGATTGGTGGAGGTATGGATGGACCAGGTGTTGAAACGTCCTGTCAAGCTCCGGGTGGCTTTCCGGCCCGATGACGTTAGCGGCGTTGAAAGATTACACAGACGGCGTGGCGGCACGGGACGGGCGTTTGCTTTTTCGTGCAATCGTCTCCCTTTCTTCACCGCATCGACATCTCCAGCGGAGTGGGTGCCAATGCGAAGAGCGCTTGAGAATATAGCCTGATAAGCCTGCCGAGATCATTGGACACTGACTCGGGACGGTGATTGGCTGTCTTGCTATTCGTCAAATTACACCGACGTGCATACGCCAGCGCCCGCTTGCTCCCGTGTGCGTACACAGTTTTCATCTGAGAATATTGCTGACTGCATTTGACACGTCACGTGCCTGCGTGATTGTCCCGTGCCCAGCCATGCAGAAGTCGCGATTCTCGCGCGAAAATCCTCCTCTCACCTTTCCACGACATTTCACGTCTTCCCGCACGCAATGCAGACCTTGCTTTTCGAACCGGAATCACCAGGTCCGCGCCGCAGCCGCCATTTCACAATCCTTCCAACGAGTGACCTTTGTTGTGATGTTGGTCCCGGCATGTGCGCTATCGTTGCGGCAAAGCTTTTGTGGGCCATTCATCCAGGTTGCAACAGCGCAGTTCTCGAGCAAGACTAATCCTTAGGCGCTAGTCAAAGCAAGAGGAGGATCTGTTCTTTTGTCGGGACGCAAATGACATACCGCATCACCGATCACAAGGGTGAGATGTGGATACGGAACGCCTTTGGAAGAGTAAGAACCACTTGATCAAAGGGAAGTAACCGACCAAATATCCGGGAGACCCAGTGTATCATATCAGCTATGCGGAGGATCTACTCGATCGCGTTTCCCTCAGCATCTACATACAGAACATTTACCCCTATCAAGGTCATTGCTAGCTCCTCCTGACCCTACATACACTGAGGCACAATGCGAGATCCTGTATACGAAAAGGCTCGGCACGACGAATGATCAAGCTTTTATTGCCGGATTACTAAATCTATCCAGGAAGAATCGTTTGAAGGTGCTTTCCTCCGTTTGAGGGACGTCAGCCAATCTAACATCACTCACACTCGAGTACTGAGCACGTTTCTACCATTAGAGCGGGTACATGTTCATTTAAATAGATCCATGAGGCCATTGAAACTGGCAATTCTGTGTCGAGGATCCTCCGCATCACGGCCGAGAACGCGCCGTGGTGGTTCGGTCCGACAGCTCTTCCCACGCCCGGATATTAGAACCCTGGGTTCATGATCCACAGCTCGATCTGTCTGCTTCCTGGTGCAGAGCACGTGGGGACGTGGTTCGTGCATTGCTGATACCTTGGCGCAAACCTTAAGAGTACTTCTTTTTTCTGGTGTAGAGCTTTGCGGAAGAGCACACTACAAAAAAAGAGGGCGCCGAGGAGCCTAAGAAGTCGCAGTACGAGATGGGGTTTCTCGAACTCACTTTGACCTTGGGATACTAAATTGGGTGCATGGATGTACGCGTTAATATCTTGCGATAGTTTGTGGCCAAACGAGGTGGGCGGTGCTCTGCGTCACGCCAACCTTTACCTTTTGCTCGCAGGTAACGTCAACGTTCACCGCGCGAATACCAAAGCGCGTTCGCTAAAGAACTCTACCTTAGCGAAGACGACGATACCTTGTTTTCTTTATATTCTCGGGCCTCGGCTACGCTCGTGGTACCTGTTCAGCCCCTCATCGCGAAACACTCGGGGTTCTAGATACGAGAACACTATGGGACGATAAGCTAGTTCAGCACGCCGATGCAACAATTCTCAATTGTTTCCTCATCATCCAAAATCGGCGTCGCGCCACCACCTGAGGAAGCGGCCCGTATCCCCAACGCAGAAACATGGAACCCTGGAACAATGAACGAAGTTCTCAAGAGCCAAGCTACTGTCGCCACCAGATTTCATCCTACAGCGCAGGCTATCCAGAAAGCTGCCTCTTCTGACCTAACGTCACTCTCTCTTCGTCGCAGGACGCGAACGCCACAATTCATCGTGGATTCCATTAGCACCAGCTTCGCTATTTGTCAAATGCTGAATTAGGTACCCTCTTCATCTACGACGACGTTGCATATGTCGAAACGTTGCTGGCTGAGACGATGGCCAATGCGCATTACGAAAAAGGCATGTGGGCGAACCGCTCCGCGCCATCTATACCTGTTAATCTGGGGAGAGCCTCCAACGATTCCAGATCCACGTTGCAAGTACAACCAACGGGTCTATGCGCACGAAGCAGCTGTGCTGAGTGCGCCTCGTGCGCTACTAGCGGGACAAAAAAAGAAACCCCCAAATGATATCCAGATAGGTTGCATACAGCTCGTTGCAGTGCAACATTGGAAGCTGACCGCATACCGGGCCGTCCTCCACCACGTGTGGGCCAGAATGATGGAAGGAAGGATGATTAAGCTCCGAGGATCATCGCATTGAGCCAATCGGGACATTTGAGATAGTCACGACAGCTATAGTTCTGCAGCTATACTCCGCCCTCCTTCCTCATCCGTCACGACAACTGCATCTTATCCAGGATGTTCGGGAATCAAAAGATAGCGATGCTGCGTAGGGACTAATTTATGTCGGGATTCGCTTCCTTCGCAAGCGTTGAAACGGACCCCTGTCGTATCTGGAGAGCGTCCTCCACATGGCCATCTCTTGGTATGTATACCTCCCCACGTTGTTGGTATCCCCATACTGTGGTACCATTCCTCCAGTCGTCTACTGTGCCGCTCAAGTACTTCACTAGTCAACGTCATCATGGCTGCCAATCCAGACATGTCACAGATACCAGCTGTGAAGCCGCCGTCGGGCGTGCAGAGCGATTGGAACAACTCTGACAACTTCAAGACGGAGAATGTCATTTTGCATTCGACTGTTATGGCAGTCGTTACGATAGCGGTTCTTATACGGGTTTATACGAGGGCGGTGGTGAAGAAGACGTTTGGAGTGGATGACTGTATGTTTTACCCTCCAATCACGACATCGAAGTCTGTGGGTGGATGCCGCTAACATTGGGATACAGATTTCGCGGTCATAGCATGGGTAAGAAATTGAACGAAGTTTGCTATAGAAGTCTCGCTGATCTCCACCAGGCGCTCTCGCTCACGCAATCAATAATGTTCGCCTACTGTATGTCTTCTCATCCACAACCCTCTTCAGCCCGAAGCTAACATCAATAATAGCAACAAAACTCGGCTTCGGCATGCACCTCTGGGACATCCGCGCGACCTCCATCGTCCGTGTCCTAAAACTCTTCTCCGCCACCCTCAAAGTCTACATGCCCACCATCCTCGCCGTAAAGCTGTGCCTCCTCCTCGGTTACCACCGCGTCTTCAAAGTCGACCGCCGCAGCAAATGGCTCATATGGATCGGCGTCGCTCTCAACTCAGCGTTCTATATCGCCTTCTTTTTCCTCGATATCTTCCGCTGTAGGCCCATGGCGTCGGCGTGGAATCCGGCTATCAAGGGAAAGTGCATTGAATGGGCTTTTTTTCCTTGGACTACTGGGCTGTTTAATATTATCAGTGATTTTTATATTTTGGCGATTCCGATGCCGATATTGGCGGGCATGAAGGGGATGGATAATAAGAGGAGGGCCAGGCTTTTTGCGATTTTTGGGTTGGGGTTGTTGTAAGTTTTATTTCTGCCCCTTGGTGTGGTTGATGCTGACAAAGTGAAGCACGTGTGTGGCGAGTATCATGCGCCTCGTCGTCACAGCCCAAGTTGCAGGCGACCTGGACCGAATGTACGCCGGAGCAAGAATCCTGCACTGGCCGTAAGTGTCTTCTCCCTGTCTTTGCCTTTCCCTTCCCTTTCCCACGCCGTAACTTCCGTCCCAAACCACCACCGAACACCAACTAATCCCGCCCTTAGCATCCTTGAAGTCAACGTCGGCCTCATCTGCGCCTGCGCTGTAACCTTCCCCGCCTTTTTCGATCCTTCGCAGCCGCGCTCCTTGGGCTCTTTCCTCTCGAAATTCCGCAAGGGTAGCGCCAAAAGCAGTACTTCGTCTGGCTCGCTGCCGGATGCGAATAAACATGCGAATAGGCAGGCTTTGCCCTCGTTTGTAAATCCGGATGTTGGTGAGTTTGGGGAGTTGAGGCCGAGTACAGGGAGTGAGAAGAATGCGTATTGTGTAAGTGAGGAGTCGGCGGATTCGGCGAGGGGTTTAGTTTAGGTTGGAGTGGGGCGATATGGCATGCTTCGTTCAGAGATTGTTCTAGGTCGTTTCGGTTTTTGGGGCTTTACTCTTTCTGCTAAGGCTGGGATAGAAGGAGGATGGTCTCTCTTTTGCGTATGAGATATGAAAGTAACGTAGATACCCAACGGGTGGCAATCTGATTTCTATATGTTGCAAGAACAAAAAATGTACCGCTTTTTTCGGTTCAGCATTCGCATATTTATATGAACATCTGCGCCTCACCTCCCTCTAATCAACCCGTCAATCAAGACCTGCAACGCCACAGAGTCCCCGCACAGTCCCGCGCGTATACTAACATTAACCCCTAATTCGCTCTCCCCCACCACAAAAATATCATGTCTCGCATCCCCCTTCATCAACGGTTCAAACACCGCCGGCGGCAACAATCTCCTAATCACCGCCCTCCACCGCCCCCGATCGGCCCCCATATCCGGCCATGCAGCGTCTACAGCCTTGCACCAGTAGTGCTTGCTCGCCCGATCGAGGCCCACAATGACCTGGAAGCGCGTCGAATGTCCGTACGAAGAGGACTGGTTCTGCAGGAACAGTACGCCGAGGAAATTCCTGCTGCTATCCGGTATGCGCAGTTCGTGGTTAGCCTGGGACCAGTGCTCGGGTGGAAAGGCAGCCGTGATGCGCACGGGCGGTATAGAGCGATCTGCTATGCGGCGCTGTATGCGGAAGCAGCGCAGCTCGGGGGTGTAGTAGTCCGGCGGGATGAGCGGCTTCTGTCGGATGTAGATAGTGCGGAGCTGGCCTGTGGGCCAATTGTCGATGGGGACGAGGGCCCCCGCATCGACGCGTGCGTACTGGTTCGCTGTGTCCAGACACTTGAGGTATATGGCGAGACGCTGGTTCATGTGGTTGCTGCATCGTATCATGGCCAGGAAGCGCGACTTGTCTTTCGGGTCGGGCAGGAATTCCAGCTGGATGCGCAGACCGAGGGGTGTGGAGTTTATGGGGAAGACGGAGGTCACGTTTTCGCGGTCTACGGGGCCGCAGTCGCGGAATTCAGTGGGGGAGCGCGCGAGGAGGCCTCTGTATGTGGATTTTGGGGATTGGTGGGGCGAGGAGGGGACGGCGCGCCATGCGAAGAGGGAGTAGTCGTCTGTGACTTTGAGGATTTCTTCTTGCAGGCGGATGAAGGCTTTTTCGCCTTCGCCGTATAGGAGCGGCATTTGGATGTCGAAGATGCCGAGGAGACAGTAGGCGATGTCTTCGACGCGGGTGGTTTGGCGGTTGGAGGCCCAGGACATGCGTTCGGCTAGCGAGACCTCGCTGATGTCGCCGTTTTCGAGCACGAAGATGGGGATGCCGGTGGCCGTGGAGAGTTCTTCTACGAACTCGCTTTTGTCGCCCATCAACGACCAGTCCTGGTAGTAGAACCGTACTGACGCGGGTGCGACTAATTCTTGCAAAGTCCAGCCCCGTGTTGACCAGCGACAGTTGGTGAAGGCGTTGCTCGCGACCTCAGAAGTCGCTTGAGTGTCGACGATACCCGTATCAAGGGGTTGGACATCGTTCAGATACACTAGACACACGGCCGAGTCTTTATACCACCGATACATAGTATTAATCGACTCTTGCAACTCAGCACTTGAACTTTTGTCGATACAGCATGTATCAATCCATATCCAGCCATAGCCCAACTCTTTCGCCTTCTTCGCCGAATTCACAATCTTCGAATACCCATATCTCCTCATCAAGGCTTCGTCGGAAAGATCTGGAAGACTTGAGCCCGGACTCCAACTCCCGCGAACGAGTATCTCAACGGCGGCGAGCATCACCGTCGTGTTGGCTCCAGAGTAACCGTTTACGGTTCCCTGGGTGTCTTGGGTGGCCTGGCTGTCGAATGTATCGGACATCCGTCGCATCCGCGTGATCAAAGACATCTCCTGGTACGTGACCTCTCCGCCGCCCCATGTGTGCGAGAGGATGGCGTATTCGGGGACATTGTTTTCGCTGAAGGATTTGATTTCGAGAGTGTCAACATCAATGAGTCGCATGCTATTGGTTCGTGCGACTTGAGGTTTGTTGCGGGTGAGAGATGTTGGGGAAGCGGGGAAAGACGTTGCACTATGGAAGTGGCGCTGTGGCGCTGTGGCGGTGTTGACAGGGGTGGTGAACCATCGTACTAGTCGGTTTGGAATCATAGGTCCAGATGATGGGATTAATCTGGGAGATTAAATCACGTTTGAGAAAATGCGGGCTGGAGATTTCCAGCTCAATATTTATCTAGCGGATTAGATGTATGTAGCATAACGCAGGCGCTTCTGATTATAGTAGCTATCACGTGAGGTTATCGCCTTACTTACCACGTATATCTTACTTCAGTAGAGAGAATAGCAGCTCTGCTATCTCTTCCTTAAATTAACTTATTTATTTCCTTATTTCTAAGCAGCATGCTTGAACAGCCGCATTCCGCAACTAGGATTTACGAACGATGATCTCTGTCCGATCTCTTTCTAGCTCGCCTCCACGCTAAAGCGACACTAGCGACACCAACATCATCTCAGCCGCCCGCCCTTCGCACGACATGAACATTTCTTCGAACACAATTCGCGACCCCGCCCTACGCCTTACATGTCGTTCGATGGTACAATCGACCTTCTACTTCGAGATCGGCTTACGGCGCACGTACCACCACGACATGACTTAAAGCCCCCAAAGGTCCCCTATCAAACAACTCTCAAAATGCCATGAACTGCAAGATTCAGTAGAATTACCAACCAATCAATTGAGCGGCCTGAACTCGCTGCGGCACAGTCCACCCAGACATGGATCCCGTCATCACCACACCCCGCCTGAAGTTAACTCTCATCGCTCGCGCAGAAAGAGGAAGTCAGGAGCTAGAATGGCTACACGAATTGCACAGCGACGAAAAAGCCAGATGGTGGAGGTACCGCACACTCTCTCTATCCCCTCATTCCATTCACACCACGCGCATGATTAACTAAACCCAACCAGCCTCATGGGAGCATCCAAGACCCTTGAAGACACCGAAAAAGTCATCGCCAGCTCTTTCCCACCCTCCGTCCCCACCTCCCCAGCCAACCCCCAAGAAATCCCCTACCGTATCTTCTACGCCGTCCACGAAATCCAATCCCCTGGCTCGACTATAAAATTTATCGGCACCATCACCCTCCGCTCCCTCGAAACAGGCCACAAGCTCGAGCTTTCCCCTCCGCTTGTCCCGGCCGAATCCCTCTCCACCCTCACCGTCGAACTCGCATACCAATTCTTGTCAGCGGCCTGGGGAAAGGGGTACGCAGGCGAATCCCTCGCCGCGGTATTCCAAGCGTGTGCACGGGCGAAGGTGTTTTGGAGGCCCTTTGAGCGCGTTTATTGCAGAGTCATTGTTAACGGGGGGAATCCAGCAAGTTTGAGGGTGATGCGGAAGCTGGGTGTTCGGGAGATGGGGATCTACAAGTGGACGGGGAAGGTGTGGCTTGCCGGTGGTTGGAGGTACGAGGATGATTTGTACATTTTTGGGAAGTGGTTGGTAGGGGAGGGGGAGGATCTGCAAGGCACATCAGTGTAAAGTTATCTAGATTCTTGCGCTACAAGATTTTTTTGATTGCCGTAATTCTTTCCTCGTGTTAGTCCAGCATTGGTCAGGTTATGCGCGACCTCTCCAGACCAACAAAACACAACCATAAAAACACCGCATCGTTGCAGCTGATGTTGTAGTTGGACTGCGCAGGGTGGGTCTTGTTAAAGGTTATCTGATTAGAGTTCCTGCAAGCGGAAAGTAGATAATTTGTTGCAAAATCAAATAAGGGCTTGGAGGGCGGATATATAAATCGTTTCATTGCCCGTGGAAAGGCTCTCCACACCCTGCCTTCTCGAGGATCGGGGAACCGAAAGCCCCAAGTTTCCATCTATTGTATGCTTGCGTTGCCCCGCGGTCGATAAAATTGTAGGATGGCATGTCAATTGACGTTGGAACCCCATGTTAACTTGTCGGTGTGGAGAACGTTGTCTGGGGTTATGACTTTCGTGCCCTTCTATAAAAGCCATTGGTCATCAAGGACGGTATCTTCGACGACTTTGCGAACGAGTGTCCCTGGAGGATTGCTGTGAGTAATGGGCATATCTCTTTCAACTTCGCGACTTCGACTCGATGACTTAATCGCCCATCACTTGCTTTTCTTAGACTCCATTTCTTTGAACCACGCTACCGTCCTGCGTATCCCCTCCTCCGTATCCACTACTGGCTCATATCCCAGCCTACTCTTTGCTTTCTCGATTGAGACCCTGTATTCTTTCCGAATGTATAGAAAATTCTGTCGTGAAATCGACGGCCACTTCCGGCCCAACGTTGCCGTGCGATAGATCCATTCCCACAGCCCGAGTAACGACAACAGTACCCAAAATGAATGAAGATAAAACTAGGTTGTGAGCTGTTCATATTCAGGTCCCCAGCTTCCTTCCAGATGCTGCGGACGAAATTGTGGAACTCCAGTGGCTTGCCATCGGTCAAGAAGAATGCCTCGCCACTAACCCCTTCATGTTCTCCAAACAGCTTTCTTGCAACCAAGACGTGACCAAGCACGGTATTATCAACGTAAAGCCATTCATAAATTTCTTATCCGCACCATATTGAAGCCGCTCGACAGGATTGTTGACTTGGGCAAGCATAGCCGCCGTGATAAGGCCATCGCGAGGTCTGTAGAGGCTATGCACACGAAAGCATGCTGTGAGCAGGCTGCCACTCTATTCTTTCGCTCCGTTCGGTTTTGGTTCGTTCGCCTTTCAAACTAATGTATCCGCGGCCCCTTTCGCTCGGCAGTACCAGTAGTCCTTGGAGTCGAGATCATTCACTGGCACTTCCTCTTCACTGATTGGATGATCAAGCCAACTGAGGATAGCCGAATATGTTCAACGGAGCTAGTGTACATGAAGGCCTGGACGTTTGGATTCTTCTTCGCGACCTCCAGCAAGTTCTTCGTAGCGTCGTAAGTGACCTCCAATTGCAGCCTCTTAGTAGCAAACGGCCCCGGCGATATCGTGTGTAGAATGATTCTCGGCTTAACTTTCGCAAGCAGTGCCCGTGTTTTTTCGTAGTCCCTGATGTCGCAGAGTTCAAACCGCGCCCCAGGGATAGATTGGCATGGTTTGTCCAGATTCTGACCAGTAACGACGATTTAATTGGCTTCAGGCAGGGATTCAAATGACTCCACGAGATAGGTGCCCAAGGAACCGCCCCCGCCTGTTACCAAGAAAATTGCCCCATGAATGAGTTTCCCCGCAGCTGCTCATGATGGTGCTTGGTCGGCTGCAAGTACGGGTACAAAATGGAGATTGAAGATTTTTGGCTTAGATTAAGGATGGATCATTAAGGTTCCCTATTTGAGGTGTAATGGACGACCCGGTAGAACGGAAGGCCCGTTTAGCGCCCCTGCCACGTCAAGTCTACGCAAATTGGTATCCTTTGCAATCTACTTATCCGACACACGGGACCAGCATGCCGGTATGCGGCGTTCTCCCGTGCACTTGATGACATGCTCAGCATTCAAAGGATAATCGGAGTCCGTCCAAAGCAGATGTAGGCGACGCGCATACTCAACTGGAATGATTCAGACCGGCTGCGGGCGCTCGTTCATCATTCGTTTGAAGGCAGCAGCCAGAGTCTATTTGAAAGCGGTAGCTTCAACCTTTCTTTGCTTCCCATCGATTTTTTCCGCCCAGGATTATGAGAACGTTCTTGACAGCATGCCGGCACCTTCCGGATTTGAAGTCCCCACCACCGTCCCCCACGATGCTCTTATTATCTTTGGAAACCTTCACGCTCATCCCCTTGACCGCAGTCGCACACTATCTTCTACGGCTGCTGTACGTCCTGGAAACCGTGAGCTCGGATCCTACAGTAGTATTCACGATGTCCGAACTCGTCGCACTCCTCGATACTCCAAAATGGGTCTTCACATTCTTTGCTCTCGCGTGGAAGACTGTTTTTGCAGTCAGATTCTCTTTCTTGCTTTTCTTCCGCCCACTAATAAGGAATTTATCGAAGTGGTAAAATTACTACTACTGGTTCAGCATTACCTTCACCGCAATATCGTGGGTCGCTTCAGTGATTCACCCAGTAATATTGTGCCCTCACATTGGAGTCGAAGCCTGTGTTGCGGTACTCTTGGGATCCGTCTCCGCATTCCGTACCATATTTTTCAGCAGAACCTCGACGAAGGCCCTTCATCGGAATGGTCTAGTATCTATCGACGATTTATCCGCAATATCAGGTTCTCATCCGCCACGAGCGAGAATACGGGAGACCTTGGTGATGCGACCCAAGGGCGTACGAACCTGCCCAAAGTACGGAACACAGGGTTGACACTACAGACTCTTATGGATTTCATTCGAAGACACCATCGTCAGCCCGGGGTAACTACTCTGGCATCAGCGGGGATCTCTATCAACGACGTGGAAGTGGAAGAATACCATGATTATAGAAGGAACGACGCGAAGCCACCGGAGAAAAATGTTACGCATGAATGGGGTATGAGGCAAAGCACTGCTTATTCATCACACAAAGGAGGTATGCATCTGGATGCTCAACATTGATTGTGGCTAACTCTTCATAGGTCCCTCTATCCATACCCACAGACAAGGAAAGCAAGACGCATGAAAAGCCCCAGGTCAAAATTGCAGTGCGCCACCATATGGGTTTAAGTTGAGATCCTCGAATGTTTTTTCTCTTACATTCTGGAAACATTAAGAACGCTAGGGTTTCTGCAGACTGGTCTTTCTCCTCATATCTCACACACGTATGCTCTGTCGACCCCATCTTATACAACTACGTTTATAAAGTTAGTTGGAGTGCATCACCCCTGTATTAAGTGGACTAAACAATCGGCCACACCGATCCATGCGGATTACTGCGCTTCGCTATGTGGCACAACCGGAACTCACGGGCGGCCACTCGCTTTTGTGGGGTAAGGCTTGAAACACTCCGGGACTCGAATGAGTAACTGCATGTGTGTGACTCTTTACCTCCTTACCCCAAGCACTGCATGCATGACTGGGCTTGAACATATTTCTTACACAGAATTGGTTAGATACCGGTGTGCTTAACGCAAGACTCTACCTCTCATGCAGAAATACGAACTACGGCTTTATCCGACTTGTGTCATTTCTTGGTCCCAGCTGCGGCTTGTGCGGTGCAGCTGCATTGCTAATGCTGCAACTATGAGCTCACATGTAACGGTTAGCTTTGTCTACCCCTGTCGTCTCATGTTGACTATATATAGCCGCCTCTCCCTATAGCTCTATAATTAACAAAAAAAACTCCTCTCTCAGCTTGCCCTACCCGTAATAGCTATAAGCCTAGTACGCCTATCTACTACTAATAGGTATTAATAATTATTAAAGTTTATCTATACGAGCTTTTGCCACCTCTTTTAGTAACTCTTTAAGCTTCTACACTTGTTATTTTTATTATAAATTACTATAAAACGTCGCTAATCGCTGCGAATTATTATATAGGGAGAACTCTATAGAAGTTATACTAACCCTATAATACTTTTTATCTATATTCTTAGTGTTAAGCTTACACGCTAGCACTAAGCTACTACTCTAATTAATTAACACCGCTATTACTGCTACTATATACGCGCTATATTAACTATAAACGTACAGTAAATAGCTAAAATAGTTATAATACTATTAAAGTCTACTAACTAAGTAAACTAGCTATTCTAGCATAGGGATAAGGCTATTAATAAAGACGTTTAGGACTATATTAACCCTAACACAACAACTCTAGTAATTCTTAATACTAAACTACCTTAACTAGTAAAACCTACTGTCGCTGCTAATATAGACGCTAATACTAGAGCTATATATTATATAGAGCTAAAGGCCTAAACTATTAAACTAGCTAATTAGAACTAGCAGTATAAGAGCTAGCTACGCAAAGATAGAGCTCTTAAGGAGCTTAATATAGCTATTACCGCGACTATCTATCTTAATTATATACCCCTTATTTAGGACAAGGATACGCTATATGCTTATCTTAGAGCTCTAAAAGCGCAACTAGCTCTATTAGATCCTTCTAGAAGGCGTAAGCTATAACTTAAATATAATATGCTTTATTATAATAAGCTACGTTTAACCTATATAGAGGCTTAGTTTAACTTATAGATTTAGGTAGTTAATTACATAGCTGCTTTAGATATGCTAGAGATTAAAGAAGAACGCGTATAGGTGTCACGAGGACGCAACAAGTAGGCCTTTAGTTCTTACAGTAAAGACTAATTAATTACTACGTGTAATATCTAGGTAATATAAGACGTTGTGTATAGAATAGAAATAGCAAAATAGATGCAAAGTAGAAATACTTAGAGGGGTAGTCTATGCTTCTAGTGCGCGAACTAACTACTAGTTAGGGTAAAGTTTAGAGAATAGTTCTAGGCGTACTAATAATAGTACGAACAGGACTTAGTAGTGTTAGAAAAT